>CM065120.1:11127500-11217500 GCA_033026305.1 Cirrhinus molitorella
TCTTTTCTCTACTGTCCAAACATTTTAAACTGTACAGTTTCTGGAAAATAAATGATTAAAATGTATATCTACAGACATTGTCTTTGTATTACAAATTTACAACACATTTATACAACATTTCTTGGTTATTGTAGTTATCTGTACATAACTATATTTGTATTTTAACACAATTATTCCAGGTAGAATTAAAATAACCTCTAAATACCTTTTAAATTTCAGAGATTGGTTGAAGTTGTGAGATTGTTTCTGTAAAAAGAAGGATTAATCCTTGAAAAAAATGTATATTATATATACTTAGTTATTGTATATGGGAAAAAAACTGTACTTTAAAAGTAAATTACTGTAGATGGACAGAGCAGTTTTATAAAATAACTAATTAAAACCTTAAATTTATGTTGATTAACCTGAAAGTTGGATGTTTTTCTATGTAATTTAACATAATTTATCCGTTTTTCCATAGTTCAAAAATGTATTATCACGGAAATATACTGTAATTTAATGAATTTAAAGTCTATCCTGTATTTTTACAGTTTTTGCTTGTAATTTTGTGAAGTGGTTGTTTTCTGTAATTTAACAGAATATCTCTGGAAGCCCTGCTGCCAGTCTTTTTACAGGAATTTTTTTTTTACAGTGTATGCTAAATTTTGTTAAAATCACAGTATGGCTTATACAGAAGTTCATACCACCATTTCACAACCTCACAGCTTAAAGGTTTGTAAATTATTGCTAAAAATCAATTTCTCTATAAAGCAAGCGAATGGGATTTTTACTTCCGGACCCCTACTGTCGGGCGTCTTTATGAGAAAACTGTTTGATTTCCACATCATTGACTGATAGGTCAGAACAAGCATAATAATCACAGAACTATTAAATGTCTCATTAACAACTGTTTACAGAGGGAATTAAACATGAAAGTCACTGGGTGTTTTACTGAACAAATACACACAGACACACATGGCCCTTTAAAGATTGCCTTCTCTTTGATTTCAGGCTAATCACTGTACAGAGAGGCATATTTTCATTCTTTAAACACAGTAGAGCAAATCATGTGTGCTTAGTACAACTGTTTGTTTAGACTGATGATAATTAGGCTTGCTGCAGAAGTGCTGGGTCTTCTTCATTAATGTTTGAAACCTGCTACTCCAGGACGTCACTGGGTTTTGTTTGCGTCTGGTTTTCTGGGGTCAACATTTAGCTGGTTAAAGAAATGTAATAATGTAATAATTCTGACTAAATCAAATACTTTTGAACAAATATGTCTCTAATATTTTGTTTTGTTTGTGATGTTTGAAATCGATGAATAAATAGGCTTTCCAGTGATGTATGGTTTGTTAGGATAGGATAATATTTGGCTGAGATACAACTATTTGAAAATCTAGAATCTGAGGGTGCAAAAAAAGCTAAATATTGAGAAAATCACCTTTAAAGTTGTCCAAATAAAGTTCTTAGCAATGCATATTACTAATCAAAAATTAAGTTTTGATATATTTACGGTAGGACATTTACAAAATATCTTTATGGAACTTGATCTTTACTTAATATCCTAATGATTTTTGATGATAATTTTGACCCATACAATGTATTTTTGGCTATTGCTACAAATATACCTGTGCAACTTAAGACTGGTTTTGTAGTCAAGGGTCTTTCTGTGCTCTTTCTTTTGTTTAATCATATGGCATTTGCAGTTCAGAAGTTATGCAACAATACTATAATTTGGTTGAATACCAATAAGCAGCTAATTATTTACTAGCCAATTTAAATTCTACAGTTAGGGCCCTCTGATTTCCGCAATGCGGAAAATGCAGACGTAATCGTGGAATCCAGTCATAAAAACGGAATGTATTAATGTCATGGAATTTGTCAAAGTTTAGAAGAATTATTTAAAAGTATGTCATCAAATTAAATCAAATCGCGTTATGAACTAGTATGTGTAAATATTAAGCCGCAAAAAGACTATTTACATATGAATCATGCATGTTCTGCCTGACCCGTCAAAATAAAAGTTTGGTTTAACTTAAAGATGACAGAAATATATTTGTAATATTTAGAATGTACATACTACTACTACTACTACTACTACTACTACTACTACTACTGTTGAAAAATTAATAAAACTTTATTTTTTAAAGAAATAATTACACAATATGTCTTTCATGTTTTAATTTTAATAGTAAATCCCCTTTACTTGCCAATAAAATGTGTTTAATTTTCATTAATTAAATATAAATTATTTTTTGTATGCCTTCTGTTAATATAAATACACAACACAGAATTTCTAAATGAATAAAAAAAATTACAAGGCTATTGTAAGAATAAATAAAAGTTGTTATGCATTCAAATAATTAGACATGCTAAAACCAGAATTTGATAGCAATAAAATGCAAAATTTTATAGGGCCCTATACATGTCATTTTTGTTAAATCTTTAATAAATTGATGTTAAACTGTATAAGTTTCATGATTTTAATTAATTAGCCATGCTTTAATTCTAGAATTCTAGTAATCTAGAAAAAATTAAAATGGAAAAAACAGAATCTGGAAAAAATAAAAAAAGGGCCCTATGGTATTTTGTCCATAAATAGCTTCAAAACTAAAATAAAGTAAATAAAACAAAAAAAAAAAGTGAAAAGCCGTCATAAAATTATATTACAGGACAAAAAAATGGACATTCATTTTAAGATTAGCTAAAGATTACACAACAGTGTTAATAAAATATTTTAAAGATTACATGACAACAAAGCTAATATACAGTAAAACTTTACTTATATCAACTGATAATTGATATAGCTAATATGTGTAGTGCATTGTGTTTAAAAATAATTATTTTTAACTATAACACTTTAAAATATTATTAAAATAAAACTGAAATAAAATAAAATATAAATATTAGATACAACATAAACTAAATGAAAATTACAATGTTAAAAAAAAAAAAAAAAAACATTTCCCCAGGACATTTTTTATATGGTTCCATACAGACTTATATTTAACCCTAAAATACAGCACAATGCAATGGATATTTTAGAAAGAGGGTAAAACAAACACCTATTGAAATATAATAAAAAAATAAATAAATAAATAAAAAAAAATAAAAAAATAAAAAAGAATTAACTTTATTTGGCAACTAACTAAAATAATTTGAAGTTTAATCACTAAAATTACTAACTGGAAATAAATAAAATAATATATTCAAACTAATATATTAGTATTTTGTCTGAAATCCGAGAGCTTTCTGATCTTGCGTAGACCAGGTTCAAGGCCCAGAAAGGTAGCAAGGACATTGTTAAAATAATGTGACATCAGTGGTTCAACTGTAATGTTATGAAGCTACGAGAATACTTTTTGTGTGCAAAGCAAAACAAAAATAACAACTTTATTCAACAATTTATTTTCTTCCATGTCAGTCTTCGACACGCGTTCGCAAGAGTACCACAACTGATGAATGAATGTGTTATGGGTGTGAAACGACATGAGGGTGAGTAATTAATGACATTTTTTTAAAACTATCTATTTAATATAAACTAGCTTCAGCATCCCCACAACCCTACAGAGCATAAACATTTTGAGTAATGAATGAATGAATGAATGAATAAATAAAAATAACAACAAACACTCCTCCAGAAGAACACTTTCTCAAGCTACATAACCCATGTCTACATCAGTCTACTTTAACACAAGTTTATTAACACAAACGAATAGTAAAACAGAAGTAAAACCCAGCGAGGCCACTAGTAGCCAAGCACCGTAGCTTAGCGTATTGTAACGTCACCTTTAGTTCTGTTAGCGTACCAGCACAGATGGCGGTACAGAGAGGAGGGAGCCGCCCGCAACACTCACGCAAACACACCTTTAATGCGTCGGCGGAACACTACAGATGGTGACAGAGAGGAGGCCGTAGCCCTCAAGCTGAGACAAGATGCCTGCCGGAGATCAGACGGCACTAATGTGACTCAGAGATGGTGATCAGTCAAGCACAGAAGCACACAAAAGACGCACACTTGAGATTAAGTTCAGTCAAGTGTTACGGGTATCGTTGACCATGCCGTGGTGGAACCGATCTCACAGTGGAGCTTTATCCTCTTCCACCCTGAGGACACACACGCACACACCACACACACACACACCGATCTGACTTCTTAAACTGTGACTTCCATCTGTGATAATAGCTTAAAGGTAAGCTGAAGGTGAACTTTGACAAAAAGCAAACCCATCCTCGCTCTATCCATACACGTGGCATTTTTCCCATTTCTGTTCTTCTCGAAAAGCTTTTTACTCGTTGGTTGGCACAGTTATCCTGTGCGTTAGCGTTCATTGCCAGTACTCTTTTCTAGGGTTTTACACAAATGCACTGACACTCATTCTTTCTCTTTGACACACACTTTGCATACTGTAGCCTGGCGTAACACCGAAGTGTTTTTGACAGCATCAAAAGCGTTCACCGATGCGTAAAGCCTTGACGGGGTAATACGACCTCTCTGCCTCTGTTTAACCTCTAGAAACTGGGCTAAGCTATGTACAGTACCGCCGAACCCATACACGTCAAACTCGATGCTTCCTTTCCCACATTGTCTGTACTGGTGGTGTGTAATACCACTGGCATATACTTTAACACAGTGTTCTTACCATCTCAGGCTCAACTGGAAGAATGTGCCTGTGGCGACATATCACCAAAATGACATTTTGTTGCTCTTTTTACAAACGCCTTCGAAATGAAATGTCAAGTGAGTGGCGCTAAAAGCACATTCAGTTTATCCAAAATTGATGAATGTGAATTTGGAAACTTTTTTATGTCACTGGTTGTTGTATGTGAGTGGTGATAAAACATTTGAAAAAGTGTTAGCATAAGAAAACACGAGGTAATAACACATTTTCTGATGCAACCATGGCATTTTAGCTTGCTAGAAGTCTTTGAACTCTTGTATCATGACTGTTTCATTGGACTCCACATCAAGTTCATTGCGGTACCAGATGAGCCACAGAGTTTACTACATTAAAAAAGGCATACAGTACATACGGTGATGATTTAGTGACATAAACGGCGAAATGTAGTAGTTTACGAATTATGCACTGCGGTCAAAGTGTTTTGAGTAGGGCTGTCACAAATCCTTGATTCAATTCGACTACTCCGTTAAATAAATAAATAAATAAAAAATTAACTGCAAGTAACAAAATACCAGAAATGTAATATTTAATATGCTTTAATATGCAATTTAATATGCAATGTAGGTTTAATATATGCGCTTTAATTATTCTCATCTTGTAGGTCAGTTCACAGTAAATGCTGCTCCACACAAACTGTTATCATGTGTGAAGCATCTCAAACTCCATTTCATCAGAATTGTAAGGTAAATCATTTATAAGCCTACGTCAACACGGGAGAATGTATCATTATACTTTTCAATATGCTAACTGTTCATTGCGATTTTAAAATAAAAAGCTCAAACCCTCACAAGTGAGTGGTGCTAAAAGCACATTCAGTTTATCCAAAATTGATGAATGTGAATTTAGAAACTTTTTTATTTCACCGGTTTGTTGTATATGAGTGGTGATACAAATTTGAAAAAGTGTTAACGTAAGAAAACATGAGGTAATAACACATTTTTTGATGCAACCATGGCATTTTAGCTTGCTAAAAGTCTTTGAACTCTTGTATCATGACTTGTGTTTCATTGGACTCCACATCCACATCAAGTTCATTGCGGTACCAGGTGAGCCACAGAGCAAGTTTACTACATTAAAAAAGGCATACAGTACATACGGTGATGATTTAGTGACATAAACGTAGAAATGTAGTAGTTTACGAATCATGCACTACGGCAAAAGTGTTTTGAGTAGGGCTGGCACAATTCCTTGATTCAATTCGAGTACTCTATTTAAAAAAAAATGACTCCAAGTTGCTCGTGTCGAGTAACAAAATACCAGAAGTGGCACATTCTATGGACGAGAATCCATGAAACGCATTATTAGACCATTTACCGAAGCTGCATGATATATTAAACCCATTAAAAAACCATAAATAGCATAATGTTCTCAGGAATTCACAAAAGCAAGATTTAATATGCAATGTTTTAATATATGCACTTTAATTATTTTTTATAATTTTATCATTTTTTATAATTTTTAATTATTTGCTGCTCCACACAAACTGTTATCATTTACATGTGTGGAACATCTCAAACTCCATCTCTGCATATTATAACGTTCATCTGGGAACACCACCTTTGCATTTCATCAGATTTGTAAGGTAAATCATCTATAAGCCTACACCAACTGTCCATCGCGATTTTAAAATAAAAAGCTCAAACCCTCACACGTCCAGCGGCTGTAGCATTTTTGTCGTAAAGAAATGGCCAAATATTAAAGATTCAGTGGATATTTTAATTAAATGTTGTTTGGTCAAAATTAAACAAGCATTGGATCACGCAGTAATGCGTAAAAACAATTGCAAAGCCGTTGATATAATATATAATGTTTATAATACATTATGCATTTTCAATTTTTTTTTCAATAAAACCATACAATTACTTGCTTTTCACTTTACTTTTTACTTTGTTTGAACCAATTATTATTGCCCCATTGCTGCTACATGTATATACATGTATTTTAAGTCATTTTAAAGGCAATTGTTAGCTTAGATCTATTTTTATTATTAAAAAAAATTAATTAAAATGACCTGATTACTCAATTAATCATCAGAATAATCGACCGATTACCAAAATAACATTTTACTTTTAACGAAAAAAAAAAAAAAAAAAAAAAAACTATCACACTGTAAACAAAGCAAACTTACTTTTAAACATACTTTTTTTTTTATTTTGGTTTACTGAAATACATCTTCATTGCATCTAAATCAAAATATTTTAATATTTTAAAAGTTAATGTGCGAGCCACACACTCTAAAAAATAATACACTACATCTACTCAATAAAATTGTGGCAACAGATTACAAGCAATATTATTAATTAAATTCAACAACTATTAAGAAATGAGTTAAAATTAATCAAACATTTCCTTAAAAATTAGCCATTGAAATTGAGTAGATGCAAATAGCACACAAAAAAAATAATTGAAATTTAAACAAAAATATTGTTTTCGTCAGAGCACTATGGTAATGAATACTACTTCACCTTCAAGGCCTGTAACTTTCTTCCCCTCGATAATACTTCCAATGTCCTTTGGACTGTCAATGGATGCTGCCATCTTGGTCACAGTTACTGCCATCACAAGCGGTTGAATTCCTGTCCGGTCTTCATTTCAACAGCAGGGACACTCAAAACCTATGAAACATTGAACAAAAGATGAGATCGGAAACTCAATATGTTTAAGCAGAAAGTTCAATCAACAATATTATGGCATCTTCAGGAAGTACACAATTTTGATATCTATTCACACTTCTGGTATATTAAAATAAAGATTGCATACTTTGAATTCATTGATGAGGTCTCATCCATGTTCCCCAAGGAATTCTATAATACAGCTGATGACCACCTCTCGTCATATCAACAGAACACCTGAAAAAAACAAAGATTAATTAACAAAGAGGTTAATTAGTGGTGTAAACAGGGGTGCAAAAAAATGTCAACAGGTGAGCAACAAACTGTATAAGCCACCCCAGTGTTTCTGCCCCCACAATATTTTGTTCCTTGCTACCCTCACGATTTGGATCACATGGGATAAAAAAAAAAAATACATTTTTTGTACGTTTTATAAATTAAACAGTGCGTGAATCTATCAACAGAGGTTGCTGAATAAAGACCTAATGGCACTGTATTATCCTCTGTACAGCTGATTTACATTTGAAACTGAAGCTGATATAAGTTGAACTTGTATAAATAGACATTACCTATTGAATGTTTTCTGTGAAAGTCCATGAAATTAACTCATTACAATAATTTGTTACTTAAGTTATTATAATTTAAATAGATGGGGAAGTACTACCTACTGACCATGAAGAAAAAAAAACAATTCATCTCACCCTTATATAAAACAACAAGTAGCCAAATGGCTTGCATACTTCATTATAAACTTTACCTTCAGTAGTTCCATCTCAGGTTTCAGTCTTTCTCTCTTTTCATTGTTGTTGTTCTTAAGTTCTCTTCTGCAATTCTGCAAAAATAAAGTTAACAGAAATGTGGAAAGTTAATAACTGTATACCAAAATATCTAACATTTATAGCGATCATTTATTATTTTTCCTGAAACACAAAATAACAAAGAACAGGATGTTAACTATGCGGAAAGATTAGACTCAACGGATTTTAATTGACTAAAGATACACGCTTTCACTGTTGCTAGTCTGCCAGTGTTTACGTTTGATTAACGCGGAGCGTCCTGGCAGATCTCCGGTCAGGTCCTCACAGATGTATAAAATAATTTGATGTTCGAATTTCAACCCTATGATTTTGTTCAACAAAACGCACTTATGTTCATGCATTATTATTCGTAATATGCCAACATGAGGGATTGAAATGGAGAAGTGAATTAAGAGTAACGGAAACGGCGTGCACATTGTTCAATGGCAGCGCTAACGTTAATCACTAATGATTTCCCATACTTTATGAGCAACGAATTCCTACAGCCATCAAACAGTGTTGTTCGTTCAGCATTAGTTAAGATACAAAAATATTGGCTACATGAACGAATTAGCAACTTTCATTACATTGACGCCTATATTAGAAAAAGCAGACAATTCTAACAATTAACAACATATTTTTCACATATAAATTAAATAAAATTCCTTACCTTAGTGAAATTAAATGAAAAAGAGCACCGATCAGCTTTGCCTCCAGGAAACTTCAGGGTATGAATGCCTTGTGCTCACGAGCTGATTAACATGGCCGTTGTAACAGGAAGTGCTTGTAAATTGAAAACAGCTCATTTCCATCATGTTGATTTCATTCAATATTCTCTTTATTTGGAATTGATTAAAAAATATAACTAAATCTTTAACAACATAATTGAGTAGGTTTTATTCTATTCATATTTAATTAAATTTAATGTAAAAAATGTTTTAAAAAGCAAGAAATTAATTTTGTTAAATAAAGTTTAGGCATTAAATTTAATGAAATCTACAAACCTACAGAATGACTTTTTACAGTGCAGTTACACATATTGGATTCATTTCTACTTAACTATATCACAACACTAGAGACTGTGACTGTACAAAAATATTTCAAGGTAAAAAGCCTTGATCTCTTGTTGGCTATTTTAGAAACAGCAACAAATCTCTTGTAAAACATTCTTTACATTTTACCATTCACAAACATATCTGGAGAACAGATCTGTGAATTTTTGAATACTGACACATGCATGACAAATGCAAAGACGAATGCAATAAATACTGCTGCATTCTTAGCTATTTGGTTATAATATGCCAAAATACAGGATGCAGAATACAGGATGATACCCTAGTTACTTCACACTGTACTACAGTAATCATGCGCAATGAATAAAGCTTAATTGAATGGTGAAACTACATATTCTACTGCTACTCTTTATCTGGCCCTATTTTTTACTTTTATTATATAATTTGATTTTGTAATGCTTTGAAGTGTGCCTCACACTTGACTCTCAGTTGTATATTTTATTAGCTTAAAAATAATTCATCTATTGGAAAAATCAACTTAGATCCTTGTATCTAATATAACAGGCCCTCTTGAATTAACTCTCTTGAAGAGAAATAATTACTAAAACAAAGAAAGGAAGGTTGAAGACAGGAGACCACCATAGTTATATAGGAAAGCAACTTTCCTGACCCAATTTGAAAGGGAGCCATGTCATTTCAAGGTAAGTTAATTTTCGCGAGCGGCTGTGTAATTAATTTTACAGGAGGACCTCACTTTTAGTGTCACGTTTTCTGAAAATAGCTTGACGGCGTCATGCACTAATTGCGTATCAGAAGTGCCTACCACTCTATTTAACTTCTTATTCAATTACACATTAGCGACTAAGAAAGCAAAATAATTAAAGGGATCATTTTATCGTTTCATCTAAAGAATCATCCTCAATCCTTGACCCTACGGCTGAGTTCTCCCTATACTTCAATACAAATGGAGTGGCGCAGATGAGATCTACCTTGAAAATCACCTTGAGCAGTCAATCAGCAGGAAAAAGTTCATAGGTTACCAGTGCATCACAAACAGAACAGGAGCCAATTACAACCCAAAGCCTCTCTGTTGACAAAAGAGCCCTCCAAACCGAGATGGAGTATAGATTTTTAATTTAAAACTGCAACACGGGGGTCAAAACGCTCTCATTTCAATAGACAGAAAGGGAGGGGGCGAGAGCAAGTGAGTGGGAGTTAGGATATAGGGAAATTATGTTTGAATAGAAAATTTATAAAGACTAATATGCTCTGTTGCAGAGCTAAATATGCATACTCAAGTGAAAATATTCATATTTAAGTGCTTCTGTACAGTAGGTTTTCTCAAAATATCTCTTGAAGCTGCCTCTGTCACACAATTAGCTGTGTGTTTTTAGTTTCACTTTATTTACTCAGATTATACTTTAAATGAATTTGTTGAAGACCTATGAGAAGAGGGTTTACTTTGGCATTGTGTTATGTTAAATAGAAGACATCTCTCACATGATGAAGCAGGCTTCTAGTTGCTCCTTCTTTTTCTGCATTTAAAAATAATAGGAATTATCAGATACAATTGGCCAATTTAAAACCGAACTTAAATTAAACATTATCTAAACTGTTTCTGTTGCTGTCCTTATATTAAAGCAAACATAACAATGTTTAACCCTACAAATCCAAAAATGACATACTGAAAATAACATTTGTGAGCAATTCTCTTCACCACAAATTGAAGTGGAAGTAGATGAACTTGGATACTACACAGGTTTTACTCTGAAGCTCAAACCTGATGCAACTCAGTATTATTTTAAAGTGATAGTTCAACCAAAAACTGAAAATTCTCTCATTAAATACTCACCCTCATTTCATTCCAAACCTGTGAGACATTCGTTCATCTACAGAACACAAATTCAGATATTTTGATGAAATCCAAGAGATTTTTTGACCCTGCATAGACAGCAACACAACTACCATGTTCAAGACCCAGAAAGGCAGTAAGGACATTGTTAAAATACTCCATGTGACATCAGTGGTTCAACCTTAATTTTAGGGTACGAGAATTCTTTATGTGAACAAAGAAAACTTTTCTTACTTCTCAGTCTTTGATGCACGTTCATGAGGAATACCATGACAGATAAACGAAGGTCTAATGGGTTTAAAACAACATGAGGGTGAAAGTACTTTGAAGACTAATAGGGAAGAGAAGAAATTAAAGTTGAATTTTCCTATAACATATCCCAGAGAATAATACCATAAAGTAAATTACCTTAATTATCTTGTGTTACAACAAACCCTTGCTACATTTGCATGTCTGCAGTACAAATGTGCATCATTATATATTTTCAAATCAACTAATCTATGGATAATCCAAATGACTAGGCAGTTTCAAAGAAACTGTTCCCTCCTAAACGCAGCTTTCAACTTTCAAAACACAATATTTGTGTTGCAAGGCACTAAAAATGAAGTATAACATTGCACAATGAATCCAAAAGGCGATTTAAAGGGGTCATGAACTGAGAAGTCAAAATTACATTGAACTTTTGACATATAAGTACTACATCCTGTTAAGTTTCAGAACTCAAAACGTTCTTGTTAGTCTAAAAACATCTTATTTTGAAGCCAATTTGCCAAAACGACACTTTAAGTAAATAAAGCAATCACAGGTCTACACAGAAATCAAACAATAAAGATGGCTCTGAAGACAACAAGATGTTGTACCAAGTTGTGGAAAAAAACAGTCTTTGCATTGCCTTCCTTCTGATCCTTACATTAGGAAAAAATGGATGAACTTTATTTTTAATTAGGTTACAGACTGCGTCAGTAAAAACTTGGTATTTTGTTATCTTAATTTTACTGCAGATTCGTTTACAAACAAGGCACAGTTTGACGCAGGATTTTCAGAAAGACTGAAGCTAAAAGACGATGCTGTGCCAGCTATATTGGATCCGACAGTAATGTCACACCACACAAGTGTTAGTAACTGTTTTTATGATGTGGCCACTATTGCTTTGTCTGTTATTACAGATTGTTTGATTTGTACTGAGTGAGCTTTTATGCATTTTTAACATATATCACAGCAGAGTCCTTCTATGAAGGATGTAGGCTGTCAAACATACACAACTGTTAGCCAATCAGTGGGTGTTTACTTCTGAGTCTACAATCCGCCACGCCTATTCAAACAGAGCGTTCAAAAGCAGAAAACTGCCATATTGAAATGCAAATTGATTGTGTGCCAGTAGGAGACACTTTTGGAACAGTACTGTAAAACAGACTGTAAAATAGATGGATACCGCATCTCCCATTCATTCCACTATAGAAAAGTGAAGCCAAAGCATCTCTTTACGGCAGCTGCCATCTTGGTCATTTGGAGCCAGAGTTTGCGCAGTAGAGTTTCGTTTGGAGCCCGAGTCTGCACAGTAGTGTTGTGAGGTGGAGCCGTGGTTTCAAAGTCCCGCCCAAATTCCCGCAGACCCAATCGCAAGAATGGCACCACACCCTGTTTTTATAGCATCAAATAACTACCTAAAAGCAAACTTATTAGAAAAACGAACACTTGAACATAAATCAGCATTATAAGAACTATAACTACTAACCTCAAATTATGGAAACCATCTTTGGAAAAAAAAATATTCTAAGTGACATTTGATTATTTAGTTTGCCTCACGTCCCATTAGATTACATGGAGAGGGCGGGGTTTATGACCTATACATATATGACCTATATACTCAAAGAGCCCGCAGCTTCACTTTTCAGGACGTGTGAGGCACACCCGAGAAAATTACATTGAACCTTTGAGAAACACCCCTTTTTGGTTCGCTGAAACCTATACTTGGATTTGCCATTGTGTTTTATGGCTTGGTATTTTGTTTTCCGATTCGTCATTGTGTTTTCTGACTTGTTACAATGTTTTTGGAATTGTTGTTTGCATTTGTAATTTGTTGTTTTGTTTTCAGAATTGTGATTTGTTTTGCATTTCTCGTCCACCATAAAATATGTGACCCCCAGTCACAGATAGGGATGCATCGATCCGATATTCAGCATAGGCTCCAATACGCGCATTTCTGCCGGATTGGGGATCGGTCATACGAGACCGATCCAAATTCGATATTGTGCATACCACTGTGTTGTTGTTGAGCCCCACGAAAGTACAAAAAACATTACAAAGCATAACGTTTTCGTGCACTACATTTCAAGTGTTCTGAAGCTGTTCCATAGTTCAGTGTGAGGTACAGATGAATATTTAAGTCATTATATTCAAGTTCACATAAACTCTTCTTTCCGCTGCGGCTGTCTGTCATCCTACATTTAAACTGCATGTTGCATTCGGTTACTACAGTCAAATCAATGAAACTCTGTTCAAGAGCGCACAGTAACTAAGGGTAAAAACTGTTAAAAGAAGAGGCTCAATAAACGAACGCACAGATTTAATAAACTACGCATCAGTATCTCTGTTCCCTCCTTTGTAACTTTTCTATGTGGACTCGGAGGGCTGCGCAGCCTGTGCGCTGTGAGTGTTGGTGACTCCGTGTTGCTTCAAGCGCATCATTCTGCACATGGGATGTGCATAAGCGCTTTGTCCTGCTCTGTATTTGGGCCTTTCGTATTATAATACTTTTCTGCGCAATGAAAGATTAATAGTCTTTCTTGTTCTGTACTATCTATCATATGTTGCTGCCTTCATTACTGTGCTACACATTTAAAATAAATGGCTTTTAATTGTATAGTATATATTTATATATAAATGTATTTACTCGTTTTTTTAATTAATGTATTTTACAACAATACAAAGAGCAATGTGTAACATTTTACCAGATTTATTCACTTTTATTTGTAAATAAAAATGTTTCACTAGATTTTATAAAATTATTGTGCATGTGTGATTTTTCAGAGTATCTTCTGCTGCTGAATTATCCACTAACCTAGTTTATAATAGTATTTTTGTTATAGATTATGATTAGATATTTTTAATTGGTTCTTTTTCATTAAAATGTCATCGTCTATATGTAGTAGATGGTGTTTAACACACAAAATATCGGATATCGGATCGGTATCGGCAGATACTCAGAATTTTCGGTATCGGATCGGTTCTGAAAAAATGGTATCGTTGCATCCCTAGTCACAGATCCATCTTGTAATGTACAAACCACAGAAACTTTGTGATACCCACAACAGAACAGTCTCGCAGTGTGCAAGGTACAGCGATTGTACGTCTTTGAAAATCATGTAGTGCAAAGCTAGCATTAGCGGTATACCATACATGATGCGCATTACATGCATATGTGTGTACATAAAACATCACACTATGATGCCAGTTGTGTCTTCTGAAAGTGTGACTGAACAAAATCTGCTGAGAATCTTCTGGAACCTCAGTGTAGAAAAGGCTTTTGTTACCAAATGTCACTTTGATGACTGTAGCGTTGGTGTTTTGACAGAGATGAATTTAGAGACGCAACTTCCCTGAGAGAGTTTCCCATCCTGTTACTGCTGTTTTACACCATCAGCATGTTAAAGCTCCCTCTAAGAGGTTGAACCTCTAAATGCATTGCCTTTCTGAAGGTAAAAAAAAATCACGACTGTCATGTCCATCTTAACCCAGTAGAGCGGTCTGCAATTTTGTGATAGATTTAGGTACAGTATGAGTCATGGTAGAGCGTGTGTCCGTGTGTGAAAATAAGACTGAGCAAAAGAGAGTGTGAAAGAGAGAGAGGTGAGAGTTTGACCTTTCTTGTTTGTGTGCATGTCTGTGGCTGTTGTTGCCATCGAGGTGTTGCTAGAGGGCCATCTTGACAACTTCCTGTGATGGGCTGTAATCAGGCTGGCGGCCCTCCTCACACCTGATCTGAGTGCATGTGGCCTGTCACCTAAATTTAGCTCAGTGACATGTGTGAAAGTCCACACATGCACACACGTACACACACCCTCATCACAAAAGCATAATACCCTATAATGCATGCACACACACAGAAACATAAATCTTCATCCGTTCACATTTACAGTCACAGACAAATGAGAACTTTGACAATAAGGCCTAATGGACCAACAAACCTAATCCTGTTCAAATACACATGGCCTTATTCTTAACCTAACATATCTAATGACCCAAAAACCAAACATGCTCTCACACAGTCATGCGCACACACACAATAATTCTGGACAAACCACAGAGCCTGAGTACACACATAACCTCGCTGAACATACACAGACTGTAATCCCTGTAAACATCGACAAGAGGATAGCTGTCACTTCCAAGCTATCAGCAGCTCACTAAGAGACAGGGCAAGCCTGAGGTGCAATACACTCTCCTTCTAACCTTACTGTCAACATTTCAGCCTGCACATGCACGCTTGCACTAAAGAAACGGGGAGGGAAAAAAAATTAACCATATTCTGTCAACTTCTCAACCTGGGTCTGACTCACAGAAAAAGCAGCAGCACAACCTTTCCTTAAAATACCAGGGATTTTCCCAAAAGAACCACTAAATGGAGTCAAGATAAATTTTTGTTGTTGATACGGACTACATTGATGAGAGTGATGTAGTAATGTTCACTGTGAAGCTTACACTGCCAGGTAATTGAGAGAAAACAGATTTGAACATCAAAATTTCACTAGTAAGAAAAAAAGTGTTTTAAAGGGGGGGTACAATGGTGTTTCGTATAGTTGTTTACAGAGTTGTTTACAGTGTTAAAGATTTGGATTCTCATGCTAAACATGGCCAAAGTTTTTTAAAAAATTTAAGACTAATGACGGAAAATTTCTTTGCCGAAAATCTTACTTTCGGGTTGGTACAAGTTTCGGCTGTTTTTTTTGATCGTGGCTTTAATGACGTAGACAATGGTGGAACTCCTTATATGAGCATTTCTCCTGGAAAAACAAGCCTGCGGTGCCCGCGCTCACGTCGGCTAGACCGTGAGAAAGAGAGCGCGCCCATCAACGCGAATGTCTCTAAAGAAGTGTGGTTTTGGTTGTAAGGCAAAGATAGCTTTGCTCAGCTTCCCGAAGAACCCAGCGTTACGTGAAAAGTGGATGCTGTTCCTTTTTCCGGGGCAGCAAAGGAGTTTTGCAAGTGTGTGTTTGCTGACAAACATTTCATATACAAGACCCAGTTCGACGCTGGATTTGCACATTGTTTGATACTGACAGATGGAGTGGCCCCAGCTATAAAAGATCCCGGTCATGATTCAGAACTGCACATGGTAAGTGAAACAGAATCAAATGTCTGTTTTTTTTTTGTCAATCCTAGCACAAGTGATCGTCGAACTTAGCTCCGCCCACGGCACGCCTCCAGAAGCTCGGGTTTTTCCGGAGAAAATCGAAAGCTGTATTTTTCTTTTATAAATATGATAAAACTAAAGAGTTTTTGGAGATAATAAGGATACAGTACTACTCTATAGGTCTAACATGAGATTAGGTGAAACTGTGTTATGTACCCTTTAAAGCTTGTTGTTTTGCAGAGCGTCACAGATATATGATAAGGAGGCCTGAAGTTAGGAAGAACATTTTAAGAATATAATGTTAAGTATATTTTTATAACGATAAAAACACCCCTGGCCATATGTCCCCAGAGGCTGTAGTTACCATGTTCTGAACATCACATCCTTTTTTTTTTTTCCTCAGATGCAATCCATCTAGGTGGTTGAATAAACATATGTGGACTTTATATCTAAAAATTACCTCAACTTAGCACCAGCAAGCTTGTTAGCTAGACAGTTAGTACCAGCTAACAATATTTACTTATTTTTATTATGGTTATTATGAATAAACATAGGTCTACTCATAGTTGATCCAAACGATAAATGTTGATAAACAATATAAAAACAGACGTCAGCCAGGGCTAGGCTAAATGCGTAGCATTAAAAAAAACTGCTAACGTTGCAGCAGCAGGAAAATATGAACGTGCAAGAGTTATTTTATTGTTTTTGTTTTTTTTTTTTAAACAACACAAGACACATGTATGTGTCTGCACTTCAGTGGGCTTAAATATATCACCCTTTACAGCAGATTTAGTTTACAAACAAGTGACCATTTTGACCTAAATATGATTTTCATTTACAATAATCCTAAAAATCTACATTAGTAACTTACTTTTCGCAGCATCAGTCGCGCACAAGCCCTCCCGGTTCAGTTCACTGAAGACTCGCTCTAAACGGCTCATTTGAATCAGTGAGTTGTCGACTCGAGAACAGCTGCAATCGGATCATTTCCAGTTCATGAATCGTTTGGTGCGAACCGTTTTGCGAACCAATTTAACAGGTTCATTGAAAGGAATCAGTTTGTTCATGAATCAGACACCGCTTCTGCATCTCGCAGCACGTGATATATTATAAGGAGTAACGATATGTTTTATGAAATGTAGTGAAGTAAAAAGTACGATCTTATGCTTTGGAATGTAGTGAAGTAAAAGTAAAAGTTGCTCAAAATAAAACGATTCCAGTAAAGTACAGATACTTGAAAAATGTACTTACAGTAACGAACTACTACGTTACTGCCCACCACTGCCCAGAAGGTCATTATTTTTTGTTTTCTAAGCGCAAAAAAGTGTTCTCGTAGCTTCATAACATTATGATTGATCCACTGATGTCACGTAGACTATTTTAACAATGTCCTTACTATCTTTCAACTCCGTTTCAGTTACGTTGCTGTCTGTGCGGGTTCAGAAAGCTCTCGGATTTTATCAAAAATATCTTAATTTGTGTTCTGAAGATGAATGAAGGTCTTGCAGCTTTGGAACGATATCCAGCTTTGGAGTTGTTCCAGAAATGCATGAATTTCCCCATCTAAAAAAATACTATGGAAGTCAATGGCTATCATCAGCTGTTTGGTTACCTGCCTACTGTGTTAAACAGAAGAAAGAAACTCTTTCTTTGGAAGTAAAGGGTCTTTTGATTTATGGCTGAGTTGCTGCTGTTCCTAAACATTTCCACTTTTCAAATACCACTTACAGTTGACCGTGGAATATCTAGCAGGGATAAAATTTCACGTACTGACTTGTTGCAAAGGCGGCATTCTATCACAGTACCACGCTTGAATTCACTTATCTCTTTAGAAAGAGTTTTTTTTTTTTTCCACAAATGTCTGTAAAAACAGACTCCACGGCTAGGTGCGTGATTTTATTTTTACACCAGTGGCAATAGGAAGTAGCAGTACTGATTTTAAGATTCAAGAAATCTGAAGATGTAATGTTCAAACAATAACAATTAAAATATCTTAAAACTCTTATATATATAAAAAAAATCTTATTGCATCATGTTGGCATGCTTTTTTAAGCTTTTCCCAACAACTGTTATTATTATTTTATTATTATTTTTTTTTTACAGTACACAGTCTTAGTGTGTGACTAAGACTTGCCATAGTCTCATTGTGTCTTCATAGCCTCCGTGCATCACCCCACAATCTCCCCGTTTAACTGCATTCCCAAGTGCTTTATCGCTCCACTGATGATGTCTCAGTTGGTTTCTGAGAGCGTATATGCATTTGGAATCATTTCACAATGCTTGGCTGGTATTTTCGCTATTATCAAGAGGTCACGGACTAGGAAGGCAGCATTTGTTCAACATTAGGAGAATGTTTGTTTTCTGATGTTGGAATAAAAAGTGTTTGTGCAGCTTCTTGAACATCCCCCTTGACAAATGACTCATCCATCAAAGCGAGGTAAACTGATTTGTTCATTTGTGTTACTTCGCTGCCATGAGATCTTGATTGCTTCCCTGCATCATCTCCGCGCAGTTCTCACTACCGCCTACACGAAAAATACTTTAAAATGTCAGGATGTTGAAATTCAAGTAAAAATGAAAGTGGCACAGCTAAATCTAGATACATCTGCAGCACCTGAGAATGAAAGAGCGGAGATTAAAGGCGAACCCGAGTCGTATCCGGTCAGCATTCCAAGCCTGCGCTTTTAAATCAAATTAATTCTGCTCTCATTTCTCTAACAAATTAAATAAGCACCCCTGGATTCCATAGTGCAGGTTTACTGCTAACTGTAGGCAAGAACATTTTCCCCTTGACATTATCCATATGATTGCAGTTCCCCAGGCCTCAAGTCTGCCCACGCTTTTACTGCTGCTACAACCATGAGCCATCTGTGGAAAATTCGACTCAGTCCAATTGACCTGTTTGATTAATTGACTGTGTTCAATGAAAATCAATTTAATAAGACCATAATGACTGCTACAGCCCCAATGAATGATTATGATTATGGTAAGATATATCTTGCATGTGTCTGCGTATTTGCAGAGATGGCTTTTTCTCTTAGACAGATTTCCTGTATATGATAACATGCAGTAATAAAGATCTGTTTACACCAAATACAATAGCGATAAAGACACAAGCTATGTTTCCATCACCGTGGTTTTAGACATATTTCAAAGTATCACATTAAAAACGAGTGATTGAAACTGTGAATTAAAAAAAAAAATCCCTTAATTTACCAAAAAGTTTTTATGCTTGCTTGAAATGTTTGTGCAAAAAAAAGGGTTCATGCGAATAAAAATGGGAAATAGAAATGCATTTGCTGAACAAATTCCTCCATGCACATCATTTGACTTTGCGCTATGGGACGACATAACCTGACTAACCTGACTACATAACCTAACCAGTGGACTAATCTTATTGCACACATGCACAGCATCTGAAATGTTGTTATGGTCATTTATAAATGCCAGAGCAAAGTCCGTTGTAAAATTATTTCTGTATAATTGTTGTTACAGTTGTGCTATAGATGATAGAATGGAATAGAATGGAAAGAGATGCAGGGATGTGTTAGGATGAAGGTGGTAACAAATAAATATAAGATTATTGCACATATTTTTATTGCACAATGGGGTGAACATGTAGCTGTTCATAAGGTGGATTGCCTGCGGGAAGAAATTGTTCTTGTGCCTGGATGTCCTGGTATTTGCGGCTCTGTAGCGCTGGCCAGGTGGCAAAAGTTCAAAGAGGGGATGGCTTGGATGTGAGGGAGTAATTTTCTGAGCTCTTTTCCTCACTCTGGATGTATACAGTTCTTGAAGGGTGGGCAGGGGAGCACCAATGATCCTCTCGGCAGTCTGAACCATTTTCTGTAATCTTCTGATGTCTGATTCTGTAGCTGAAATCTTTGACTCGTTGGATGGAAACGGTGCTTATTCGCAAATGTTTTATGCGATGATCCAATTTTGTTCAAGTTAAATTCACAACTTTATGTAAAATAATGTAAACCAAGTCCTCACTACAACTATAAGTGTGTTTCCATTACCCTTCAAACTGTGCAAACTGAAACTGCAGTTTGAAAATACGCCCAACGGAAACACGGCAATTTCACAAAAACTCCCATATGTAAAAAGCATAAAAACTCCCGTGCTGCTTCGCTAAAGATATACACCCACATTTCCTTTTAAAAATAATGGCTAATGCAGTGATTGTCATATACATAAACCTACCAACATTTGTTGCCATGACTTGTTGTGAGAGGAAAAAAATACGTCTTATTCGAATAACATCGGTTAATGGAAACACCATCATTCACAATAATTATTTTTTATTACTGACATTTATAAAATAGTGCAAAAGTTTTGTGCAAATGTGTAATGGAAACAGCTTATGATACAGTGGAATGAATAAACTTTTTTTCCCAGTTGATGAACAATAAAAACATTGAGAGCCAATCAGAATCCATCCTGCATTAAAGGGCGTGCATTTAAAGTGGCAGATGACAAAACTGCAGGGTGCTTAGAATAAACAGAATGATGTTGTGCCTTGGTGTGGATGCTAATATAATTATTGTTATAGTCATTTTTAAAGTTATAATTTTTGGTGTGAACAGGCCTTGGCAGGCTATAAGAAAAAAAAGTGCCTCATTTAAAATTGTATTTATCTGCTCGCTGTTAACTTTACTTCTCTCTTACAAAAGCACTTACTTAAATGTAGTGTTGTCAGTGAATATTCGATTAGACAGTAATACCTTTAGTAGTGAATGAGGTGAGCTCAAAAGCTATTCATTTTCATTTCACTGCCACATATTTGGCCACTACACAGACTAAAAAAAATCCTGTGTTCACATTTTCAACGTGTCAAGACCGGCTGTGATAATAAAGAAGCTGTAGCTTATTTTGTGCTGGTTGTACGAAGCCTTTTTAAATCAAATTTATTATCTATCATCTTTTTGTGCCATGTGCTGCTGATTGGATCATCCATCGTCGACGCAGTTTACTTGGACACTTTGGCCTCACCCAATGCAAATGAGGAGAATACATAAACCAATCACTGTAGCAGCTCAGTGTAAGCATAATTCATATTTCCTGCACTATGGTATAATATCAAGAAGAGAGAGCGAGAGAGAGAGAGAGATGGAGAGTCCTTGTGTACTGTCTGGTATGCTTTGCTCTGAACATCAGCTTTGAGTTACTTAATTTATCTTACATTTACATTTTTATATATTTATTTATGCCTGTTAAAGAATGAATTATTCAACTAATGCAAAAAGGAGAGTGAACACAGAACCTTTTAGCTGCTAATGCCGGACTTAAATTTCTTGATGGATGAAAGGATAAAGACAAATCACTCTCTATCCATTGAGTTAGGATAAAGAATTCTATACAACAAATAAATAAAGACCCCAATTGTAGGATATAGCCTGTAGCACAATAACATATCATTATTTTGATTGATGGAAGTGAGAGGGAGGTCAGATGGGTCATTCCAACACTGCAGTATTTTCAAATCATACGCATCTTAATTTACTTTAATATGGAAATCCAACTAGCTTTTGTTAGAAGTTTGAAAATGAAGAGGACAAACATAATTTCAATCAAGTTATATTTAGAAAAACTAAAACTTTATAAACTATATATATATATATATATATATATATATAATTAACTAGTTTCCAAAACATTTTCCTTTTTAATAACTTAAACTGAAAATTGATACATACACACACACACACACACACACACAACTCTGTATAGCTATCTCTAAACCTACCCATCAGAACTAAGTGCCTCACCCAAACCCTTGCCCTAAACCAAACTTTTACCAAATTATAACTTGATCCCTAAAACCAAGTCTTGACCCTCAAACTGACCTTTGAAGGGGTCTGGCCAAAATGTCCTTACTTTTCAAAACTGTCCTCACTCTGATGGTCTAAAACTCAAACTGACCCTTACAAAGATAGCTATACAGTGCACACACACACACACACACACACACACAAAGATAAAATGTGACCCTGGACTACAAAACCAGACATAAGTAGCATGGGTATATTTGTAGAAATAGGTAACAATACATTGTATGATCAATTTTTCTTTCATGCCAAATGTCATTAGGATATTAAGTAAAGATCATGTTCCATGAAGATATTTTGTAAATTTCCTACCGTAAATATATCAAAACTTAATTTTTGATTAATAATATGCATTGCTAAGAACTTCATTTGGACAACTTTTAAAGGCGATTTTCACAGTATTTCAAATTATAATTAACTCAAAATGATTCTTCTATGGTATTGCTGTGAAAATCCCCCTATATCTATATATAGAGAGAGAGAGAAAAAGAAAGAGATACGCATACAGAACACACGCATACAGAAATATTTCCTTGAAATTACAAAAGACCTAAAGTTAAAAATTGAAACATTTCTGTACCTGTTATACTGTAACAGAAATGACCCTTCTACATTATTTTACAACTATAAAAATTTCACCAATCCATATTGTGCCTCTCTCGTCATTCCCAACTGATGGCATTAATGGAGCAGGCGGGAATGTTTAAATTGCTGGAGGCAGGAGAGAGAGGAGCGCTTTGAACATTGGCGTAGGGTAATTCTGTAACGGTAATCTGTGGAGCACAGATAGCGCATTTCGGATATGAGTGGAATATGAGAGTGATGATATCTCGGGCAGGCAGGCTCTGCAGCGCCGCTGATTATTAGCACTGATATGAATGTTGTTTGATTAGGCAAATATGGATTGCAGATGGCACGCATATGATACGGGGAGGCGTCGTCGACAACCGGTGTCTGGTCAGTGGAGTGACATGGCGGTCTGTGGCCCATCATCCAGAACTCAAATTTAGCCTTAGTCTTTATCCCGTCTCACAATGTCAACAAAAAGAAAATAGGCCCCGTTATGCACTGGCATAAACAAATAATAATCGTCAAAGAATGATTTTACACGTCAGTAAAACAAAGCGTTTCGTTTCTTTGCACATGAAGTGTTTTCTGTCTATAAATGCAGAGGGAGGGAGGGAAAAAGCAACCGGGTGGTGATATGCAGAGAGAAAGCATAACTCCAAATCTCGGAAGAGCTGTGAGCTGTGATTGAGGGTCAATAGCATAGCCACGGGCTGATTCAAATTCATGTTAGGGAAAAGCTTCATATTTTCATTTCTGCGGCGCATTTGAGACAAATCGCTCAATACCTGAAAGACAAGGAAATTTAAGCAATGTGTTTTCCTCTCATTCCACAGCGGTAATTTCTCATTTGTAATCCATTTTTCTCCCACGGCTCTGTGGTCTCTGGGAGCACATATGGGCTGCGGAAAAGGGAAGACGCAGGGAGATGCATCATTTGACTCGGAAAAACAACAATCTTTGAAGTGGGCCGCACACACCAAAAGAGTGTCGCTCTCTCATCTAATTGCAAATTCCAATTTTCTTGAAAAAGACGACCTCAAATATGTAAATCCTTGTTGAGGGTGCTTAGATGGATCAGATTATCTAGTCTTCCACTGCAAGGATGGAAGCTGGGCAGAGCGGCAAATCTTCTTTAAAAAGCTTTGATACAAAAACAAGTCCCTGCATGGCAGTCCACATTATCATTCACAAATGGAGTGGTTGCGCAAGGACCCTTTCGAAAATATAGAACATTAAGTCCAGCGATACCCATTTACATGTTCTACCATGATTAAAAAACGCAAAACAGCTCTTACTATTGATTAAGGGACAATGTTAATTAGGATCACATTTAGTTTCTAACACTAGCATGCGTGGCTTGTTTCTGGCATGTTTGCTTGCTGGTCTCGTCTAGGGCTTCCATTAAGGCTACTTTCCAAGACAGACCAAACAACTTTCAATGAATATGGTACATTTTAGTGCCAGTACATTAGAGGTACAAAACCCTTTTTTTTTTGGTCGCAAAAACTGCTAGACAAATGAGTAGCAGTGCGAAATGGCTGTATATTAGGACAGCCATATTGCACTGCTACTCATGTGATACTGTTTATACAACAGTTCGATAGCAAGAGACAGTTCGAAAAAAGAGACAACAACAGAGTGTCTTTATAAACCCTCTTTTTATCTGCCATGAATTCAAATTTCACTTAGACAGTTTAACATCTGAGCCCAAGCCTCCGTTACTAATTCAAAAACATCACTTTAGAACTAGTAATGAAGGAACGTTGAGTTGCTTCATTAAAAGCTTATTGTATTACTGCATTAAAAGCTTGTGTAGAGTATTATGAGAAAGAGATAAACTGAGCTAGTGATGGCTCAATCTCATATTTACAATAAAACACTAACATTAGTTTGAATGTCCGCTAAAGAAGGCAGTATCTTTGTCATATTAGTCTTTCATCTGTTAAGGGTGATTTCCCATGAATGGCCACTAATGCCCCGGAGCTCACATTTCTGAAAACAGTCAATTTTAAGTCTAAACAACTACATTCTTGCCTAAAAAGTCCTGAAACTGCATTCTGTGGCACAAAAATTGCTTTATATATAAAATTATAGTGAATTTGGGCATTCTGCATGACACTCGCTGTGAGAAATACTGCAAGTGAAGTGATACAAACTGTGAAATGGTTTCGATATCACTAGAATATTGATTATTGTTTAATGTTGATTGCTAGAAACTAAATAATAATAAAAAAATCCCTGTCTTACCTTTTGAATACAACCTTGTTGCCAAACTGTTCTCCCCCAAAAATACATAAAAATAAACCAGTATAAAATTGCTTATTTGTCTGCCTTGTGGCCTTTGCGTAAAAAGCGCATGGCAAAGGCATAGAAAAATGAGTCCACAGCTAGCTAAATAAATGAATGAAAGATTTTACACTTTTGAGATATGACGCACAATTTGGTAACATGCTGCAAACTTTACAACCCTCATTAGATGCAGATCCTTTCACTAACCAAAACTTTTTCAGGCTATATTTTGTACTGTATTTGTGCAAAGTTCTATCTTTCTATCAGAACAACTAGAAAAAAGGATCTGGACCTCATTCTTTCAGGAAGACCCTTACAAAACATCACTGTCTGTAGTGCTGTGATATGATGCCCTGACGGCTCAGAAAAGCTCTGTCTCACACACTCGCATTAATTAGGTCATAGATGGCTTACACCGAGAGGCACAAGGCCGGACCAGTGAAGACATTACCGAGGTGACTATTATCAAACGAAGCACGGCAGTAAAGGAGCTGCCTGCAGAGAAAAAGAGAGCACAAGCGAGGATCATTTTTCCCACTTCTAAGTGTGGATGAAACAGTCAGTGCCTCCAGCGTGGCCCTCGGTGACCCGTTCCAAACATCCACATTCCACACAGGTAATTTCCTGCTCTGTGTGAGTGAATGTGTGTGGAAAGAAAGACAAAGAAACAAAAGGGGAGAGCGAGATAGAAGGAGAGTCACAGAGAGAAGACGACAGAGACACGGAGAGAGAAAGTCAGGCACGAAGACAGAGATCTAAGAAAAGCCTGGTGTTGAAATGTTCCCCCTTTGGCAAAGTGACAAGCCTGTAATCAATATCGCAGCATTACAGAGGCTGACCCCTGGAGGACTGTGTGTAGTTCTGAGAGGAACCTGACAGTGATGAGAGGAGATATTAGCTCTGATGTCACACGAACATGAAATTATAAATTCCTCATCGCGCTCGCTTCAGCCGAGCTCAAGCTGACAGACAGGTTCCATGCTGCTCTCACTCGCAGCTTCACAATGGAATGGCACTACACTCGATGTAACGGGACGGTTTGCGCTCCCGCTAAGTGCTGGCAGCTCTCGGCAGAGAGCTTTAAACTCGTGGCTCGGCTGAGGACTCTGTAGTATAGCTAGCATCAGAGCGACGTCACTCTTAAAGTAATACAGGAGTTCACCTTAAAAGTCTGGCAGCATTTACTCAAAGCGGTCTGACTTTATACTTTCTTCCAAGAACTGGATCAGTCTGATTGTTGAACAAATCATTCAGGTTTTGGAAATTGGATTTACTGATTCATTTTCAAGAGATGACTCAGAAGAATGATTCGTTCACAAATCGGAAATGACTTCTCTCATGAATGTGCCAAGGAGAGCAAGAGTGGATGTGAAATCAATGAAAACTACTGAAATGTTGTTTTACTAGAGCCATGGTATTTAAATGGCACTCTGGGGTACTTCAAAGAACACCATGGTACTTTTTGTAAAGCGCAATAAAAAAAGTGTGAGAAACACAGTAGTCATCAGTGTTGTTGTTTTTAAATAAAACAAACATGATTAAAAACTGTTTACACTAATTAAAAAAAAAAAAAAAAAACATCATTAATACAACTAAATAATAACAATAATAATAATAAAGTTAATAAAAAAAAAACATAAAATACAATGGCAGAGGTACATAATAAAATTACTAAAACAAACTAATTAAAATGAAAACTGGAAAAAAGTAAAAGCTAATGCAAAATATGAATAAAAACTATAGGGTCATTATGTGTCCCTGGCTCAAATGTTTGATTTTTTTCTTTTAGTAGAAAGACAAACATATAGTGATGAAAGCCAAAATATGAAATGTCACAGATGTATATTTATTGCATATTTAATACACTATTTTGTAGAGGGGGGTCAAAATGACAATTTTCATCTGAGATTCGGAACCATTGTACAGGGGTGTAAAAATGACTTTAGAATACTGGCAGTATCATTGTTTTAATTTTACACAGGTAGGTCTATTAGTAAAATCGGTTGACTTTGGCAATATTTGATTCATTACGTCAACGGTGGCAGTTAAAAATTGGCAAACAGCACTTGTGTTTTTTGACTCAAGTTTGCATGCCAGTAACTCAATAAGTATTAAAGACATCTCAACATTCTTTTAGATGGTTCTTACCAAACTTTGCTTTTAGTATTCTCATTTTAAAAGCCTTCAGCGATTCAGTCTCAGATATATGGAGATCTCAGTGCGACTCCATGAGTAAATTGTTCACATTTTCAGCGGTCAAGAAACAAAATGTGGGTGATTTTTTTATACAGCTGATTCTTTTCTTTTGAAGAGGAATAGCTAAAGAACAAATAATGTTAAAAATGTATTTCATTTTTTTCTATCAGCTCAATTGCATAAAACATACCTGTCTGAGTGCCAAACATATTCTTTTTCTAAAGTTGTCATGCCTGTAACCCTTAAAGCAATGGTCTCAAGCTCAATTCCTGGAGAGCCGCAGCTCTGCACAGTTTAGCTCCAACCAGCTCCAACTCACACCTGCTTGGAAGTTTCTAGTTACCCTGAAGAGCTTGATTAGCTGGATCAGGTGTGTTTGATTAGGGTTGGAGCTAAACTGTGCAGAGCTGTGGCCCTCCAGGAATTGAGTTTGAGACCAATGCCTTAAAGTATTCAATATATCTTAATGTCCAATGTCTATTCTAGATTCTCATTCTTAATAAACCTTTCTTTTGCAATGTTTATGTTTAAGACCCTATATGGTTCAGTCTCATAGATGGAGTCCAAATCAACAGCCAAATGTAGGTAACTTATTAAAAAGCTGATAGTTTGTGTTTAAAAAGGAATGACTGAAGAAAAAATAATACTGAAACTAGAAAGGTATCTTGTTTTCCTCTGTCAAAACAATTGAATACAACACACCTCTCTGAGTGCCAAAAACATTTTTTTTTTTTTAATTCATGATGTGTTAATATTGTTTTGGATTCTTGTTCTTATGTAACTTTTTTTAGAGTCTTTGTTTTTAGGTCCTATATGTTTCAGCCTCATAGATATCAGGGTGTCAATGCGTTAAAGTTTAGTTGTAATACTGAATATCTGAACTCTTAGTAGCTTCAGAAGCTGTTAAAATGAACAAAATCCTTGTTTCCAATTATCCCTAAAGCTTAATCAGATATAGATTCCTATAAATACACCTTGGAGAGCAAGTTAATGTGCCTCAACTTGACCATTTTCAGTGGATTTTTTAATGCATTTTTTGATAGAAGGAAACAAGATACATTTCTAGTTTAAACATGATTTATCATTCAGACATTCTTTAACACAGTAAGTATCAACTGTGTGCAAAGTTAACCACATTTGGTTTTTGATCACTGAAAATGGGTAAAATTCAACAATTTGAACGTGGAGCTGCTTTGAAATCCCCATATCTATGGGAATTAAATATATAGGGTTTTGAAAATTAAGATTTCAAAAGGAAATATTAAGAATGAGAATATAGAAGGATATTAAAATATCTTTAATATTTTTAGAGTTACAGAAACTTTGGAAAAATAATATTTATGGCACTCAGACAGGTATGTTCTATGCCAGGGGTTCCCAACCTTTTTACTCCACGGCCCCCCACCTTCTCTGGTCAATTTTGCAAGGCCCCCCATGCCTGACATTTCCTCTTATACAGTACTTCTATAGTAAAGAGAAAAGTGTTTATTTTTAAACCCTTTTTATTAACAAAACCATTTGTTTTGCATAATTATTTTTCTACTGCATGTTATATATAAAAAAAAAAAAAAAAAAAAAAAAAAAAATCAAAATTCAAACAAAATTTAAATTAAAGCTAAACTTTATAACCTTAAAAAGAAAGCCTCTGCTCAATTCTAACTTTTAAAAATAATAAAAGTTAAAGTTAACGCTTCTGAATTCTTTACTTCAGACATTTTTCAGAGTAGCTACTTTTTCTTAAATAAGTGAGTTTGTGAATCAGTAGCGGACTTATGCGCGCCTATAATGTATTAGGCACGTGCACGTTTGTTGTTAGAACTACTCTAATCATCTTTACCTTTACATTAGCGCAACGGTTTGCTTCATGCAGCCGAGAGATGTAGTTTGCGTGCAGCGATCGGAAGTTTTGTGTCGCTGTTTAGTTAGTTGCAGCAGAAATCAGCCAAAACACCCACAGGTCGCGTTCCACATCTCGCTTTATTCTCCTGGCAACAGCGTTACTTATTAAAAGAAGACAACTTAAAAGAGCAACAGAAATGAAAAGTAAAACCGTCGGACCCGCACATATGTAGAGCTCATGGCTTATACGGCTGCAGACTGTTCACAGAATGGCGCTTTCTCTTAAAGGAGCCACAACATATTTCCCTCGTTACAGATTGTATTAAATTAAATTAATAAATTAATTTTAAGCTATCTCGTGGCCCCCCTGGATGATCACTGAGGCCCCCTGGTGGGCCGCGGCCCACAGGTTTGGAAGCACTGTTCTATGCAATTGCGTTGATTGAAAACCAAAAGATACATTTCTATTTTAAACAATATTTGTTCTTTAGATATTCCTCTAAGAATAATGCAAAATGGCCGACCTTCGGTTATTGACCACTGAAAATGTGAACAATTTATTATTTTACTCATGGAGCCACACTGAGATCTCCATACAGTATCTCTGGAACTGAATCACAGAGGGCCTTTAAAATGAAGATACCAAAAAGAAAGTTAGTTAAACAACAGAATCTAAAAGGATAATAAGATTTGTTTTAATACATCTTGAGTTACAGGCTTGCAAACTTGAGTCAAAAAAACAACAAAAAAACACAAGAAGTGCTTACCGCCATTTTTGAACTGTCACGGTTGGCATAATGAAACAAAGAGATTTTACTAATAGACCTACCTGTGTAAAATAATGATGCTGCTAGCATTCTGAAGTCAATTTTACACCCCTGTAAACTGGTTCCAAATCTCTGGTGAAAATTGTCATTTTTACCCTCCTTTACAAAATAGTGGATTACTCAGTAAATATTCATCCGTGACATTTAATATTTTGACTTTCATCACTATATATGTTTGTCTTTCTATATATATATATATATATATATATATATATATATATATATATATTTATAAACAAAATTGAAAATTTGAGCTGGGGAATTTTCTGAAATTATTTGCAAATGTGCTTTTTGACCAATGAAGGAGGTAATTCATCAAAATAGACTGTAGAATAAACCTCAGAAGTTACAAGACAACTTGTACCTTCTTCAGCTCCATTCTAGTTGATCTGTATAACGTACTATAAATACAGCTTTCATTCATTCTAATGCTTCTAGATGGCTTATTCCCCTTTTGGCATTCAGTTTCTGACAAGATTTCCACCATATTTCTTTTTTTTACAGGCATGTGAGACACTTGCTAGTCTGCAAGAGAGTCAGAAACAAAACAGGCTTTTGTTCTCAGGTTTGTAGATGTGTGAGGGCGATAGAAGGATGCCGAAACGGTGTAAGAGCGATCGCTGATTCAGCTATATGAATAATGCATAGATGTCATTATCAGCGGAGTTGATTCAAGAGCTTAGCGTATTTACTCATTCACTGGATTCAAGGCCAGTTATCGAAGCCTGTGTCTGTGGGTAGCATGTGTGTGCGCGTGTGTGTGTGTTAAAGATGAAGACCAGCAGAGACTTCAGCTGATAATGAAATGATTTTGAGGCATAAACAGCACTAACACACAGACTGTTAACTCTTAAAAGTGATGTTATGGGTTATTGAGTGAGCAATTATCAACTGCATTATTTCATTGGTATGTTGACTCAGTTTGAAAAAAAAAAAAAAAAAATAAATGCTTTAAACATTGATAACAATATTTTTTTTTATCATTTAAAGAAACACCAAATAAGCATATTATAAGTTCTGAAAGATCATGTGATACAAGAAGTAATGTCTTCTAAAAATTCAGCTTTACCATCACATGAGTAAATCACAATTTAAAATATATTAAAAAAAAAAAAAAAAAGTTATTTTAAATTGCAATAATGTTTAATAATATTACTGTTTTTACTGTACATCAAATAAATGCAGCCTTGGTTTGTGTAAGAGACTTTAAAAAAAAAGAAAACAGTTAAAAAAATTATTATCTCAAATAAATGGTACTGTATACTGCATAAACATACAATTAACCCAGTTGTACTTCATTTTTTTTAGATTGTTCTAGCTGTAAAATGAATAAATAAATAAATAAAATAAAAAAAAACATAAAATAAAATACAATAATAACAAAATAACAACAAAAAACATAATATAAAAATAAAATAAGTAACAAAATAAAATAACAAAATACAAGAAAATAACATCATAAAAGAAAATAATAAAAATACAATAAAATAACCAAAAAAAAAAATTATATATATATATATATATATATATATATATATATATATATATATATATATATATATAAAATATATATATATATATATAAAAATGAACACACTTGCCAAGTGCATAAATGTAAAATGTAAATGTTGACAAAATACAAAAACTAAATACAATAAAACAACAACGTAAAATAATATAAAATACAATAAAATAAAATAAAATAAAATATAATAAAATAACAACACAAAATAAAATAATAAAATACAACAAAATAACAACATAACATAAAATAACAACATGAAATACAATAAAACATAAAATAACTAAAAACAACAAAATAACAAAAACATAAAATAACATAATAAAATACAAAAAATAAAAGCAAAATACAATAAAATAACATAAAAAATACAATAAAATAACAACAAAAATAATCAAATCAAATAAAAAATAACATAAAAACAAAATACAAGAAAATAACAACATAAAATAAAATAAAATAATAAAATACAATAAAATAACAAAACAAAAAAAGTTATTATTAGTAGTAGTATCATTGCTAATATATAGTACAGACAAAAAATAAAAAGAGCAAATAATGACCTTAGTAACATCATCATATGTTTGATTAAATGCATAGTGAGAATACAGGGACAGATAAAACATATACTTTGAATGCTTTGAATAAACACACTTGCCAAGTGCATAAATGTAAAATGTAAATGTACAAATAATCCTGCTCCTCTCTACGCTTCAAATAAGTCATACTTGCAAATACAGATTGCTGAAAGTCACAGTCTACAGAAAAGAAAAAAATCAAGCTTAGACCGAAGACACACATGAATAATAAAAGCAAATATGTCCACTCATACTCTTTTGCATGAACTAACCCATTTACAACATACACAAGGCCACAAACTGAATATTTGGCAATTACTGGAGGGCAAGCATAATAGCTCGACCATTGAGACCCAAATTGCTTAACGTCTTTGGCCCTGTAATGTACATCCCTTTATATGCTTTATACACCATTATGGACCAAGCACAAGACACAATGACATACTTTCTCTCTTCTATGTGAGGTGCACAGTGATGCATGACTTCTGAAGGACGCTCTGTAAAAATCACCACAGTGTTCACACTCCTGCAGATTACATTGAAATAAAAGGGACATACCTACTTGTAACTCTGACCCTTTGCTCGAATGGATCTGGAAAGTTAAGAGGGAAATATAAAGAAAAAAGTAAACATCTACACAATTACAGTAACATTCAATCAAGGCCACACAAGAGCCCTTTATTTACCATGCCAATGCTCCACTGATCATGTTATTTGTGCGATAAGACATATTTGACGGGATTTTAATAGCAGAGTAGTGTGTCTTTGGACAAAATTGTGATACTCAACACATAAAAGCTTTAAATTTACAAACACTGTGTATTATTAGCATAAATACGATCACAGCGGCACATACGGTATATGATGTACAGTAGACGCACAAAATGTTGTGTCAATGACTACATAATTTCAATGATTTGTTGACAACACAAGGTAAATTACAAACACGTATGCAAATGAGCGAATGCATTAGTCTTCTCTACAAAGACTTTTTAAAGGCACTAGAAAGGTCCTCTCTACAAAAGCAGGCAGTCAGTTTTCACAATGCTACAAAAACACTCAAAATTCAGCACGCGCTGTCATCTTCTTCAGCGATTCACAGTCTTGACAGAAGCGCGAAGAGAAGGAAGATGAAGAATGGGATGAAGAAGAGCAGGATGAAAAAGAATAGCGCAGTTATCATTAAAGCGGAAGCAGACAGACTCGAGACGAGCTGGGATGTAAAAGACAATGGCAATGATTCGAATGGACAGATGGAGTCCTTTAAAACATCTGAGCTCATGTATTGTTTAGCACATTTAATTTATAATGCACATTTTTGTGGACTTCAGGGAATAGGGTAAAAAAAGTTGGGGGAAAACAGTTAAAAGTAACCAAGATTTGCTAATCAATTTTAGCAAACTAGGTTGAGAACAGGATAATAATTATATAATTAGATAAAAAATCCAATAAAATAAAATAAAGATAAATAATGAAATAAAAATAAAAGAAAAAAGGATAAAACTTAAATAATAAAATAAAATAAACAATAAACATAATAAACAACAACAAAAAATAATAAATAATATTAAAGAAATACAATTAAATAAAAAAAATATATAATAAAAAATATTACATTAAAAATAAAATAAAAAATGATAAAAGCAAAACAATTCTACAAAAAAATAAAAAAAAAATAAAAATAAAAACTAAAATAATTAAATAAAATAAAAATAAACAAAAATAGGTAAAAAAAAAAAATTAAAATAAATAAAATTCAAAACTGAAAAAAAAATATACAAGTAAAATAATACAATAAAATAATAAAATATAAATAAAATAAAATAAGTAAAAAATAAACAAAACAAAATATTATGTTTATGTGCTCATGTATTCATCGAGCCATAAAATAAACAATAAACATAATAAACAACAACAAAAAATAATAAAAAAGAAATTAAAAATTATATAATAATAAAAAATATTAAATTAAAAATAAAATATGATAAAAGTAAAATAACAAAATAAAATAATAAAATATAAATGACCATAGATTTTCTCAAATTAAATGGTCAGATGCTTAAGTGACTGTCAAAACAATTCTAGAAAAAAAAATAAATAAATAAATAAAAATGGCATAAAATGAAATAAAAAAGATATTTAAAAAATCCAATAACATAAAAAGGATACAACTAAAATAATAAAATAAAAAATAAACATAAAAAATAGGTAAAAAATAAAATAAAAAAAATCAAAACTGAAAAAAAGTAAAATAAAATAAAAAAAAATGATAAAAGTAAAATAATACAATACAATAATAAATAAATAAATAAAATAAAACAAAATATTGTTTATGTGCTCATTTATTCATAACATTCATTCACACAACGCAGAACATGCAGGATTCATATTTAAATAGTATTTTTGTGGCTTAATATTCACAGACACTAGTCCACATCACATTTTGATTCAAGTGTACTGACCTACTTGTCATTTATCCATCCAAAATTTGCCAAATTCTGTGACGTTCCACTTTATACAGTAAATTCCGTTTTTATGACTGAAATCATAAGGCCCAAAGATTGAAAGTTTCTAAAGCAAAGTAAAGTGGAAGAAAGCATTCATTGTGAATTTCTTGCGCTTCTGCAGTGTCCCTTAATCAAGATGGAACGTTCTAGACCTTCAGTACGCTTGCCTAGGGGATGCCAGCAGCCATTTCTCAATTAGTGACACTAAAGAGAGCGAAAGAGAAGAAGGACAGGGTCCGTAGAGGGACAAAAAGGCACCTGGAAGTTTAATAGGATTAGATTAGGAGACAGCAAGACATGAGTCCCCAAATGATCAAACGCTGGGCTTCACAGAGTTGGAAAACTGAGAGCTACAGATTCTGAAATCGAGGTCAGGCTTTCAGAAAGAAGGGATGGAGATGCGAGAGAGTTTGCATCTGAGGTGACAGTTTTAATGAGACGTCTGGTTAGGAGAAACCTCTGTAGCGGAGCTGAAAGGTAGAGCATATTCAGTCCCAATGGTGACACAAGCACACTATTAACGTCGCACTAAGCCCTGGTTGTTATGGGTACAAATTCATGCAGTGTATATGTAGGCAACACTGCGACTATCGTTGCTCATTTTACTGACACCGACTCAACACAGTGTTAACACATTTATAGACATTTACAGTTCAGCAGTCATTTCTGAAATTTCAAAAACTTACCTATGAATTAAAAAAAAGAAAGGTTCATTGTAGCCATTGTCCCATTGTAGGATTGTAATGTAATCTGTACGATCTGCTGCTACGCCTTTATTGCCAAATTACACGATTTCACCTTTACTCAACTATTTGTAAATGTGCATTACACACACACACACACACACAAATAAATAAATAAAATAAAAGAATAATAATAATAATATTAATAATAAAATAAAAGAACAAATAAATAAATAATAAAAAAATAATACAATAAAAACTAAAAATAAATAAATAAACTTAAATAAAAAAAGAAATACAAAATACCAAATATTTTTGTTTAAAAACAACAAACAAAAAAACTAACAAAAAATGAAATAGAAAAAATAAATAATAAAAAATTAAAATAATAAATTATATTAAAAATTAAATATAATAAAATAATGAAAATATTGAAAAATAAAGTAAAATAAAAAAAAAACAAATAATAATAATAATAATAATAATAATAATAATAATAAAATACAAATAATGACAAATAAAGTTAAATAAAAAGAACAAAAATAAATTAAGAAAATACAATAGAAAAACAAAACAAAACATACAAATAAAATAAGAAAAAAATATTTAAATAAAACAATAAAAAAACAATACATTAAATAAAAATGATAATATAAATAATATAAATAAAATAAATAAATAAAAATAATGAAAATAATGTAACATAAAATAAATTAAGAAAATAAAACAAAAATAAAATAAAAATAATAGTGTAATAGTAGTTTATAGTATTTTAATGTATTTGTAAATTAAATAATAAAGGCTAAAATTGTTTTTTTTTGCATTCACTTGCGTTTCAGACATCGACCTTCGGGTTTGTTTATTTATTTTTTGCACCTTAGTTTAGTCTTGAAATGGGAAGAGCTTTTGAGCTCTGAAAGTTACAACGTATCTTAGCACAAAAAAAAAAAAAACTCTTGAAAATTTCATTGAAACATCTGTGGTATCAGAAAAACATACATTTCTATTCTACTGATTGCAAAGAAACAACATATGTTGTATCAGACAAAAGTACACAATGCACTAAAAAAAAATTCGGAAAGATGGATTTATAGCACTGAACCTTTCATCTTCTCACAGGCTGGAACATGCATACTGACAAGAACTGCATCCACTTACAGTGCGAAATAACATAAGTACCTGGCCAGCCACTCACGTACATCCACTCTATTTTTACATTCTGATTGTATTTCCTCTCACCTCTGGATTTGCATTTATTCCTAATTAGGTTGGGAAAGCACATTTACGACAACCGCCCACTTACAGCACTAAAAATACGTTTTGTGACACTGTGACATCACAAATGCAGATTTCAAGTTGGCTTGACATTCTTCTCAAATGCTTTTAAAAGCTGAACGATGTACAGCTCCAATTAGAATTAATGGGACATGCATATTCATATAAAATAAGTGACACTTTCAGATAAAATAACTCCAAACTCTCCAAATATTCCCCACAATTCTGTAAGAATTACCTTGAAGAGGGCACTGAGTACCAACAGCACACACAGGCTCCGTTCCAAACCTGCCTACAGCAGTTTTTAGCCATCACAGGTGCACTCCTGATGTGGAGGTTGTTCCAAAACAGTATCTAACAAAATTCTGCAAGCTTAAAACCTCAATTCAGGCCAGATTCTAAGGCAGTACCATGGTGGATAAAACAACCCCTAACCTCACAGTGAGCTTTACAGGTGCTTGATGCAAAAACTATACTCCAAAAATAGTAGTAGTTAAATTAAATGTCACAAGATATCTTATTATGTCACCACCACATGTATCCTTTGCAAATCAAGCCAGAATGCAAGAAAAATAATAATTAACAGCTGAAGAGTGTAGGGAAAGCACTCAATAGTTTGAGGTCGAACTGGAAGAAGTTTCTTATATATTAATATGGAAGCCCGTTTTCACCACTGAAAAAAAAAATAAAAATAAAAATAAATATATAAAAAGGTTATTGTGACTTTTTTTCTCAGAATTGTGAAATATAAACTCACAATTGCAAAATATACATTTCATTATATTTAAAAATATTTTATTTTTAAAATATTGTATTGTGCTATGATACACTGTAACTTTCAGAGATCAGAAGCCCCATTTGAAGACTAACCCAAGCCTCAAAAAAAAAAAAAAAAAAAGAGAGAGAGAGAAACCCAAAGACATGATGTCTAAAACCCAATTGAACACAACAGACTTAATTTTAGCTTATAAAGGGTGACAAGATGCCTACATTTTTGGGGTAGCATGTCCCTGGCAGTACTTATTTTATTTTATTTTTACTTGGTTTTATTTTATTTCATAATTTTATTTTACAGGGTTCCCACTCTAAGACAAACATCAAATTCCCTGACTTTCACTGAATAAAAAGCTGAATTTCCATGACCTATAATGAACAGATCCATCCATTTGCAAGCTATATTTACTTATTCACAGATGTTAAGTACAAAACACATTTATACGCTATTTTTTATTTTATTTTTTATTTTTTTGCTTTTACCCATTAAATGCACTTTGATATTTTTCTTTTTTGTGGTTATTTTTAGTTTTATTTATTTTATTTTTTTTTGTTTTATTTTATTAATTTATTTTTGTTATTTTTCATTTTACTTTATATTTCATTATTTTTATCATTTTTTTTATTTTAATCTATTATTATTTTTTACTTTTAATTTAATTTATTTTTTATTTTATTAATTTATTTTTTATTTTACTTTATTTTCATTATTTTTATGTTTTATTTATTATTGTTTTATTTTATTTCATTTTATGTTTTATTTATTATTTGCTATTTTTACTTTATTTTTCATTATTTATATTATTTTTTATTATTTTTTGTATTATTTTACTTGTTTTTTTATTATTTTTATTTTTTATTTAATTATTTTATTTTAGTTTTATTTATAATTTATTTTATTTTATTATTTTATTTTATGTTTTGTTCATTATTTTTAAGATTATTTTAATATTTTTTATTATTTTATTTTTGGTTATTTTTTGTTATATTTTTATTATTATTATTATTATATTTTATTTTACTTTTTTCATTTTTTTATGATTTCATTATTTTATTTTATTTTTATTTATTATTATTTTTACTTTATTTTTATTTTATTTAATTTTTTATTTTAAATAATAAAGTAATATATGTTGCATTTCTGACTTTATTTCTCACAATTGTAACTTCATAACTCAACATAACAATTTATGTCTCACAGTTCTGGGAAAAAAAGTTAGAATTGTGAGATGTAAATTCGCAATTGCTTCCATATATTATGCTACTGAAACGATACAAAAATTCAGCTTTAAACACATAATAACCAGTGTACCTCGATTCACCTGTTAAAAAAAAAAAAGGTGAATTCAGACATTAACTGAGGGGCATTATTGAATGAACACCTAATCGTAGGTGTGAGAGACCGAACCTGATCTTCCCTTTAGCTCACACCGCTTCCCTTCACGCCAACATGGACTCGGGTCAAACTCAAAACAGAGCCGTGGGCCGTACGGCCATCACAGGAGAACAGAACACAATCTCACCCAGTAATAGTGTCACCCTGCCTGCCTCAAGGGTGGCCATCTTAACTGCACCTCTCCTCACCCAACCTGAACAAATGCCAACCGCAATCACCGCATGCACACACACATCAGCACAGAGAGAAAGAGAAAGACTCATATAAAAGAGATTTCCATTCTAATCTCCCATAGAAGCCCACGGGAGCTGCAGTCAGAAGGGTTTTCCTTGGCTCCCTTTCAGGATTCATGCATTTCCTGTGATTTATGGATATTACTTAGAATACAAGCAATATCAGAACTACTGCAGGAGAGGACAAATATCGGTCAGTGCCATGGTGTTAAGTTTCGTTTCTTAATCTGTATTGATCCAAAATTCCAGCCCTTCAGATTTAATAGACAGCACAGAATCTTTCTAGGTCTGCTCTGAGGCTCAGGAGAGAAAAAAAAAATGCTGGAGATTTAGAGAGCGATATTGAAATATGAGATAAATAAAAGATATCTTACAGCACTTTATGGCCAAATTGATCCATTCCAGAATTTGCTGTCTGTGAAATATTCATCTTTGGAATGTCATTTAACTCTGTCATTCTTAACCAGCAACTTTGTATTGTTTTCAGGTATGATTTTAGCGACGCTTACACAAATTACCAGTGGGATTTGTGGGGTCTAGCCACACCAACTAAAGCTTAAACCCTCTGACGGATGTCTAAACAAAAGATTGTTTGTGTCCTAAATTTTACACATACATAACAGCCATAATTTTACACAACTTTTGAAACTTAAAATTGACAACTAGGACATGATAACATTTAACTATCCCTAACCATACAGTAAGTATAGTTGTGGATTGGAAAATTTGTATTTTCAACATCTAAAAATGGTTTTAAGTAAGTTATTTCTAACTTTTGATGTGGTGTGTCAGTAGGAAATATCAGTTTACATTTTGCCATTAATAGTAATAATCCAGTGAGATTTTTGTTTGCACAAGGAGTCTGACAACAGCCAGTTCTCCACAGAGATCTGATCTCATCATCATCCAGTCTGTCTGGAATGACATAAAGAAACAGAACAAACTGAGACAGACTAAATCCAGAAGAACTGTGGCAACGTCTCCAAGATGCTTCAAGAGACCTACCTAAGAGCTACCCAAAAAACTATGTGCAAGTGCACCCATAGGGCAAAAGCTGCTTTAAATGCAAAGGATGGTCACGCTAAATGTTGTTTTAATTTTGTTAATAGAAGTTAATCAATAAGGAAAATCTATTTATGACATTATTTTTGACAGCATCCTCATTTTACAGCATTTTTACACAAGTGACTTTTAAAACTTTTAACAGCAAGCATCTTGGAGACGTTGCCACAGTTCTTAGGAATTCAGTTCTTCATGCCATTCCAGACTGGATGATGATGAGATCAGATCTGTGTGGAGTACTGGCTGTTGTCAGACTCCTTGTGCAAACATAAATCTCACTGGATTATTACAAAATGGCAAAATGAATGTTTGGAAATATAAACTGTTATTTTCTACTGACACAATACAGCAAAAGATAGAAATAACTGACTTAAAACAATATTTTACCTGGTGAAAATACTAGTGTTCAATAATTTTGGCCACCATTTTACATGTTGATAATATTGTAATATTACTCAGTGCTTAACAGCTAAATTACACTTTAACACAGACATCCTAAAATAAAGCATAACCTAATATTGTTTATAAAATAATATGGGCCATACTGAAAAATGTCTAGGTTACGTACATAACCCACGTTCAGGGCAAATTAACTCAATCACGTAACCATCCCGATGCCCTGTGGGCCAAAGTCTGGGCCCACCGGGGTTGCTGTTATGAAGCAGTCGTTGGCGGGGGGGAGACAATAGCCCCTTTCAAACAGCAATCCTGGTAAATTGCTAGAAAAATACCAGCACGACTTTACCGGTAAATACAGAAATATGCTGTTCATACAGTCAACGGTGTTCTGGCTTTTTAACGGTAAGAGACCATTCACACAACAGCACCAACATGCCGGTAAGTTCCGTGATGTCAGCAGAAACTTTAGTTTCACTACATGTCCAATTTGACAACAAAGTATAGTGACTGGCATAAGGGGATGATTAAACAGAACACGTTTTTTGCTCTTATAAACCCGAGACGGGCATTATAGTACACAACTGCAGAGCCGCAGCGCTGATGAATGAGAAAGAACGCCGGGTCTCGAGCGCAACACTTGTGAGACGAAGCACAGTGGTAAAGATATCCATCAAGCGCATATTTACATAGAAAAACTAATTTAAACAAGCAGCGAGCTTTGTAAACAGCTCAGAGTAATAACGTCATCTTCATAAGAATGTTATGATTGGCCAATTTGGACCAAAGCAGACTTTATATTTGTCAGGCGTTCTACATTCTCATTAGGGTAATCTTCATTCCGCGTTCACAAATAGCAGCATTCCGGCAATTTACTGGTAATGCTACAACTACCCTTAGGCCCCGATCAACCCGAACGCGCTTTTTATGCCTGAAAATGCAAGGTGCACAGCACTGCCTTTTTTTGGTGACTTGAGCAGTGCACAGGTTTTTTTTATGTTGCTAGGAAACTATCAAACCATCAAGACATTCGACTGGACAATGGAAAAAAACACGATGACGTTGAGCACTTTTCTGCACAGAGTTGATTTTTTTAAAAGACACACAAAAAAATCAGTGCTGTGCGCCTTGCGTTTTCAGGCATAAAAAGCGCATTCGGTGTGATCGGTTTTACCGGTATTTTTAAAAAAGTCCTATTCACACATGATCTCGTAATCGTAATTTACCAGTAAAGTCTGTATGTGTGAAAGGGGCTACTGAAAAATTTTTCAGTCATGTGGAATAAGGGAAAAAATATACCTATTCTGGCTATAGATATACAAGGGAAAAATAGCCATGAAGAATACTGAGACATGTTGCCACAACCAGCGGGGACAAAGGAGACCCTGGCCGGAGCACAGTCGCGAACTACTCCGTCCTAGTCCAGACTGCGGGGCAAGGAGGACCCAGAGTTCCAGCTGGAGGAAACAACTGGGGAAAATAGCGCACGGATCCAAAGGAGTGGTGCAACAAGCCAACACCAAGCTGGCCTCCCACCAATTACCTGATGTTACCTTAACACACGGGAGGACACAGGCTCAACACGGAGACTGTAGTACCTCGTGAAGGTATTGGGTGTCACCCAACACGCAGCTCTACATACATCTGCTAGAGAGGCGCCACGCGCCAGTGGCTAGGAAGAGGCAACACTCCGGGAGGAGTAAGCTCGAACTCCTAGGGGGCACGGCTCACCTTGGGACCCATACGGCAAGGTGATGGCATCTACCACCCAATGGGCCAACCTCTGCTTGGAGACAGCATTCCCCTTCTGCTGTCCGCCGTAGCGAATAAAGAGCTGCTCGGAGCGTCTGAGCCTCCGGTTGCGGTCCACGTACACACACAGGGCATGAACAGGACACAGCAACGCTAAGGCTGGGTCTGCCTCCTCTGGGGGCAGAGCTTGCAGGTTCACCACCTGGTCCCGAAAGGGCGTGGTGGGAACCTTGGGCACATAGCCAGGCCAGGGTCTCAGGATAACGTGAAAGACGACCGGCCTGAACTCAGGGCACGATTCATTGACAAAGAAAGCTTGAAGGTCCCCCACCCCCTTAATGGAGGCGAGCGCGGTCAGGAGCAAAGTCTAAGAGACAGATATTTTGGCTCGACTGAAACCAGCAGCTCGAAGGGAGCACCTCGTAGGCCCTGGAGGACTACGGAAAGGTCCAAAAAGAGGCAGAGTTGCGGTCTAGAGGGATTTATCCTCCTCGCACCTCTCAGGAACCCTACGACCAGGTGATGCTACCCAGTGACGAGTCATGTAGGCCTGCCTAGTAGAGGGGGCTACCACAGCCTGAGCGAAGGCCAGTGAGGTCTACCGCATCCTGACCAGAAGCCACACGTGGAGGTTCCACAGATCGGGGCACGGGTGCCAGTTAACTGAAAGGGGCTAAAAAACAGCTGATTTAGGGGGGAAAAAACCCAGCTAAAACCAATTTAAATAAGTTGGTTTAACAAAACCAGCAAAAACCAGTTCAAATAAGTTGATTTAACACAACCAGCTAAAACCAGTTAAAACCAACTAAACCCAGCTGATTTTGCAACAAACTGCTAAAACCAGTTGATTTTGCAAAGAAAAAGCTAAAAACCAGCTCATTTCATGAAAACCAGTTAAAACCAGCTGCTCTAACAAAAAAAAAAAGTAAAACAAAACAAACAAAAAACAGCCAAAAAAATAGCTAAAAACGGTTGATTTTACAAAAAGCAAAAACCCTTTAAGCCAGGTAAACAGCTAAAATCCAGCTTAAACCAGGTGATTTAGCACAAAATGCTAAAAACCCAGCTAAAACCAGTTCATTTAGTTAAAAAACAACTAAAACCAGTTAATTTAACAACAGCTAAAACCAGCTGATTTAACAAGACTTAATATTGTATGCAATTCTTCTTCTTTTTTAAGGATATGTAGAAATATTTTTAACTGGAAAACAAGACAGTAAAATTGTGATGTATATACAATAATTCTGGATGACTGGCAAAAATATGTGCCATAGTATTTACATTGTACTCCAAGGTATGCCTCAAAGTGCATACTTGGTACCTTGGTACCATGATGCCATATTGATGAATACTTTTTTTGTTAGCTTCTTACAAGTTTGCATTTGGTGTAGAGATTCACTCCGAAATTCTCTTACTAGCTGTATGTGAATTAGTCTTGCTTTTACCACATAACTATCTACTTCAAATTCAAAATGACTCGGAACAGAAGTCTCTCGAATCTTACGCACTTGTATCACACAGCGGTAGAGGTATATGCACTTCTTAAATGCAGTCCTCAGTATTGATTCACACCTCTCCTATTGTCTTCACTGTGACATTAGCCTCACCTCTGAAAGATCTAACTGTCTCCGGGAAGGAGAAACCGTGTGGTAGTCTGACAGACAGACAGAGAAAGGTCAGACAGAGAAAACAGGATGACATAGGGGGAAGTAGAAGGGTGGAAGGAAAGTACTTCACTTCTAGTCGGATTTGTGTGCAGATCTGAAGCTGAGCCAGAGGAAATCTGTGTAAAATTATGCTAATCCGTCTATATAATATGCAGGGAGCTGCTACAAAACAGTTTTTTTCCCCCCATAGAGGAGGAGGGGATTTATCTCACAAAAGGAGGCGGGATACACCGATGCTTAGAAATAATGTAACAGAATGAAAAGGGGATGTAGGATGTAGGTTGTTTTGTGAAAGATTGAGATTTGTTGGACATCTGAACAGCCCAGGCAGGACAGAGTGATGCTTTACTAAAACCAGCAAAACCAAGACAAAAGTAAAGTCTATGAACAATCATATGTATTGCAGTGAAGTGGCTGCCGAGTCAGTTGAACAAGCACAAATATATTCATGCATGCTCAAGCACTAAGACAAGCACTCTGGAATACTAAAATATAAATAAAATAATAATAAATTTACGACATCAACATGCATCCAATCATATCCAGAGACTCACTGTAGCACATAAGAAGCATATATTTCAGCTCAATGTGGCCATTTTGTGCATGCTCTCTTTCAGTTTTTTTTTTTTTTTTGTTAATGTAGCCATCAAACACTGCAAAGTAGGCACAGAACACAGTTACTATATTTATCTACATTAATTTCACAGTATCAGTAACTGCTGACAGAAAAAAAAAAAAAAAATAAATAAAAAAAACTTCTTGAAGACTAATTTGTATACATGTCAAATTCAGATGAAGCATTTAACTAAAGTAATTTGGAGTCTTGTAAGGTGGAGTCTAATCACTGAAGCTCAGGCGTGAATTCACCTACAGTACGAGCAAACTGTCATTTTTACAAGCATTAATGAGAGAACAGCAGACACTGTACTTTACTGCTCCCAAAAATGTCACAGATCTTATAAGCTTATTGTTTTCTTTTTATCATGGAATAAACAAGCTTAAAAAAGGGGGTCCCAGAGAATATATTATAAATTGTAATATAATATAATATAATATAATATAATATATGGCTGCCACTATCGATTATTTTAGTCTTGGAGAAATCGATTGGTTATTCTAACAATTAATTGAGTAATCAGAAAATTATATATATATGACCCTACATATGATTATATATATTACATATATATAATCCCTGGACCACAAAACCAGTCACAAATCGCTGCATGGGGTTTATTTGTAGCAATATCCAAATATATGTAAGTATGGGTCAAAATGATTGATTTTCCTTTTATGCTAAAAATCACTAGGATATCAAGTAAAGATCATGTTCCATGAAGATATTTTGCAAATTTCCTACTGTAAATGTATCAAAACATATTTTTTAATAAGTAATACGGATTGCTAGAACTTCATTTGGACAACTTTTACAGCGATTTTCTCAATATTTTATTTTTTTGCACCCTCAGATTCCAGATTTTCAAATAGTTGTATCTGCCAAATATTGTCCCATCATAACAATGATTCCATTAATGGAAAGCTTATTTATTCAGATTTCAGATGATGTATAGATCTCTTTTTTTTTTTTTTTTGTGGTAATTCAAATAGACCTAAGCGAACAATAGCCTTTACAATGACTTACAATACATATATAATAGCAATGAGGCAATAATAATTAGTTCAAACAAAGTATCAAAAGCAAGTAATCATGTGGTTTTATTGAACAAAACTGTTAAAATATGTAATGTATTATAAACAATAGATCTAACGTACATTATGCATTATAACAAATGAATGGAGAGGGTGTCAACGTCCTGACAATTGTCTTTTAAATTATCTATTGTCCTGACAATTGTCTTTTAACCCTTTAACTGTCACCGTCCCGTCACCGGGACACCTATGTTTACTTCACCGTATTTCAAATAAATCCTAATCTAATCATGACAAACTATATATCGTTGGAAAGGTCTAAGACTCCTAAATAGATATTTTACCGCTGTTTTGTGTTACAAATTATGTAGAAAAAGTAATAGATTAATTTATGACAAGAGTGCACCTCAAAAAATGTACATCATAAGAGGGGTTCAAACCTTTTTCACAAAAATAATTTTTTCGTTGCCTTTTCCCCTGTTACTGTCATGAACTGTGCTGTTGTGGCTCCCTCCCTTCACCCCTAGAGGAAGCCTTCATTTCACTATGAACATTTACTCACTACATTTCCAATACCCCCTTTTCCATGAACTTCCTGTCTCCTCTCACCTCTGTCGGCCATCTTGCACTCTTACAGTATAAAAGGACCGGTTTACCACAGTCACATTGCAAAGTCTTGATTAGTTGTTACTGTCATTTCTGAGTGTTTATTTCCGTGTTTGTCTTCCTGTTGCCGATCTCCTTTGTCCCTGGTTCCCGAGTCTCCGCCGCCCATCTATCGACCCCTTGCCTGCCCTAGCATTACTCTGTTCGTTTGCCGCCGGCCCTGACTCTCCACGCTCAGATATTGACGCCTCTTTGTTTGTCCTTCGTTGTCCCTGTCTGCTCCCATTTGACCTTGCCTGTACGACTACAATTTCTATTAATAAAGCTTACATTTGGATCCACCTGTCCACGTCCTATTTGTTACAGTTACACTTTAGAAATCATAAGAAATTATATATCACTTAAAGACTTAAAATCTCAAAATTCAACCTTTGAAAGCCATTTTAAAATCAGACATTGCATTATCATGGAAATTGTACATGAAAATCTTATTACAAAATCTTTTCGTTCAAGAATTATAAAGATTTACATTTTGATTTCACGTTTATGTTCAAAATAGGGAGTGACAGTTAAAGGGTTAAATTAATAATTATCTTTTAAATTATTATTATTTATTTAATTATCTACTAAACAACATTTAACTTAAGTTTGTAATATTTGGACATTTCTTCACGGTAGAAATGCTACAGCCATTGTAGTTTCTTAAATATGTGGACATCAAAATGTGTAAACTCAGAGTAAGAGTTTAAGCTTTTAATTTGAAAAAAAAAAAAAAAGTTTGAGATGCTCCACACATGTAAACAATGACTCACTGTGTGGACCAGCATTTACTGTGAACAAAGCCAGTCTGAGAGGTGCATACAGCGCCATAATATATTTATTTAACGTTAATTGAATCATACCATTTGTGAATTCACAATAGCAGCATTATTTTTTATTATGATTTTTAAATGGGTTTAATATATCATGCAGCCTTGGAAAATGGTCTAATAACGCGAATCATTGATTATCACTTGGAAAATGCGCCACTTCCGTTTTTTTGCCGGTAACTTTACTTTTTTTTTTTTTTTTCTTTTTTTCTTTTTTAAATCGAGTAGAATAGAATCATGACAGCCCTAAAATATAATACACATAACTACACATAAATCAATAGCCATTTAAATATAAAAGGTCCGTTTTTTTTGTAATTTTACAGGAAAACAAACAAAAATCATGTCAGTTTGTTTAGTGTAAGTTACCTTGGAAATGGTTTAACATCACATGCAATTATACTGTAAATGCTGTCAAATGTATGGTTTTTGCAAGTAAAAAGGTCAAAAGTTTACATAAACCTTGCAGAATCTGCAAAGTGTGAATTATTTTACCAAAATAAGAGGGATCATACTAAATGCATGTTATTTTTTATTTAGTAATGATCTGAATAAGATATTTCCCATAAAAGACCTTTACATAGTACACAAGAGAAAATAATAGTTTTTATTTTACATACACTTGATTCTTAATATTGTGTTGTTACCTGAATGATCCACAGCTGTGATTTTTGTTTAGTGATAGTCGTTCATGAGCTCCTTGTTTGTCCTGAACAGTTAAACTGCCCACTGTTCTTCAGAAAAGTCCTTCAGGTCCAAAAGATTATTTGGTTTTTCAGCATTTTTGTGTATTTGAACCCTTTCCAACAATGACTTTATGATGTTGAGATCCATTTTTTCACATTGAGGACAACTGAGAGACTCATATGCAGCTACTACAGAAAGTTCAAACACTCACTGATGCTTCAGAAGGAATCACAATGCAGTAAGAGCCGGGGGGTGAAAACTTTTAGAAGATCAGGGTAAATGTAGCTTTTTTTGTGTTCTGGGAAACATGTACAAGTATCTTCTGCCGCTTCTAAAGGGCAGTATTACATAAAACAAATAGGATATTTAGGCAAAATAAGATAAATGTGCATTCTGTTCAAAAGTTTACAACCCTGGCTCTTAATGCATTGTGTTTCCTTCTGAAGCATCAGTGAGTGTTTGAACCTCAGTTGTCCTCAGTGTGAAAAGATGGATCTCAAAATCATACAATCATACAGCTAGAAAGGGTTCAAATACACCAAAATGCTGTGGATCATTCAGGTAACAATACAGTATTAAAAATTAAGCATATGCAAACTTTTGAACGGGGTCATTTTTATCAATTCAGCTATTATTTTCTCTTGTGGACTATACGTAAACATATTTTACCTTATTCGGGTCAGTACTAAATAAAAGTAAAAAACATGCATTTTGTATGATTTCTTTTATTTTGCAGATTCTGCAAGGTATTATTTTGACCTCAACTGTATTTATGTATTTATTTTTCAGTGGATCTAAAGACATAAACATTATACAAAGTAAAAATAAATAAATAAATAAATAAATAAATAAATAAAAATACATAATAATAATATTAATAATAATAATAATAATAAAAACAACAACAACAAAGAAAGTGATCCACTGAAATACTCTGAAAAACATAAGAATTACAACACTAATTCACTTAAAGTTTTAAGACCTTATCCCTACTTTCAGATAAACAAGTACAGAGTAAATCTTCTGAAGTGAATGCAGGGAAGTGTTCTTCTAGCCTTAAATGATTATTAAAATGCATTCTATTCAAATGGATTTACTCTTTTGTTATTATAAAAATCCAACAAATAATCTTATATCACAGTCATCTCATATCACTCCTCGGAAATCTTCCGGCTCTACATCCAGAGTAAACTTTTTGTTTTTCCCCATAGCAGAGTGCTCAACGCTTTGCCTGAGTTATATAATTTTACAGCCAGAGTTATTAATAAAACAATACACTAATACAGCCCCGCTTTATTACCAGCAAGCGTTGTTATGGTGCTGCAGTGACCTCAATTAAATTTAAAGGCCATTTTACTGGCTTAGGTTTTCTCCAGAGGTTTAATCTCCCAAGACTTGAATAACCCAAAGGCAGTGTGACTTTTAAGCTCTCTGTCTCTCTCAAAATGAAATAATTCATTTTATGAAAGAATTCACTTTAGTAATATGTATATTATTACATTTTATATTTATATAGTGGATTTAGCATAAAATTATTCATTCTGAAAGCATTTAAGAACTGCTGTAATAGCTGTCACTGCCTCAGTTTGTTATTGTTTCATAGTTTGAACAGTGTTAAAAGCAATCCTTTTCTAAAGACAGTATCCAAATTAGAGGTCCTGTTTTGGGAGAATTACTGTCTAAGGCCAAAATGATCATCAAAAATGGGATTATGGTTGAAAACAGGTTTTAAAACAAGAAACCACTGAGCTCACAACAACAGATCATCAAAAAACAAACAAACAAAAAAAGATTATACTTTTTTTTCCAAGAGCTCAACCAACCACAGACTCCAACATTAATGACATCACAATGGGATCATTCTAATACTCTTCTTCAGATACTTAACACAGGTTATAATGACTTCAGAGATAATCAACATGAACATCTGTCCATATTAGTGCACTGCACAATGGAATCCACATCAAATAAAACAGTATGCACAAACAACAGGGTATTAAACTGATTAAAGCAATGTGATAGTACAGCAGACTGAGTTTCATCAGATCACTATTTGCTCAGTGCCATATAGGATTGTAATAAGCATTCAAATTAAAACCAGCATATCCTACCAACCACAGCTTTAGAAGAAATGAATAATATAAATAAGATCGGATGCTGGTCAAACAAATGTTTCTAAATGTTCCTTTTCTAAAAACAGTCACTAGGCCTCTGGCTACGGTGTGTGTATATAACCTGTCCATAAACAAACATGATACATAATAGTCTTCGCTTAAGAGTAAGGCATATCTTAATATCCAAAGTAATGATGCAACGGAAGGCTTGTTACATAGTTATTTAAATAAAACAAATAAAAATGTAATTATTATGATATAAATATATATATATATATATATATATATATATATATATATATATATATATATATATATATATATATATATATATATATATATTTATTTATTTATTTTTTTCATTTATTTTTTTTGACAGATTGGAAAAATAAAGTGGTTGGAATAGCTCTGCACCGTGCCAAATACAGGAACGAGACGTGTGTCAACTGAATGAGAGTTGCAATACCTGTGTCCAGTGTAGGAAGCTTCATTGCACAAAACTAGAACACATTATTGTCAATCTACTTTTGTGTCTAGCTTTGGGTGGTTGTTTTAAATACTTTACCTGGACATTTTCCTGCTCCAGACCCCTAGCTCAGTGGTCTCAAACTCAATTCCTGGAGGGCCGCAGCTCTGCACAGTTTAGCTTCAACCAGCTCCAACTCACACCTGCTTGGAAGTTTCTAGTTAACCTGAACAGCTTGATTAGCCTTGATTAGCTGGATCAGGTGTGTTTGATTAGGGTTGGACCTAAACTGTGCAGAGCTGCGGCCCTCCAGGAATTGAGTTTGAGACCAGTGCTTTAGCTGTTCTTTGCTTGAAACCAATATGTTTCTGGAGTTTGTTTGGTAGAAACATATATTAATTTAATGTATTTATGTGTACTTGATATACTATTAACTATGGAAGACGGTTTTCATTTCCGCAAGGCTATTGTGACTTTTTCTCTCACAAGACTTTTTTTCTCAGAATTGTGAAATCACAATTGCAAGTTGTAAAGTTAGAATTGTGAAATATAAACTCTCAATTCTGAGAAATGAAACCAGAGTTGAGATATAAACTCGCAATTGCAAGTCATAAAGTCAGAATTGTGAGGTATAAACTTACAATGCTGACTTTTTTCTCAGAATTGCAAAATATACATTCGCAATTGCGAGGTATAAAGTCAAAATTGTGATATAAACTCACAATTCTGAGAAATTAAATTAGAAATGCGAGACATAAACTCACAATGCTGACTTTTTCTCTTAGAATTGCATGATACACACTCACAACTGCGAGTTTTTCTTACAATTCTCACTTCTTTTTCAGAATTGTGAGATATAAACAAAATCTTGAGTCCAATTTTGAGGGTAAAAAAGCTTTGTATCAAAGAAGAGTTTATATCAAAATTCTGACTTAATGACTTGCAATTATAAAGTCAGCATTGCAAAACATAAGCTTGCAATTCTGAGAAAAAAGTAACAATTGCAAGATTCTGAGAGAAAATTGTGATTCTGACATTATTTCTCAAAATTGTGACCAGTGTTGGGGAAAGTTACTTTTAAAAGTAATGCATTACAATACTGCGTTACTCCCTAAAAAAGTAAATAATTATGTTACTTAGTTACTTTTTATGGAAAGTAATGCGTTGCATTACTTTTGCGTTACTTTTTAAATCTGGACAGGGCTTGCTTGTTTGTTTTTAATCTAAAAAAGTTTGATTTTTAGAAAATGTAAAAGCCCTTTTACACCAAAAAGTGAAATGAATAAGCCTGAAGGAAAAGTAAATTCACGTCTGTACAGTAGAACTGTAGGAAAAGGAAGTTCAATGCTCTTCAGCAATGAGAAAATAGCACAAATGTTAATCTAAAGTAAGTTTTGCTTATTAGTATGGCTAAATTGGATCAACAAAGGTCAGCAGCAAAGACATTGGTTAATAAAATGGGATTAAATACACAAAAAGGAAACAAAAAGTAACTGGCGCTACTTTTTTGATATTTTCTTGTAAATGAAAAAGTAATGTGTTACTTTACTTGAAAAAAGTAAACTGATTACATAACTTGCATTACCCCCAACACTGATTGTGCAATACATATTTTACGAGGTGGCTAATTCGTACAAATTTGTACGACCTCGCTCGTACGATTTTGTACGATTTGCCTAGACCCCAGTGACGGGTAGGTTTAGGGGCGGGGTTAGGTGAAGGGCATTCGTACGAATTCATACTAATTGGGAACTCGTAAAATATGTATGATTTAGCCAAAAAAGTATGAATTCCTACAAGTGAAGTCATACGAATTCGTACCAATTAGCCACCTCGTAAAATGCGTACAAATTGCCGTGAGATTGGGCTGGATTGTGACTATTTCTCAGAATTGCGAGTTTATGTCTTGCAATTCTGACTTTATAACTTGAAATTGCCAGTTTATATCTCACAATTCTGAGAAAAAAAGTTAGAAATTTGAGTTTGCATCATGCAACTGTGTATCAGAATTGAGAGAAAAAATTGCTGAAATGTAAGATAAGTCGCAATTACCTTCGTTTTATTTTTTCTTCAGTGGCGGAAATGAGCTTCTGTAATTAACTTACTCAGCTCAATTCAGGACTGTGTCAGTGTATAGGCGGTCTGAGTGATACACTGTTTACCCCAGAGCTCATGTGAACAATCCTCATATTAATTTATTAGAACTACATTATTAATATGATCCTTTTAGTTGGCCATTTTTATCTTGTCAATTTAAAATGGGCCTGCAGATTCTGAACATGAGCTCTGAGTACAGCAGTGGAGACCTGTCAACAATTACAGCAGTATAACACAGCTTCAAGAACGTGCAACACATCAGCTGTCAATCAGAGCCCCTGTGTCATAATTTAAAGACCATCATTCTAGTGAACAGGGTTTGTGAATTTCCTCTGTGATTGACTAATGTTGACATACAGGAAGACATTTAGTTTGAAAAGCAATCAAAAAGCACTGTTTCCATTGAGCACATAGCCTTTTCCAATTATCTATCTCCTGTGCATGTTACGCTCAGTTCTGTCAAAGCGTCCAAGACGCACGCTCGCCACCCCCACCTTGCGTCCCAGAGGGTCATGCCGTATTTACCCAGGGACTGATTGAGCTAATATTGAAATGTAATTTAGCGGGAGCCAAGACCTGCGAGCGTGTCTATCACGAGGCCCATTTAAACTAATGAAAGAGGAGGAAGGTTCCCTGCAGGAGGGGGACATGATTCAAGGCGACGCTGCTGACAGTCAGCAAACAGACAATAGGGGTGATGATGATTAATCTTCACAAATTAAAGTTGATCTGAAATAAATAAAAAGTGTCAGAGGGTGAGAAGAGATGAGATAATGAGGGAGGGGTGGAGACGTCCACAATAGGGTGAAACAGGCCCATCTGCACTCCAAACAAGAGATAACCAGTGCTTACCAGCGCAAAGTGTCACTCAAAGACAACTTCAACACTGCAACACACAGACTGAAGTGTCAGAATATCTATTTTAGAGTTGAAGGGATAGTTCACCCAAAAATGAACATTCAGTCATCATCTACTCACCTTCAAGTTCATCTAGTGCTTCTTTCTTCTGCTGGTAGCTTTTGACTTTCATATTGTATGTGTGTGTGTATATATATATATATATATATATATAAAATTGCTAAAAAAGAATTGGTTAATTGCTACCAGCAACTGTTTTGTTACCAAAAGTCTTCTTTTGTGTTCAACATTCAGGCTAGGAACAGCTTCAGAGTGAGTACATGATGGACAATTTTTTTTTTTTTTTTGCATAAACTCTGGACAGGAAGTAACATTAAACTGTACATGTTTTGGGTTCAATAAATGTGTTTTTGATAATCCTTGTGGGCAACACTCCAACTTTTTAAAGCAAAATAGTCAACACTATATATACAGTATACAGCATCTTATAAAGTGAGTACACCCCTCACATTTCAGCAACCATTTTAGTATATGAATACTATAGAAATGAAACTTGGATATATTTTAGAATAGTCAATGTGCAGCTTGTATAGCAGTATAGATTTACTGTCCTCTGAAAATAACTCAACATACAGCCATTACTGTCAAAATAGCTGGCAACAAAAGTGAGTACACACTAAGTAATAACATCAGTATGTTGTTTAACCATGCAAAGCCACATGTCCTATTCATCATGTTTATGTTTTTGTCTGCTTGACAGGATACTACAAAGTTGTGCATCTTGTATTAGAGCAGTTCAAATTTGGTGCTTTACAATTCTCTCATACTGACCACTGGATGTTCAACATGGCACCTCATGGCAAAGAACTCTCTGAGGATTTAAATATTAGAATTGTTGCTTTCCACAAAGATAGCCAAAGCTATTAGAGGTTCAGTAACACCCTGAAATTGAGTTACACTACAGTGGTCAGGGTCATACAGAGGTTTTCCAAGATGGGTTCCATTCAAAACAGGCCTTGCAAGGGTCGATCAATGAAGTTGATTACTCGTTCTGTGCGTCAGATGCAGAACCTGGCTTCAAAAACAAAAAACAAAAAAACAGATGTATGAGTGCTGCCAGCATTGCTTTAAAGGTTGCAGAAGTAGAAGGTCAGCTTGTCAGTGCTTGGACCATATGTTGCACACTTCAACAAGTCAGTTTGCATGGGAACCATTCCAGAAGGAAGCATCTTCCAAAGCTGGCTCACAAGAAAGCCCACAAACAGTTTGCTGAAGACAATACTAGCATGAAATACTAGAATAATGTCCTATGGTCTGATGAGACTAAGATAAACTTGTTTGGCTCAGATGATGTCCAGCATGTGTGTCGATGCCCTGGTGAGGAGTACCGAGCAAACTGTGTCTTACCTACAGCCAAGCATGGTGGTGGTAGCATGATGGTCTGGGGCTGCATGAGTGCTTCTGGTACTGGGTAGCTGCAGTTCATTGAAGGAAACATGGATTATATTATGTACTGGACATTCTGAACCAAAACATGTCGTCCCTTGTCCAAATGGCTGTTTTCCAACATGATATTGACCCCCAACACGCCGCCAAGATGACAATTGCCTTGCTGAGGTAGCTAAAGGTGAAGGTGATGGAGTGGCCAAGTTTCTCCAGACCTAAACCCTTAACCTGTTGGGCATCTTCAAGAGGAAGTGGAAGAGGATCCCAGCAACAATCTGTGCAGCTCTGGTGAATTTCATGCTCAGGATGATTAAGGCAGTGCTAGATAACAATTTGTTTTTCTAACTGATGAATTTTGCAACACTAACATTGTTACTAAATCAATTTATTCAACATTGAACTGATCTGAATTATAGCTGAATTGCTTCATAATAAACTTTAAAGTGAATCAACATGGAACCGACTTCACCTGAATGATAACACTATTGTATTTTTTTAACAGCAGAATTTGTATCATATCTGAAGAAAGTTTGCATCACTATTTTTCTTGTTTAATACAGTGAAGCTGCCTTGAAACAATACATACTGTATAATGCACTAAAGATTACTTAACTTGGCTTTTCTAAGTACAAAAGTTTGTTTAATGTAAACACAGCAAAGTTTTGCTCTTTGTAGCGTGTTTATTGTGGAAATCACAATGTTTGATTCATGAACAATTCATTTGGTAAAGTGCAATCTTTTCAATCAATCATTTGATCCAATTCACAACAAAATGAATGATTCGCTTCTCAAGCTCAGCTTACCAACTTGAACCGGTTGCAACTTTTAACATCTCAGAGTGAACGATTTTGAGCAACTTAAAACCTCACACAAGCTCAGAAAGCCTCTTTCCAGTTTCAATGCAAAACTTTTTACGGGTTTACCAACTTAAAAAAAGCTTGAAAGATTGGCTACAACTTTTCACCGACAAGATCAGTAATCGATTCCTTCACACTCATGTCACACCAACACGCAAAAAGTTTTGCGGCTACACCTTTGAAACAGTGTGGATTTTAATGTTATTTCGCCAGAAATGCTGCCGACAGAGCTTATATCATATTGAACCCAGAACCTTCCTTAAAGTCTGTCACAGCATCCAGCACTAACTCCGCTGAACTCCGTAAAGCCGCCTCAGAAATGAATCCCGTGCATTTGCCGATTACATCTCCTGCAGCTAGCGGCATTGTAAGAATATTATATCTGCGCGGTGGGTTTACTCGAATCGAATGAAATGAAAAGGAAAGCTCTCATATTAAAGCCAAGATGTGGCTTCTTCTGTTGAGAGGGATCGCTTTCGGCATCTCTCATCCGGATGTTTGGCTTATTTTTTGACCTTGCAAAGACCTTGCAGTGTCTCCTGTGTTTACAGAGAAAGAGAGAAAGTAATAGACCGAAAAAGAGAGGGGGAAGAGCTAGTTTATTCTTGTCTGCATGGAGGTTTATAGAGTGTCACGCAGCCAGTGTGTGACAGGAAATGCTAGGAGTCATGGCAGGCTTTTGGCGGTGATTGGGGCAGCTATTGAAGGCGCTGGAACAGACAGAAATTATTGCTTATGATAGACTGATGTTTCTGTCCGCACTCCATCATCAGCACACTTCTCTCTCTCTTGCGCCATGCACTTCTTTTCCTGTTATACACTGAAGCCCACAGGAGCCATATATTAGGGTGGGCTTAAAAGCAGTCCACTCTCTCTGAACATTCTGCTTAAAAGACCAACAGCAATTAGCGATTCAGCACCCTGCATTATGCAATAAAACGATTTGATTCCGCCTTGTTTCCTACGCCTATCCTTACTCGCGTACACTCTCTAGCTTGAAGGACGAAGCGGACGAGAGCAGGGCTCCTCATTAGAGCAATATGTATGACACCTTTTACAGTTGTCAATTCTGAGGGGAGGGAGCCGGTTTCTGATTGGCCCCCAGCGGTTGACATGTCACATCAATAAAAAACAGCACTCTGATTGGTCCCAGCCTGCGGAGAGAGACGCTCACAGATCTGCATCAACTTTCCCCCTGAAAGACAAGTTAGACAAATAAATTAAAAATGAGAACCAGTCAGAAGAGAAGAATTTCATAAACCTCACAGATTGAGACGAGGGATATGGTACACGAATTTGTTATTGGCTGTGAAAGCAATAGCAGCTGTATTGACATGTTTCCAATTGTATTTGTTTTGTGCTTCTGAACCGAACGCCATTTTGCTGTTATTTCAAGAACTGCAAAAATGCAAAAATAAAGCAGACAAACAAATGAGACTTGAGACAAAGAGAGTGAGAGAATGAGAAAGCGGTTGTTTAAAGTCTGCACAGTGAAGGTGCAGTGAAGGTTGAGGTAATTTCAAAGACTTTTTGATGTTTTCACAGAAATTTAAGGGGATTAGTTCACCAAAAAATGAAAATTCTGTAATTTTTACTCACCTTTATGTCGTGGCATATCAATTTCTTTCTTTCATGAAGGCAAAATGGAATTTAAGAATATAGCTCTTTTTGACATCGATGAAGTCTGATTCATGACCGGATTATTCTTTTGAGTTGAATCTTTTCCACTGATCCAGTTTTCAGAAATGGTTAATTCACAAATGGGACTAGTCCTATTCTCTATCTCTTAATTTATCTTGCTGCATTGTATTCCAGTTCAATTTTGGTCTATTCATCAAATAAATCCATGTCATTATGTGACTTTGAATTTGGAACATAACACACTTTTAAAAGTTATTTCATGGTTTTTGAAGATTGATACCTTCTTTATAATGAAGAGTGGCCAGTATTTTTCAAAAATGCATCTTTTGTGTTGCACGGACAAAAGTAGACCCAAAAAGCACAGACGGTGACAACAAAGACCTCTCTTTCTGTCTTAAAAAAATGGAAATAACAAACAAACCACTACAGCACCACTGATCCCTCCTGTATGCTACATTTAGTTCAGACCACTTCCGAAAATCACCACGAAATTGTGAAAATGATCCCTTACTCCAAAAAGGACACAACACTCACAACACAAAGCGTGTAATGATTATTTCTGTTTCAAACTATATGAAACTGAAAAGCGGTTGTTTTGTTTGCCGCATACATTAAGGTCTTTTCAGAGCTGAGACAGAGCCAAGCCGAGAGTTACGTATTGGTGGGCTGCCGCATTAAAAGCATTTTCAACATTTTTAAAAAAGAAAATTGTTGTCGCCTCTGAAGATTTTTTTCTGAAGTTGAGAGGGATGGGGAGGAGAAAAGGATATGAACTCAAGGTGAGAGACTAGAGGAGAATCGTCATGGGAGCGCAATATTATCAGAAGGGTGAGAGAGCCGAGCTGTAACAGACATTTTAAAGCAGATATTTGTTTGGGGGAGGCCACAGATAGAAAAACAGTGCCCTTGAGAAAAAGAAAGCAAGAGAGAGGAGGAGAAAAGGAAGAGGGGAGAGAGGGAGAACCGAGACAAAAGAAGAGAAGCGTGGGTCAGGAAGGATCAGGGTAAATTGGAGAGCTTGGAGAAACAAGTGTCACAGGTTCAAAACCCTCAGCACTTAAGAGAGACAACCAACAAACAATGCTAGTGGAATGACAAACACAACACTCACTGCTAAAAAAATAAATTTTACCTAACAAAAAAATGACAACATGCTTCTGGACACATCTTCCTCAATAATATAACATATCCAAAGTACATTTCCAATTAAAGGAGTAATAATACTCATCTCTAATGGGAAAGATGTCCAAAGTCACTGATTAAATCATTCGAATGTTATCAATCCAACGTTCTGTTATGAAACTCTAAACTCAGGAACCCTCCTCCTTCCCCAGCTCCACCTGTATAGATCTGCCACGAGTTGTATGTAATATGTGGGGTTTATTACATATGTTTCATGTGCAGCAGCAGTATTTCTTACATGCTCACTCGGAACCACATCTATTCCGCTAAAACCAAATACATTAACACTGTCATGTGCATTACCATGCTAAAATGTACTTGTCAAATAGCAAGTGTCAAACAACAAGTATTTTCAGTTAAAAAAATAAAATGAAATCATTTCAATTTATAGTGTCACCATATTTACATGTATTCATTTAGCAGGCACAGCAAGCAATTCATCATAAAAAGGCAAATAAACACAGAAAGTGCTCGTCATATAAAGTTTCAGGCATTGCTCAAATTAGTACAAGCTAGACAGGAAAGATTATGGAAAGAGAAAGGTTTTTTTTTTTTTTTTCAGGATGCGTCTTTACCATATTGGTTTGATTTTTTGTCACAATGCATTGTTGAACTGTCTTCATTATGGCAAACTTAATACTAATTTAAGAGTATTTTAACAGACAGTATAATTATGTTGTCTTTGGAACAGCCTTGATGCCTTAAAATGTTGCTTACGGACAGAAACTAAAATAGAAAAGTTGGAAAAGAGTTCAAGCTTGAAAAAAGTTTGAAATCTTGCAAGCAGGAAAGAAAGAGAAAGCAGAAAGAAGAGTGCTTATTCGCTGCTGCAACCCACAGTCCTTCAACTGGCTCTCTTACAAACCCTTTTACCTGTGATACCTTTTTCTCTCCTTCAATCTTGATTTTTCAACATCTCAACCACTCTTACCCTCCCACTGACTCGCTATAGACTTGCATTTCACCTCCTATGGAAGAGTAATCAGAGGGACGTTCTATTAAGAGGCAATCTTGTCAAGCAGGTGCCAAAAGGTCAACCTGACGAAATAGAAGGGTGGATTGCTCTCGATCACACACACTCAGGAGTCTGCTGTAATCTCTATCATCTGCCGCGGGATTAGAGGACAGTGTGTAAAAATCATATTCTGATTGAGCGTGCTGCATAGGGATCCAATTCAAAAATTCACCTTAACTTACACAGGAAAAAAATAAAAAAAAAATAAAAAAAAAATTGGGAAGTAACCAGGAATACAAATAAATGGGCATGGATTAATACTAGCTTTACATGATGCATTAAATTGGCAACAGAAAAGCAATCAGCCCAGGCCCATGAAAATATGTGCCTCTATATACATTTCTGCAGCACCGTCATCACATACCCTACTTTACGTTTCGTAGCAGTTTCAAAGTGAAATGTCCAGAGAGTGGCACTAAAACATCTGGGAGTGTGGCTAAAGTTGAATGCTCTATCGTGTTAGAAATTTACCATATACCAAACCCAACCCTAAACCTACCCGACAGTGTTAACAAATGCAAAACTGATATAAAAATGCATTTGTTGATGCAGCCATGTTATTTTAACTTCCTTATGTGGATTTGAACTGCAGCCATGTTATTTTAACTTCCTTGTGTGGATTTGAACTGTTTTGTCAAACTGTAGTTTCATGGGGTTCGTACCGGAGCTTTTCATCTCATGTGCACCTGTATCAGGTGAGCTACTGAGCAAACCTACTGAATTAGAAAACTCATGGATATGAAGCTGTTTATGTGATGACAACATTCAAAAGTATCAGTTTTCAAATCGTGCAGGATGTTAAAACTGTTTTAAAGTCATAGCATAATATTCTGCAAGTAATTGTTTAAAAATTAGGCTTTATTAATCAAAACTCTCTACCTGTTAATCATACATACTAGTGGCGTTCCGCACATATAAGCTGCTAATGCTCCGCATACCCAGGAATTAATATAAACTTGATTATATGTTGATCACTTGTCACTTGAGATGTAACTTAAAGCTTAATAAAGAGTTGTGAATAAGTACATAAAATTATTTATTTGACAAACAACGGTACATTTCTGTAAGTTTTACGTTAAGCTACAGAAGCTTCCGGACAAGCGGATTCTACGCAGCTTTCTCGCCTCTGCTCTATTGCTATTATGACTCTTCAGGATTGATGCGCATTCTGTGTTTTGATGGCATGCGTGTGATTTCATGCGAGAGGTAAGCTGTCTGCGAAGCGCTCGCCCAAGTGGAAAAAATGTGCTGTTGCTGCCAGATCTCGACTGACGAAAATCACATTGTATTTGATGTAAAAGCTCGACTAAATCAAATGAGAAAAGCATCGTAACTGTATATTTTCATGCTTTCTCAAGCAAAACAAATTTTAAAAATCCACTGAAAATATATCATAGACATTGTTGAAGATATACGTTATTGTCAACATGCCTAATTAAAATTAAAAAAGTATATAAACGTATATAAATTTGTAAAATAATAACAAACATCAGGGAAACAATAGGAAATAATAAAATCTGATTTCTTCTCTGGTTTTATTGTTGTTTGTAATGTTACTTGACAAGTAAGGTAAGGTTTTTTTTTTTCTTTTCTGTTTTGCAAAAATGTATATATAGAGGCATACGTTGAAAGCAATCTAATTGCTAAGTAATTTTAAAGCTGTTAAACATTTTTAAAATAAACCAGTTGGAGTACTGACTGCTAAAAATAAAACAAACTAAAACTGAAAACTGAAGCATAATAAAACTGCTAAACTAAAATAACTCTACAAACAACTATTTTTACAGCATGTATGTATCTAGGTAAACATAAACAATAATTATTATATATTATACAAATGCATTAATGTAGAAATTAACATTATTAAATGGCATAAACGTATTGTCCACTGTTCCATGTCAAATCAGAAATAAAATGTGACAATAAATGCATCTTAAATTGTGCTTCTTGACCTCAAATTCCACCAGAAATCTAAAATTTTTAGGTTGATGCACATCCTGGAGAAGACAAACAGGGCCGCTAGTTTCTTTTACTGCAAGGCAGGACTTTAAACAACCTTTTTTTTTTACACGTCAAATCTTAGAAGGGTCAAATGCAGTCTACACAGACATCTCCAGTATAATGGACATATGCTTTGTTGAAAAGAGTTTTGTACTCTTTTCTCTTGCAGCGTGTTGATACTGTATGTGGGAGGAAAAAGGAATGAGATAAATTCCTTTTTTTTCCTACTCCACACACAAACAGTGCAAACACCCTCCAGTGCAAGGTTTGAATAGCAGAGTTCTAAATCAAACTAGAAATTGTAGTCTCTGTGGTCCACGCTCCAACGCTTTCGCAGAGACCCATAGATTATACGCTATTGGCATGAATGCTGGTGCCAAAACCACTCCATTGGCATAATCAAGCAATACTATAGCCTAAATCTTCAAGGGCCTTGAGCCCAGTGGATTGATCTATTTCAAATTGGCAGGAAACAGACTGACATCAATATAAAACCACTGAGTATGAATGACCTGCTGATTCCATCCGATTCCTACGTCTCCGCTCTCATTGCAGAGCTGCTCTCATTAATTCATGCTCAATACAGCTGTGTCAAGTTTACTGACATTAAACTCTCGTTAAATAGCTGATAAATGTCAGCATTGTAAAACCGAGAAATAGTTCTGATTGGAAAATCAATCAAAGATCCATAAGGTTATGGTGGGATACTGGTTAACACGAGGCCACAGAGTGATGAGCGAAAGAAGCATTGCATTGTGGGGCAATATCTGGACGTGATGCTTATAAAAGAGCTGTCAGACATAGGTCAAACAGTTTAACATTACAATTGCATTAGCGTTGTCTTTACAATCCATGAATTATTGAAGGCTGTGAAAAATGCAAGGTCGTGTAGATTATCAACTGATTGTGTGAGCAAATGTAATCTTCGGGAAGGAAATCTAATTGTGTCGGCCAACGATAAATTGTGGACACAAAGACAAAAGCCTCCACAAACTGCTTATTGTAAGGATTAGTCATCATTTCTCAGCTTCTCAAGGATCTTTTAAAGTGATTTCAAGGCTGTTCCATACAAACTTGCAAAATTAAGCTAGACCTCCAGTGAAGTGTTCTCATAAGGACCTTGGTACACTGGGGACAGGTGGAAATGGACAGACAAAAGAGTCCTCAATCCTTCAGGGACATGAAGGATTAGCACTAGAGGCCTCTGTCTAAAGGGAGAGATTTTCGGGTGAAAGACTATGTTAATGCGAGAGGTTAAATGCGCAGAAGATGACAGGAAGCACTTGACTTCTGAACCCACAATCGTCCGGCCCTCACGCAGCCCCGAAATTCACTATTCATTGGCCGAAGCTCTCTTGTCTGTCAAAAGTTCTGCTCTGTGAGATTGGGCGGATTAAGCGTATGCTGATTAGTCTTAATTAACATTTAAATGCTTGTAAAAATGTCCTGTTTTAGACAAGATTGGAGAGGCCTGGTTTATGCTAATTCGCTGTGTGGAGAGAGTCTATGGGTCTTTGGCTTTGAGAAAGGGATTAACGGACACCTGATTATGACCAATGAAAGGTCAAGTGGAGCTCTGATGAATGCCAGGCATTGGTATGCATTTATATTCCTTACCCTAGTTGGAAACTTTCAACTCAGAACTTGTAAAAGAAGCACTTATGTGATGTGATGCCTTTATCTGAATTTCAGCGTAACTTAATCATAAAGTCTGACAGAAACAGACAATCAGTGTTCTTAGATAAATAATACACAAACAAGGAAATGTTTTCACGTTTTAATTGAAGACACAATGTACACTTTCACAGCGTAGAGTCAAAGTTTTGGATTTAATAACTGATTGACCCTCTTTTCTCATCAAAAACCTCCACCAAATATTTTCTGTAATTGCGAATCAGACCTGTACAACGGTCAGGGTAAAAATGTTCACAATTCCTCTTCACAAAACTCTTTCAGTTCAGCAGTATTATTAGGATGTTTGGTGTGAATCATTTTCTTGAGGTCATGCCAAAGTACCTCAATCGAGCTGAGGTCAGGACTCTGATTGAGCCACTCAAGAAGGCGCATTTTCTTCTGTTGTTGATTTACTCTTATGCTTCAGGTTGTAACACAAAAGTATATTAACTTCTGTTGAGCTTCGACTGGCAGACATATGACCTTCCACTTTTCTTGCAAAATGTCCTGATAAACGTAAAAAAAATTTATTCAAGCTATCCAGGCCCTAAAGTAGCAAAGAAGCCACACACATTTGACGGCCTCTCCACCACAATTTACAGTTTAGGGGAAAAGCGCTGTTTTTCCAAAAATCTTAACTTTGCTTTCATCTGTCCACAGAACATTTTGACAAACATTCTGTGGAACTATGAGATACTTCATTTGAGAAACTTTCGCAACTTTCAGTTTCGGAGTTCTTATTGTAAATAGCTCAAAATGTTTTTTTTTTTTTTCTACAGAGCCGGATCAAAACCTTTAGCCTTGTCTATTTGTTTGGACTCTTTACACAGCTTATGGAGAAGTTATTAGCCTAGAGCAGTGATGGACAATTTCGGTCCTGGAGGGACACTGTCCTAGAGAATACACATCTATTATTTTCAAGTAATCCTGAAGACTTTGGTTAGGTGTTGTGAGGTGTGTTTTCAGGTCTCAAACGTAACATTACAAGCACAAAACATACATTTTTACGTTTCTATTGATGCTAAAGAATTTCAACACTTAAAATGTACAAATTGCTACATATAAAAGGTGAGAGCCAATGAAAGTTCAATGTTCCTGCCATCAAACCTGTTAAGTTTCCTGAAGCGGCAACATTTGAATTTGTATGGAGCACTTTGTGCGGGTTTTGATGATTACAGTTGCTGCTCAGGATGGAAATGAATAAAGGCTTTGAGTTTGGGACTGTTCCTTGCAGTCGTATGAATTCTGAAGATTTGGATTACTGCGCACAAATAAAACTGATTCATTTTGTAATTATGTTGCCTTTTTTGGTGTATTTTATGGTTCTATTGTGAGTTAGCATTTTGGAGAAATCACCTTTTGTGTACAACTGCAAACAAAGTTAATATTACATGATAAGTAATGGTTAAACAATTGCAGAACTGCTATTCATTTTATGGGTTTAGTGTAGTCTTGTTTAACATTATGTAATCTTCTAAATTGTTAAGTTGTCACGAATAAACCATACAGAACAGAACAAAATGCTAGCTTTTCATATTAAGCAAATGGGTAAACAATTTAATAATGCAACTGAAAACACAATGCCATTGATATAGCAACTGAATAAAATAATAAAATGAATGCCTCGGTTTCAACCTAAACTCAGCAGGACATTGGCCCTACAGGACTGTAAATGCCCATCCCTGGCCTAGGGATTTGCATAAATGTTTAACCGTTGCTGGTCAACAAAGGCATGCAAATAAAAAGCTTGATTGAGAATCAAATAAATTAATGACTAGTTCATTCCTAAATAAAAAATAAAGTGTACACAGAGTTAGGAAAGGACGTGACGTGTTGCCAAATATGGTGACCCATACTCGGAATTTGTGCTCTGCATTCAACCCATTAAAGTGCACACACACACAGTCGTGAACACACCGTTAACATACACCCGGAGCAGTGGGCAGCCATATTGCTATTGCTGCGGTGCCCGGGGAGCAGTTGTGGGTTTGTTGCCTTGCTCAAGGGTCTCACCTCAGTCATGGTATTGAGGGTGGAGAGAGCGCTGATCATTCACTACCCCCACCGTCAATCCCTGCCGGACCTGAGACTCGAACTTACAACCTTTCGGCTGCCCCTGCCCCAGTTACCTGCAGCACTTACTGTTTCACACAATCTGAGAAACATTACATGCGATAAAAAAGACCACAAGCAAAGACTAACGGTTTATAAACACTAGTATTAAATCAAAAACACTAACATATTTCAAAGAACCGGATTCAAACACTGGGCCTGTGAACATATGTCTGTATCTCCTCATTTCAACAAACGACTAGTCACTAAAAGCCTTTAAGCTGAATCTCACTGAAACACAACCCCATTGCATCACTGTCCAACCAGCTGGATGTGTTTTGAGTTGTTTTATAAAGAGCGGTATGTAGTTTAATGAGCATGTTACACTAGCCTTCAACCATTCTAACAGCACAGAATGACAAGACCAAGAGCTTTCTGATGAAAGAGCCATAGAGAGCATTTCTACAGCCTGTGACAGAACCGGATGACACTTCAATCTGATCACACACATTAACTCCTCATGTCTGAAGTAGGAGGCAGAGCAGAGGAGAGAGGGAGAGAGAGACAGAGATACACACAGTCTGCCTCATATGTTTGATCAATCCATAATCAGCGCGGTCACAGATCTGTTTATTTCATCCTCTTTTCAAATGAAAAGTGCAGAAATCAGAAAGGTCCATTTTCAAAGTGATAGAAAAAAGATTAAAAACTTGCTTACGAACTAACTCCTCTGTAATTTGTCTTGAGGACCAAGGCCTGAGAATGTAACAGCTTGATCAACAAGCATTTTGTATAAGCGAAAAAAAGCCAGGGGAGAAAAAAAAAAGTCTTTTTGACCTCATGCAAATTGCAAGCTTCCACTTCTATCACTGATGACCCTAAATACATTTCAATTCATTATGAAAGAACTCAGTTTCCCTCCTCTACTCCCACTTCCATCCAAGACTCTATCTCTCCAAGTCCTTCAATAATTAACATTGCTGCAAACTCAGTCGTCTCACAAAGCTGTGAATAATAGGAGACATTTGCATTCCCTTTCACTCACGCACACACCCGAGCGCGTTCACTCAGGAGAACTAAAGGTTGATTAATTCAGCAGGCCTGAGTGTCTAGAGCAGATGCTCAGGTGGCTAACGAAGGCAGGCTCATTCATATGGAAGACGGGACTGCTCACAAAGAAATAACGGGAGAAGTGTTCCACTTACAGAGCTTCTCGTTTTTTTCTTTTCCCCCCAATTCCTCGGAATGTTCACCATTAACTACAAGAAAAGGTAAATGAAGGTATTTCACTTTTCCAAAAAAAAGACCAGCGAGAAAATGTTAAAGGTTTATAACCTTAAAGAACACTTGCGAGATTTGAAAAGTCAGAATGATTCTTCTTGTGAGGCCTTTGTATTGAAATCTGAAGCAAAGCTTACAAAAACGACGCTATGATAATCTTTTCACACATTCCCAGTTGCACAATGCTAACAGCAAACTTCACGTGTAGAGCGCTCCTTTCCTTATCACTTACATCTTCAAAATCTAACACACACCCGGCGGTTCTTAAAATGACTCGTTTCTAAAAACCATAAAGCACAGCAATGACACACCCACACTCTCCATCAAGAACAAAGGGATTTTTATGGCAAGCGAGGTGACAAATGAAACATTATTTGTACTATTTTAGTGTCAGAGGCAGGCGAGAATTCCTCTCTCCTCTAACCTATAACTAGTGCCACAATCGGCTTATAAATCAATCAAAAACCAGCATGGCGCATTTATGACGGTCGCCGCGCTGACACTTCGGCACACGCTGTACATCACGTGCCGTAAGAAGAAATGCATGATGTGTCCGGGCGGGAAATATGTAGCCGGACTGCTTTCCGGCCTAGCAGCTGCTCCCGCTCCTGACAGAGCATCAGTCATGGAGTTTGACTGGCTCACCGGCAGTAGAGATTACATTTGAAGGGGTCGAGAAGGCTGAAAGATGGCTCGACTGTCAGCGTTTCAATCTGCACACGCAAGGATAATTTGTTCACAGAATTTAAGAGTGGTCCCAGGGAGAGGTGGGGCGGCAATGCATTGGGAAGAGCCGAACGAATGGTTCTAATTCATCTGCGATAGACTGCCATGACCGGGAACGGAGAGAGTGGTGACATCGATATGACACAATATTGCTGGTAAGGTCACCTCCTCGATGAATGGCTCACAGGTTGTGCTTGCAAGATGTCTTCTTGATCTGTTAAGAGAAAAATATGAAATATACAGCTAACACAATTGTTTTGTGGGATTTATTCATCCATAAAAGTTGACAAAAGCAAATTGTGCAAACTAACCACATGAAAATTCATTAACAAGCCTTGACAATTAAAAAAAAAACATGGCCACAAACTGTTGGTTAAATGTTAATCACTAATAAGTAATGGTGGGTGATTTGTTAAAATAATTTTGTAGACGATTTTAAGCAAACATTATTAAAGACATGGCAATCACAAGTCTAATGTAACTGACACAATTGTACACAATTCACACAATTGTAATGTGATATAATTATCCATTCATTTTGACCAGTAGGTGGCACTGTGACAAAACTGATTAGGTGTAGTCACTGTGGGGTGACAATAGCACCTTAAGGATTTGGTGTCAATATGCTAAAGCATTGCAGATTGTTTTTTGGGATTATGTGATCAAAAATTTGTTGATGCATTAAAAGATTTTGGTGTGATCTATAAACATGAAATGTATAACTTTTTACAAAAAGTCAGTATTGCATAATAGGTATCACAGTTTTCAGCATGACCCAAATCAACAAAGCTATTGACTTTTTTATTTTTTTTTATTTTATCACTTTAACTGCAAGTTCGTACTGTGCTCAAGTGACCCTGGACCACAAAACCAGTCATAAGGGTCCATTTGAAAAAAATGAGATTTACACATAAATAAGCTTTCCATTGATGATAGGACAATATTTGGCCAACACACAACAACTTGAAAATCTGTTGGAATCTGAGAAAATCCCTTTTAAAGTTGTCCAAATTAAGTTCTTAGCAATGCATATTACTATTCAAAAAGTTTTAATATATTTACAGCGGGAAATGAACAAAATATCTTCTTGGAACATGATCTTTACTTAATATCCTAATAATTTTTGGCATTAAAAAAATCTATAATTGTGACCCATACAATGTATTTTTGGCTATAGCTACAAATATTCCCATGCTACTTAAGACTGGTTTTGTGGTCCAGGGTCACATATATTAATATAGCTTTGCATAGTTAACTTTAATACCTAAAAAAAGTACATGAGGCACTAGATTGGATGCAAACTAAATGCAAGATTGTTAAAACAGTGCATAAAAGCAATTTAGCTAATGACATTAACATTATTCAGCAGCACAGTTGGCTTCTGTGACATAAGTGAAAAAATAAGTTGTTTTTTTAAAGGAACACCAAGTAATTAAATTAAAAGAGTGTCCTGACCAGCCATGACGCGACAAGATTCCAGTGACAAGCAATTTGTCTTTCCACACCAAACGTGCAAAAGGGGGCATGACATAACACAATCAGTCACAAAACACAGCCAATCAAACCAGTCTATCTGTTACACGCTCTCTCACACTAATTTAACGTACACGTGTAAAAAAAACAAACAAAAAACTGATGCCTTGTATTTACAGTGAGGGAAAAAATAATTTGATTCCCTGCTTATTTTGTACATTTGCCCACTGACAAAGAAATGATCAGTGTATAATTTTAATGGGATGTTTATTTTAACAGAATAACAAGAAATAAATCCAGAAAAATGCATTTTAAAAAAGTTAGCAATTGATTTGCATTTTAATGAGTAAAATAAGTATTTGATAATTTGATAGCTATCAATCAGCAACATTTTTCTGGCTCCCAGGTGTCTTTTATTCAGGTAAGGAGCTGAGATTAGGAACACTCTCTTAAATAGAGTGCTCCTAATCTCAGCTTGTTACCTGTATAAAAGACACCTGTCCACAGAAGCAATCAATCAATCCGATTCCAAACTCTTCACCATGGCCAAGACCAAAGAGCTGTCCAAGGATATCAGAGACAAGATTATAGATCTACACAAGGCTGTTATGGGCTACAAGATCATCGCCAAGCAGCTTGATGAGAAGGTGACAACAGTTGGTGCGATTATTCGCAAATTGAAGAAACACAAAATAACTGTCAATCTCCCTCGGCCTGGGGCTACATGCAAGATCTCACTTCGTGGAGTTTCAATGATGATGAGAAAGGTGAGGAATCAGTCCAGAACTATACGGGAGGATCTTGTCAATGATCTCAAGGCAGCTGGGAGCATTGTCAACAAGAAAACATTTGGTAATACACTACGGCGTAAAGGACTGATATCCTGCAGCGCCCGCAAGTTCCCCCTGCTCAAGAAAGCACATGTACAGGCCCACCTAATGTTTGCCTTGAACATCTGAATGATTCAGAGGAGAACTGGTTGAAAGTGTTGTGGTCAGATGAGATTAATTCAAGCTCTTTGGCATCAACTCGCCGTGTTTGGATGAGGAGGAAGACCTGTATCCTATAGAAAATCTGTGGAGGAAGCTACTTCAGCCTCAAAACCTTAATGACTTGAAGAGGATCTGCAAAGAGGAGTGAGACAAAATCCCTCCAGAGATGTGTGCAAAACTGGTGGCCAACTACAAGAAACGTCTTACCTCTGTGATTGTCAACAAGGATTTTGCCACCAAGTACTAAGTCATGTTTTGGGAAAGGGTCAAATACTTATTTCACTTATTAAAATGCAAATCAAATTCTAACTTTTTTGAAATGCATTTTTTTCTGGATTTTTTGTTGTTATTCTGTCTCTCACTGTTCAGATAAACCTGCCATCAAAATTATAAACCGATCATCTGTTTGTCAGTGGGCAAACGTACATTTTTTTTTTCTTTCTTACTGTACATCACTTGCATAATTGTTCACGAGACATCAGGCTTTTTACAGTTCTCCCTGTCGAACTTGACAAATATTTCATGTAATATCTAATTAAATAAACCCTAAACAGTATTTTAATCTAGATTTTCATGCAAGTTGCAGAAATACAAACCAAGGAGCTGACAAAATATATTTTTATTATCACTTAAGTGTTTAGATAAACCAAACAGTGGCCATATTACTATAAATGGAAGAAAGAACACCACAAAATGTTGTGGATTAAACTGCCAATTGTTAAAGTCGTTGTGTCACCACAGCTGCTGGTAGAAGCTTGCCACATAAAGCGTCAGTGCCCTGAGACGTGCACATAGACCCACCTAAAATAGATGTTTTTAATGCTGTTTGAGCATTTATAGGCAGTTGATGTCAGATTTGAAATGTTATTTACATATGAATTTGGAAATTTCAAGTAAATACTAAATCAATACTTTATCAATTAATCATGTTATGGCTGGTTCCAACAGGGTTTTAATGACTACTTTTCTGTTCAATGTGATGGCACCTAAAGCCTCTAAATTGAACCTGTTTACTCCCAAAGGAGAGACCTGACTCGAAGACAATATGGCGCAAGTGTTAAATATGTATAATTAGGTGTACAAGTCTTTGAATGTGTTTGATCCCCGTTACAGCAGATGGTGAGCAGACATACCTATAACACTGTATGTTCTCAACAGACACAATCTGTCTCAGAAACAGGTGTTTCACCTCTTTTTGTCTTCAGTTCCTGTTTTTACGGACCAACGTCCCCAGCCGAAGAGCTGTCTCTGTTGACTCGGCATGCTGCCGTTTCACGCTTGCTTCTTTCCTGGTCCTTAAGAGGCCATTTCAGGCAGTCCTCGAAGACTGAGCGACACGTCTCCTCTTTTGCTAGGCCAATAAGTGCTATTTGTTTATTTTTAGGCTGTATCCTGCTGACCCAGGAGAGGCTTTTAGCACATTTCCTTGCTTTTCCACCCCCTCCCTTGCATTTTTTTTTCCAGTATTGTTTTGAGGATTTTTTTTCCCCCACTCGTCTTTTGTATTGAACGAGTTTGCTGGAGGGAGAGAGAGTTGGCAGGAGAACAAACGAATCTGTCGGCGACTCTCTCACTTTCGCTCAATCTGTTGCTCTCTCTCCCACCTCCTTCCACTGCTCGTTCTCTCTCTAAGCAGCACAGGTGTTGCTGTGGCAATGATGGCAGCCTTTGTCTGGCACCGTGAACTTTGTTATTGCATCTACACACTCGAACATCCCAGATCAGACAGACACACAGACGAACGCATGTACGCACACACGCGCACCGATCCGTTGTATCAGTGTCCTCGGCGTTTCATCATCAAAGCAGCGTGTGGCCGGCGGTTTGAGGAGCAGAATATGAAACGGATAAAACAAATCGTTTGATGTCGGAGAGACAGGCATGCCGTCAGAAAGTACTTAAGCTCTTCCTCCCGACGGAGCGCACAAATTCCTCTCTTTCTTTCCTCATTAAGTTTCCTTCGTCTTCACGCTTCTTTTGTCTTCCCCATCAGGGCAGTTTCAGAAAGCTTGCATCATTGTTTATGATGCATTATTGTCAGGAGATTAATGAAATAATAAATATTGACTTACTTAAACATTCTGTCAAAGGATAAGGTGCGTGATCTTTGGGCGTGCATGAGCAGCCCTGCATTTCAAACCAGATTTTTGCCCGAGGAAACCAGTTACTGATGTGACTTCAATGCTGGTATATTTTTTCACAAATCTCTATAGAAAGGAGAAAAAAAAGTATGTTTTTGATACCAGTTCATTGATTTTGTGAGCCGAGCGGTTTACTTACTTGTGTTGACAAATACGGTTTATTCTAGCAGTGTTTATACATGTGGTCCAGCAGTGGTGTGTGGTCGACTTCTGAAGTTCTTGCTCTATGTTTGCATTCTTCATGTTCCAAATTTCACTGAAGTCTGCTCCTTTTCCTGCTTAAAGACAGCATCAATTTACCTTAACCTCACTATCATTAAAATATGGCAGCAGTAAATTTAGATTCTAAATTTTCTAAGTTTTCTACTAAGATACTTAGTTTTCACGAAGTATAAATAGCAACACTGAACTTGCCTCACGCATTTTACCATTTCACTCCTTGACAATGACATTTGACTAACATTTGTCTACCCTTCTGTAGGACAATATTACTTAATATTTTGTTTTATTACTTCATTATCTCCAAGTCAATTATTTTCTCATCCAATTTTTTGGGAGGAGGCACTGCCTCACGTCTCCTCAGATAAAACGCCCAGATGAAATCACATCTCAAAGAGATCACACTCATCGCCACCGTTCTGCCACACATCAACACCAAAGAGGAGTCAAGCAGCCTTTAAAGTGTAAATATATCAGAACGACCTTTGTTTAGTCAAAAATATGAATATGCGTTCATATATTTGAAGATGAAAGGGTCGATATCTAACATGTGTCCGACCTCATCCGTTTGAGTCTTTGAAGCGCTTCAGAGAACTATGTTTTGAAGGCATTCTCATGTTAACCTTAAAAAGCATGCATTACCATGTGATTGATCACCTGATGATACGACTCGGATGAAAGGTGTTTGTGATTCACAAATAAGGTCAAAGCGAACGCAAACAAGGGTGATTTTTTGTTTCCCGCCAATTTCATTGCTTTGTTATGATCTTTAGGTCTTTCATTCAGTTATTTTATTTACTAACGCTGGACTCGCATTAGATCCACAGACTAAACAATGGCACATCTTTAAAAGTGTCCGTCTGAAAATCAGTCAGAATGCAATTATAGCTGAAACTACATCTTAACACACCAGATGGCAAGGTGTCTAAGAGGCTTTGGGACATCTCCTGCACTCGAATAAAGAAACATTTTACAGGCAATTGAATATGTAAAAATGTGTGTCATTAAGTGGCGAGACACAGGAGTGCCACGATTATGGGTACGGCGTATGACAGAATCCCACATGATTGGGCGCTTAAGGATGACAAATCAGACTCACAAAAATAACACAACTATGATGTCATCAATAAATCAGCACTACACCATTGACACTGTTATAATTCGACGCCAGAAGGGGATTGTCGGTGAACAATGGAACGGAGCAGAGTTTTTTTTTCTCTACCTCGGAATGGAAGGATGAAACAAATCGCTCGGATGTCAACTGAATGAGAGAGTTAATAATTCATTTGTCTGGTGGTGGTGGTGGGGGGGGGGGGTGTGATGAGAGAGGGAAAGAGACAGAGATTCTTTGAAGAAGGGGTACAGATGGTCATCAGATGGGGCTGAGAGTCGGAGTGTGGCACGGTGCTTTGACATCACCTGGGTGCACACACACCATATGCCACTAGACCTGACAACCTGCCACACACACACATTCACACACACACACACACACACACACACACACACACACACACACACACACACACACACACACATTCACGTACACACACACACACACACACACACACACACACACACACACACACACACACACACCTGTTTGTGATCTCACTCATGTTTAACACCTCTCTTCATGCATACTAATCTTGCCTAAAATGAGCATGTTGTTTTAAAAATCGTTGATCTTCAATTCTTCTCATTTTAAAACCAAACATTTTCACAGTATTACTTTTTGGTTGCATTTAGATTATGTTGTTAAAAGTATTTTAAATATATTCTAGAAATTACCTAAACAACAACAACAAAAAATCATAACTATCAGCATTTTTTTCCTTTGTTAAGACATAAAAGGGTTATGCTAACATTATTATCATAAATCACACACATTTTTTTAACAATTATGCACTTTAGTCCTCAATGATAGCCTTGTGGACAGCACGCAAACATATGGAACATATGCTGACTCATCCTGAGTCATGGACATTTCCTGATTCCATCCTCTTCCATCCAAAAAAAATATATATATATATATATATATATATATATATGTACACACACTTAAGGGCCCTATGGTTTCTGCGATGCGATGCGGAAAACACAGACTAAATCACGGAATCCAGTCATAAAAATGGTATTTACTGTATAAGACTATAACGTTTGTTGGTCAGACTAGAACTTACCCCCTGACTGAGCCTGATTTCTTCCAAGGTTTTTTTCTCCATTTCTGTCACCGATAGAGTTTTGGCTCCTAGCTGCTGTCGCCTCTGGCTTGCTCAGTTGGGGACACTTAATTTCCAGCGATATAGTATATAGTATACTAATTGTATAATAATCGATACTGTTATCAATACTATTTGGTGCAAAAAAAGATATTACAAAAAAATATTAAAACATTAGATTTTTAAGGAATATTTACCGGAAAAAAATATTTACAAAAAAAGTTAATACACAACACAAACAAACAACAACAACAACAACAACAACAACAACAACAACAACAACAACAACAACAACAACAAAATAAATTGAAATGAAAAAATAAAAATACTACTAATAAAATAATTATTAGTAATAAATTAATTCTTTATAAAATTAATTAATTAATCAGGCTTTTGATTATTAAAATTTTATGAAACCATTAAAATTGAATCCAGAAAATTAATGGAAAACACAGAATTTGAGAAAAAAAATAAAATACATTTTCATAGGGCATTAAAAATGATTTTTTTTTTGCTAAACTTTAAATACATTGCTGTTTATTTTTTTTTTAAGTTTCATGAATTCGGTTAATCAGATTTTTTTATTATTTAACCATTAACACTAGAACCGCCACGGGGTAAATTTTTAATTTCAAATGTACATAATTTATTTTCAATAAAACACTCAAGTCTCCCAGTCATTGACTTTTAAATGAAAGTAAATTGAAGACTTTTCAACTAAAATTGTGTCATTTAAACTTCCCTGGCAATAAAAAGTGTTTAGATAAAACCAGATCATAAAACGGCATTTATACCTAAAAGCGCCAGCACGGGTCAAATTTACCTTCTATATAATACCTGTATTTTCACGCTGTCATTATCTTGCCGCTTATGTTTTTAACATTGTGCATTGCTAGGCATTGCCTTTTACTCACTGAATTAGCAGTTATTCGTTTCAAAAATAAAGACAAAATGAGTATAAGAAGGCAATTTATGGTTGCCGAAGAGGTATTATACGCACTAAATACCATAATGGATTCGGAGAGTCTGGTGCGTCCTGGGTCGACTCAGAATCTGACGGCTCATCTGACAGCGATCTGATTTTTAGATGATTTAGCCTAACGTTAGCCCTACTTATATTGTTCAAACTTTGGACTAATTGGATTTTGTTTTGCCATTTCTATTGTTTATTGTTCACGTGTTGCCATTTATTCTAGTCTGCACTTTTCCTGAAAAAAAAAAAAATAATAATAATCCAATCTATGTATGTAATGAATGCAACCTTTATTTTTGATTAACCGTAGTTTATTGGCGTTGTTCTCTTATTTAAATTATAGGCTAAATGATACAACTAAACAAATTAATAATTCATTAGATGAAGATGTGCGCTTGAATTTGTCATCGCATCATCCTATGCAGTGTGGTGAATTATTACACAATCTGGTACATTCAGAATAACAAAATAGTTTTTACAACATTCATTTTTAAAAGTAAAGTGTCTAAAAACAAAATACTACAGCGATAAAACAGAGAAACAGAGAGATAAAAACATGGAACTCCAATGTCTTTACTCTTCTGACTCCAGCTGATACTGAAAGCTACATGATTATCTGAACAAAAAATCTGAATAAAAGTCACATTACCAGAATGGTTTTGTGTACAATTTCGAAAACTATTTTTTCTGAACACTAAATATTAAAATCTGTTTCCAGATGATGTGACATAATCCTGCATTCCCAGAGTGTTAGTTTGAAAAGTAGATAATCTCAGATGGCGTACTTCATGTATGAAGTCAGTAGAGCATGAACGCAAAATGAGAGAGTGCTCCTTATACACACAAGCACATACATGCACACACAAACATTCAGGAAAGAGGTTATTGATGAGACAGTCTGCGAGAGATAAGCATCATTACCCCAGTGCAAAAGAGAGGACGAGAGAGAGGGAGAAACCTAAAACTCAGTTTTGAGCTTTTCTTTTTCATTTGAAAAGTCATGATGTGTAACATGCACCTTAATTAAATTGCAAGCATCACATGAACCAAACACTTGCACACGAACAACCATGAAAAATAATTTCCATCACAGTTAGCATGCATACGTCACATAACAGCTAGATAAAACTAGATTTTAGATTTTCTGAAGTGGTGATTGCCAGAGCAAAAACTTACTGCCATGATATTAGCCTGACAACTTTCCCAGCATTTGCTATTACATTGCTAGGGTTGCAGTGATACTTCAACTCTGGCCAGTAAACCAATGAACTCATAACCTGATTTTTATATTTATGTATATGGTCAATAATCAATAAATGACCAAGAAAAAGAATGCATTTTGCATTATAGTCCACATGGTGAAAACCAAAACTTTGTTTAGTAAGCCAAGGCAGAATTCTCTTCAGCTAGACTTTATTCATGTCTACAGCACAGTGTGGGACAAGCTATGTGTCCGGGTTTTATACTTCAGGTCAGATAGTTTGAAGACAGTATGAGCAATAGTAATATTGATGTTTTCTTTAGCGAGGACCACTAATGATCTCTCATACTCCAACACACACACAAAACTACACCCATCCCTGCCTACCAGCTTCCCTCAAGGGAGAAACTAACAATGGGAGTCAATACTATATTTTGACATCGTAGACTTTAAAAAATGACCTGACAGGTGAGTGTGTCCATAGGAAAACACTGAGGATCCTGTGTGTGTGTGTGTGTGTGTGTGTGTGTTTTGTTTCTTCTGAGATGAAATGCTGAGCATGCACAGATCATAAGATGTGAACTGTGCAGCATAAAACAGGGAGAGAGAATAAATAATGACTGAACAGAATAAAACAGGAAGGAAAGAAGTCACAAAAAGGAAGTGCTGGAGTGGCAAAAAGGCGAATCGGCATAAAGCCCTCTCAGATCCCTACATATCCATGTGAAAAATAGACTAGCAAAAGAAATGACAAAAGAAGAAGGAAGACGTGCTAAAAGCTTCTCCTTTTGAGGAGTAAAAAACAGGGGACAATGATTCCCTGTAAAACAGGAAGCTGAAGACCATCTGACATGTCCATCCCGCAGCAGCTATGAGAGCCATAGATCACTCATCAAGCCGGAGTGCTGCGTGACACCAACTGAAATATGAAGAGCCGTTTCGTTTGACATCTGGAGTAAATCTGCGGCTCAGCGCTCAATTCTGACACACTAAAGCCACAGCGCCATTTTATGATGACAACAGAATATTAAATTTATATCTCCCACCCTCCCCTTCCTCCCATCTTCACTCTGTCTGTTCTTCCACCTCCTCTTCTCCCTCTCGGCCTCCCTCATTTGCTTGTGCGGAGGAGGTTTAATACACTGCAGCTTTGCGGTAGTCCTGAGGTTAAATGGATATTAGAAAACGAGAACAATGTATAAAAGGTTGCTAGCAAAAACAGTAAGTTTGAGTTAAAAATGTATCTATCGGATATAAACTGATTATATGATAAATATAGGATTCTCTTCTTCCCCTGAACTTCAGGTTAGCTTCACTCACATGTGGTCTGCAGGTTTGTTGTCATGCCAGTATTTCATACTGCCTCATTTCAAAGCATGCATTACATCACTGGTTCACCAAAGATTCATGCAGAAACGTGGCAAGCAAACTCTGAAAGTTGAACTGAAATGGCCTATTGTACTAAAGAACTACGTTGAAGTAGTACTTAAACTGTGCCAAACTTTTGTACAAAATCACTGTTATACAAACAATAATTGTGAACGATTCCTCAAATCAATTTGAATACTCAGTTAAAAAAAAATAAAAATCCTCGATTGCATTTTGCATGTTGAGTAACTAGAAAAATATTGAAGTGGCGCAGTCCACTGATGAGAATCCATGAAACACATAATAAACACATTTTGATGTCCAAATATTCAAGAATTTACAGCGGCTGTAGCATATCTTTTTAAAGAAAAGATTATGTGGACATTTGAATTAAATCGTGTTTAGTCAATATTAAACAAGGATTAGATTGCACAGTACACTCTTAAAAATAAAGCTGCTTAACGATGCCATAGAAGAACCCTTTTTGTCTAAATGGTTACACAAAGAATTTCACAAAAGGTTATTTGTGGCGAAAGAAGGTTCTTCAGATTATAAAAAAGTAAGAAAGAGATGGTTCTTTAAAGAACCTTTGACTGAATGGCTCTTTGTGGAACCAAAAATGATTCTTCTATGGCATCACTGTGAAGAACCGTTTAAAGCACCTTTATTTTTAAGAGTGTAATGTGTAAAAACAATCGGCAGGCTGTTGGCATTTGTTATACTGCGTAATTTAGCTCTAACTGATATATAAAAACATATGATTACTTGTTTTTAATACTACTACTTATTATTGGCTCATTGGTATTGTGTATTTTAAGTAATTTTAAAGGTTATTGTTTTCTTAGGTCTATTTTTATTACTACTAAAATGTATTATAATTATCCAAATACTCGATTAATCATCAGAATAATCAACCGATTACTCAATTACCAAAATAATCATTAGTGACAGCCTTAAATAAATGCATCTTCTTGCTTAAATATATAAACAATAAACCTAAACGATAGTCCTGTATAGCCTGTGCATACCAAGCAATACATCTGCATTCATATAACAGATGAAAAGTTTAAGTGGTCATGAAATGGTAAATCTAAATGTTCATGATATTTACACATATGAGGTTACTGTACAAAAACAAAAAACAAAATTACAAATCAAGTTTCAAAACTCAAAACTAACTTCTCAGTTTGAAATATTAATTATTCCTTTTTACCCTTCTGAAATGCCAGGATTTGAAATCAGCATAATCATATTGTCACAATTTGACTTTGACACACCCTTTAACACGCATCACTGTTGTTTTTAATCAAGGAGGAGCTTCTGAACAACTCGTTTACAATCTGGTCTCATGATGAAAACCCACTTGTGGGAACGTTTTTACAAGATGCGAAATATGTACCAATAAGTACTGCAGTTTCCAAAAAAAAAAAAAAAGTCCACTGAGTGGCACTAAAAGAGTGTTCATGTTTTCCCCCGGAACAGATGAACTTATATATGGTAAATTGTATGCGTCGTTGATTTTGTATGTGTCACTGCAGTTCTGACTTGAAATGTCCATTGAGTGGCATTTTAACAAAAGCGAATGTTTTAGCTAGTTTTTCAATCTCGCATCTTCCCACAGATATGTTTTTGTCATGAGATCAGGTAGCATGTTTATGCATCAATCACAAGAGTGATACTGCTGTTTGGTAAAGAAAGACAAAAACACACTACAAATTTCAAAAACTAACCTTGAGAAACAATTAAGAAAACCTAAAACTGCATTTCATGACCATCATGACCTGTGATTGTTCTGTGACTCACAAAATGGTTTACTGCTGTTTATGTATTAGTGAATCAAGTCAATGACTAAACAATCGACTTCACACTGTTCCTGTTAGTATGAAATCTTTAGTCCCTTTTACACATACAGTCTTCAGTGGTAAATTACCAGTAAAGAGATCTTGTGTGAACAGGACCTTTTTAAAAAATATCGATAAATTTGTTGTGGCTGGAGATATATCACTGGAGAATTCAATTTAAGATCAGCAAGAGTCAGTTATTTGATTTCTGCATTTTTAATAAAACTTCTGTTAAAGTCAATGACACTGTGTTCAACGGGTCTCTTTTGCATCATGTTTTCAACGTGTTAATAATGTGACATGCTTTAAATCAGAGGGTTTTTAATGAAAAAAAAAAATACTATGTGCATATACCTCAGGAAACATAAAATAATTAAAAAAATGACAGATGTCAAAAGATGACATTTCTTGCTAAATTAATTTCTTCAGAACTTTTTATAGAATGTCAGATGCGTATTTCATCTGCTCACAAGTTCTGAAACCCTTTTGAACTTTTTTTAACTACCAAAAAAAAAGCTTCTTCATGGCTGCATGACTCCTTGTCAACAGACAAAACAAAAAAGAGTCACTTAAAAGGTCTGTGCAACTGAGCGAACTATACAAACTCACAACCAAAAAGAGTGTTGTGGAACACGTGCTCACATTCCCATTACAAGGCCACAGCGCGAATGCTTTTTCTTGTTCTATCTCCTCTTTGGCACACTATTACATTACCTTCACCTAATTTCATTCTTTAATATAATAGGGCATTCATACAATTATCATTATATTGTATTTGATAGAATATAAGCAGGGGTAAAATTGCAGATTTAGCCTGGATTATATCAATCACCTACCCTTTAACAATAAGGACATATTTAACGGCATGAATGCGGAAAGCCGTTAGTATTTAATTGAAATGTAATTGATTTATCAAGCTCATAATCTCATTAAATGCCACTAAATCTCAGTTTATTAACAGCAGAGGCGTTACATGTCTCTCACGTGTGCAGAATTAGGCGAAGTGAATTATGAGGTGGTTAAATACGGGCTAGCTGTAATGGACGAGGGCTCTCAGCGGCGGCAGCTACAGCTACAGAAGAGCATCAAAATAGAAAACATTATGAATGGAACGAACGGGAAAAGTAACACCTCTAGTTGCTAAAGAAGAGAGAGGGGGAGAGTGAAAGGAAACTATTATTTACTGTGAAAAGTTTTCTTCAACCTGTATTGATTGGTTTCAGGATCACCCGTTAAGCTGATAATAATTGAAAAAAGCTTGTGGTGCTCTGGTGGGATGTTGGAGGAAGAGAGAGAGGGAGATGGAGAGAGCGTTTTTGATCAGAGGCTGTTCACCAGACTGAAGAAATGGGCCCTTGGAGTCCACAGAACTGACTGGAGCACATATGCACACACACTAAAACAGACAGACAAAACGTCACACTTCACACATGCTTTAACACACTTTCTGTCTACTGAAACATAGCTGCTTCTTTCCTTAATGGAATACTTCACCCAAAAATGAAAACTCCTTCACTTCTGAAGACTTGGAATATAGTGCATGAGTCGTATGGACCACTTTTCTTATACTTTGGGCTGGACAGCCCTGGTCCCATTTTGCTTTGATTTTTACATTCACAACACTGTACAAAGCGACTTACAAATGAGAAATACAAAAGAAGTGCTGAAATACAGACTGTTCAAAGAGGTACACACTGCAACGAAGAAGAAAGTGAAAAACTGCATTAAGAGAGAGCACATTAACAGGATTCAGCCTGTTCAAGAGCTCATGGAAAAGATGTCTTTAGACATTCCTTAAAAGTTGCAAGGAGCTTGTCTGTTCAGGAGGTTTGGGAGATCATTTCACCAGCGATCACCAGATCATTTGATGTTTCCTTTATTAGACGGCTAAATTGATTATTTTACACTACAGTTCAAATGTTCAGGGTCAATGTTGCTTGGGCACTTTCCCATTGAGAATGGGTGGCAAATCAGTCATTGGCCCTGTGTCTCACCTGGTTGCCCGTTGACGGCAACATTGCCTAAAGTTGATGTTATTTGTTGAAGTAATGGCTGTAGTGTGACGTTTCACAAGAAAGATCTGGACATGGCAGTAGCTAGATTCTATCCTTTGATACCCACATCCACAGTGCTTGTAAACCTGTATTTAGCAAAAAAAAAAAACAAAAAAAAAAAACACAACAAAAAACTGCATCTGTCTGCAAAACTGTCCATGACTAGTAGACACTATGGAAGCATGTTTCTGCCCCTGAATTAAAAAAAAAAGGTAATTGCGACTTTTTAGTTTATACCTCACAATTCTCACTTTACTTCTACGACTTTCTATGACACACAGTTGCGAGTTTATATCTCACAATTCTGAGGAAAGTGAAAAAAGTGAAAACTCAGTTTATATTTATTCCCTCAGAACTGCATGTTTATATCTCACAATTCTCACTTTTTTCAGAAGTCCAGTTTTGAGGGTGAAAAAAGACTGATACGTTCTCAGAATTGCGAGTTTATATCTCTTTATAACTCGCAATTGCATGTTATAAACTCAGAATTGCAATGCTTTTTTCAGAATTGTGAGATATAAAGTCCAATTTTGAGGGTGAAAAAGACTGATATGTTCTCAGAATTGCGAGTTTATATCTCTTTATAACTCGCAATTGCATGTTATAAACTCAGAATTGCAATGCTTTTTTCAGAATTGTGAGATATAAAGTCCAATTTTGAGGGTGAAAAAGACTGATATGTTCTCAGAATTGCGAGTTTATATCTCTTTATAACTCGCAATTACATGTTATAAACTCAGAATTGCAATGTTTTTTTCAGAATTGTGAGATATAAAGTCCAATTTTGAGGGTGAAAAAGACTGATATGTTCTCAGAATTGCGAGTTTATATCTCTTTATAACTCGCAATTGCATGTTATAAACTCAGAACTGCAATGTTTTTTTTCAGAATTGTGAGATATAAAGTCCAATTTTGAGGGTGAAAAAGACTGATATGTTCTCAGAATTGCGAGTTTATATCTCTTTATAACTCGCAATTGCATGTTATAAACTCAGAACTGCAATGTTTTTTTTCAGAATTGTGAGATATAAAGTCCAATTTTGAGGGTGAAAAAGACTGATATGTTCTCAGAATTGCGAGTTTATATCTCTTTATAACTCGCAATTGCATGTTATAAACTCAGAATTGCAATGTTTTTTTTCAGAATTGTGAGATATAAAGTCCAATTTTGAGGGTGAAAAAGACTGATATGTTCTCAGAATTGCAAGTTTATATCTCTTTATAACTCGCAATTACATGTTATAAACTCAGAATTGCAATGTTTTTTTTTCAGAATTGTGAGATATAAAGTCCAATTTTGAGGGTGAAAAAGACTGATATGTTCTCAGAATTGCGAGTTTATATCTCTTTATAACTCGCAATTGCATGTTATAAAGAGAATTGCAATGCTTTTTTCAGAATTGTGAGATATAAAGTCCAATTTTGAGGGTGAAAAAGACTGATATGTTCTCAGAATTGCGAGTTTATATCTCTTTATAACTCGCAATTGCATGTTATAAAGAGAATTGCAATGCTTTTTTCAGAATTGTGAGATATAAAGTCCAATTTTGAGGGTGAAAAAGACTGATATGTTCTCAGAATTGCAAGTTTATATCTCTTTATAACTCGCAATTACATGTTATAAACTCAGAATTGCAATGTTTTTTTTCAGAATTGTGAGATATAAAGTCCAATTTTGAGGGTGAAAAAGACTGATATGTTCTCAGAATTGCGAGTTTATATCTCTTTATAACTCGCAATTGCATGTTATAAACTCAGAATTGCAATGTTTTTTTTCAGAATTGTGAGATATAAAGTCCAATTTTGAGGCTGAAAAAGACTGATATGTTCTCAGAATTGCGAGTTTATATCTCTTTATAACTCGCAATTTCATGTTATAAAGAGAATTGCAATGCTTTTTTCAGAATTGTGAGATATAAAGTCCAATTTTGAGGGTGAAAAAACTGATATGTTCTCAGAATTGCAAGTTTATATCTCTTTATAACTCGCAATTACATGTTATAAACTCAGAATTGCAATGTTTTTTTTTCAGAATTGTGAGATATAAAGTCCAATTTTGAGGGTGAAAAAGACTGATATGTTCTCAGAATTGCGAGTTTATATCTCTTTATAACTCGCAATTGCATGTTATAAAGAGAATTGCAATGCTTTTTTCAGAATTGTGAGATATAAAGTCCAATTTTGAGGGTGAAAAAGACTGATATGTTCTCAGAATTGCGAGTTTATATCTCTTTATAACTCGCAATTGCATGTTATAAAGAGAATTGCAATGCTTTTTTCAGAATTGTGAGATATAAAGTCCAATTTTGAGGGTGAAAAAGACTGATATGTTCTCAGAATTGCAAGTTTATATCTCTTTATAACTCGCAATTACATGTTATAAACTCAGAATTGCAATGTTTTTTTTCAGAATTGTGAGATATAAAGTCCAATTTTGAGGGTGAAAAAGACTGATATGTTCTCAGAATTGCGAGTTTATATCTCTTTATAACTCGCAATTGCATGTTATAAACTCAGAATTGCAATGTTTTTTTTCAGAATTGTGAGATATAAAGTCCAATTTTGAGGCTGAAAAAGACTGATATGTTCTCAGAATTGCGAGTTTATATCTCTTTATAACTCGCAATTTCATGTTATAAAGAGAATTGCAATGCTTTTTTCAGAATTGTGAGATATAAAGTCCAATTTTGAGGGTGAAAAAACTGATATGTTCTCAGAATTGCGAGTTTGTATCTTTTTGTAACTCGCAATTGCACGTTATAAACTCAGAATTGCATTTTTGTTTTCAGAATTGTGAGATATAAAGTCCAATTTGGGGAGTTTATATGTCTTTATAACTACCAAAGTAAAAACTCGTAAAAACTCAAAAAAGTCATAATTGTGAAACTCGCAAATTGCTAGTTCATATATCACAATTCTGAGAAAAAGTCAGAATTGTGAGTTTGTATCATGCAATTGTGAGAAAAAAGTCTGAATTGTGAAATGAAAAGTCGCAATGACATTTTTCTTTTATTATTATTCTGTGGTGGAAACGGGTTTCCATGAGACACAAGCTGCATTTCCATTACCCTTTAAATTGGGCAAATTGAAATTGCGGATCGAAAATAAGCCTAATGAAAACGCATAAATTCCGCAAAAACTCCCATATATTGCAAAAAAGTGGGTTTTCGGGCAATTTTAAAAATGAATATTTCACAAAACAGCAATGGAAAAGTTTTTTTTTTTTTCACATTTACAGGTCACATCTGATTAAATATAGACAAAATCCCACCAAAATCCTTTGCCATGACTTATCGCGAAAGGAAAAAAAAAAAAAAATAGCACTACTTTATCAACATTTGTAAAATATCGGCAAAGTTTTGCACAAATCTGTAATAGAAATGCGCCTACAGACATGTTAAGTAGCGTCAGGATTAATCTAGCAGTTAGTGGAATACCTAAATGGAAGACATTCGCTATTTGTTAACGGATCTGACTTTCTTTTTCTAGATGCATATGTATCAAATTACTACACAATAGTCTAACTAATGATAGATCAAGTGGCTGAATCCAGCTCATTTATAACAAGAAACTAAAAAAAAAAAAACCTTCCAGACTGCTTTTTATGTCAAATATAACACAATGTTCTTCTACAAGGAAAGTGTCTGTCCTCCGGTGAGATGGTGCTAATCCAGTTCAGAGTTCTGAGAAAGAGCATGACTCTTCCATATTCAAGGAAGAGAGGATTTGATTTGCATCACTTCATTTTCATATCCTCTCTTTCCCCGAGCACACGTGCATAAGTGCACGTGCATGCCCCGTAAAATCGTCACATGTGAGCAGTAAACTGACAGCTCAGAGCGAGATTGAGGATCGATGGGGCTATATTCCAATGACGTCATTGCGCTTCAACACCCTACTCATATTTCTCCCTCTCTCTCTCTCGTACTGTATGGATTTTTTAATTCACTGAGGTCACTGATTGTTGTTAATCTAATCTGGCCTGATTTAATGAGATAAAATCTGCCACCACCATTAAGAGATATAAAAAAAAAAAAAAAAAAAAACAGATGATAACTTATGAACAACGCCTGCTCACAGAACCACACACACATTCATACCAGTAATGGGCTGAATAAATAATAAATAAAAATAAACAATTACAATACAATACAACATAAGGTATAATATTCAATAGTTTTCTATTTTAATATGCTTTAAAATATAATTATTACTGTGAGGCAAAGCTGAATTTTCATCAGCCATTATTCCAGTCTTCAGTGTCACATGATCCTTCAAAAATCATTCTAATATTCAAATTTATTATCAGTGTTGGAAACAGTTGTGCTGCTTTATTTATTTATTTATTTATTTTTTAAACCTTTAAACTTTTTTCAGTTTCTTTTTTTTGACTAATAAAAAGCTAAAAAGAACAGCATTTATTCAACACAGAAATCTTTTCTAACAATATAAGTCTTTACAATGACTTTTTATCAATTTAACACATCCTTGTTGATAAAAGCATTAATTTATTTAAACGAAGGAAATAAAAAAAGGTTTACTGACCCCAAACATTGAACAGTAGTGTATATTCACTCATCACTCATTAAGGCTGCATGTATTTGAACAAAAATACAGAAAAAACAGTAATATTGCAAAATGTTATTACAATATAAAATAATGGTTTTTATTTTAATATACTCTACAATATAATTTATTCCTGTGATGCAAAGCGGAATTTTCATAAGCTGTTACTCCAGTCTTAAGTGTCACATGATCCTTCAGAAATTATTATTAGAATTATCAGTGTTGGAAACAGTTGTCCTGCCAAATATTTTTTTGTAACGGGTGATTCTTTTTTCGGGATTCTTTGATGAATAACAAGTTAAAAAGAACAGCATTTATTCAAAATATAAATCTTTTCTAACAATGTAAATCTATGCTATCACTTTTTATTAATTTAACACATCCTTGGTGAATAAAAATATTAATTTCTTCTTTTTTAAAAAAAAAAAAAAAAAAAAAAAGAAAGAATAAAAATTTACTGACCCCAAACTTTTGAACAGTAGTGTATATTATCATGTGATAATAAAAACTAACTAACTAACTATATATATATATACATGTATATACACACACACACACACACACACACACACACACACATATATGTATACAGGGGCTGGACAATGAAACTGAAACACTGACCAATATAGTGTTGGAAGTTTCATGGCTATATTTGCGCAGCCTGGTGGCCAATCTTCACTTATTGCACATTCCACTAGTAAGGGCAAAGTGTGAAGGTTGACTACGTGCACCCAATGGTTCAGACATTGTACCCTAAAGGTGGTGCCATGTATAAGGATGATAATGTGCTAATACATACAGCAAGACTGGTGACAGAGAGGTTTGATGAACATGAAAGTAAAGTTGAACATCTCCCATGGCCTGCACAGTCACCAGATCTGAATATTATTGAGGCACTTTGGGATGTTTTGGAGGAACAAGTCAGGAAAAGTTTTCCTACACCAGAATCACAAAGTGACTGGCCAATGTTCTTTAAGAGGAATAGCTCAAAGTCCCTCTGGCTACTGTGCATGACATGTATTTGTCAATCCCAAAACGAAATGATGCTGTATTGGCCACAAAAGGAGGCCGAACACTGTACTAATTGTGGTCTAAAACCAAGTGTTTCAGTTTCATTGTCCAAGCCTTGTATATATATATAACTGCCTGAAGAGCTCAGAGACAGAATTGTGGCAAGGCACAGATCTGGCCAAGGTTACAAAAAAATTATGTTGCACTTAAGGTTCATAAGAGCACAGTGGCCTCCATAATCCTTAAATGGAAGACGTTTGGGACGACCAGAATCCTTCCTAGAGCTGGCCGTCCGGCCAAACTGAGCTATCGGGGGAGAAGAACCCAAAGATCACTGTGGCTGAGCTCCAGAGATGCAGTCGGGAGATGGGAGAAAGTTGTAGAAAGTCAACTATCACTGCAGCCCTCCACCAGTCGGGGCTTTATGGCAGAGCGGCCCGATGGAAGCCTCTCCTCAGTGCAAAACACCTGAAGGACTCCAAGATGGTGAGAAATAAGATTCTCTGGTCTGATGAGACCAAGATAGAACTTTTTGGCCTTAATTCTAAGCGGTATGTGTGGAGAAAACCAGGCACTGCTCATCACCTGTCCAATACAGTCACAACAGTGAAGCATGGTGGTGGCAGCATCATGCTGTGGGGGTGTTTTTCAGCTGCAGGGACAGGACGACTGGTTGCAATCAAGGGAAAGATGAATGCGGCCAAGTACAGGGATATCCTGGACGAAAACCTTCTCTAGAGTACTCAGGACCTCAGACTGGGCCGAAGGTTCACCTTCCAACAAGACAATGACCCTAAGCACACAGCTAAAATAACGAAGAAGTAGCTTCACAACAACTCTGTGACTGTTCTTGAATGGCCCAGCCAGAGCCCTGACTTAAACCCAATTGAGCATCTCTGGAGAGACCTTAAAATGTCATCCCCAAATCCAGGTGTGAAAAACTTGTTGCATCTTTCCCAAAAAGACTCATGGCTGTATTAGATCAAAAGGGTGCTTCTACTAAATACTGAGCATAGGGTCTGAATACTTAGGACCATGTGATATTTCAGTTTTTCTTTTTTAATAAATCTGCAAAAATGTCAACAATTCTGTGTTTTTCTGTCAATATGGGGTGCTGTGTGTACATTAATGAGGAAAAAAATGAACTTAAATGATTTTAGCAAATGGCTGCAACATAACATATAACGTGCAATATAACGTTCCTGACAGCTCTCCTTAAACCCATAAAGTGAAAGTAAAATGCGTCTCACTTTAAACCTGTTTTTCTCAAAATTCCATTCCTGAAAATTATAGCTATCAGCCAACTTCAGATAGCTATAACTTTTGTTATGTTCAAGCAAAATATGGACAAAAAAAAAAAATGTTTTGGAACGGGCTTGAACCCAGCTTTCATATGGTATCAAAACCTAAAAAAGTTAAAATTTCACAATGTGTTGGGATTTCCCAGATCGCATCACATATATAAACACTTTGGTTGGAGGTAAGGTTGCTACGCTGGACCGCTCACCGCTCACAAAATACACACCTTTGAAAAAAGTCAATAAATTTCAGATTTAAATTTCTGCAGACAGAACAATCCTATTGTTATTCATTGCAGGCCTTTGTATATTGGTGAAAGTCAACAAAAGCATGCATTGTGTGTGAGTGTGTGTGTTTTGTGTAAGGCTCACTATAAAATGCTTTAGGGCTTTGACAGACAGAAAATTTGCCCTGCTCTCTGAGCCTGACTAGCGGTCATCACTCTTGTGGACTAAGGCTTATACAGACACAGAGAGCGAGAGAGAAAGAGAGGGAGTGTGACCTTGATGACAGCAGTAAATTCGGACAGGAATGTCAACAGCCACAAGACATATTAGTGTCACGCCAGTGTGCCCATAAGTTTACCTCTGCCAATTACACAGCGGCCATAAGATCACAGGAGCCAATCAGGGAGCCTGACCCTTACTTAAATCATGACTGCCAAATCTGTTTTACCCATCTGATGCCTGAAGAATTCTATACTGGACAAGTGTGGGCACTAGTGCCAGTGTTCAATCTGGTCCTATTCCATGTGGTTCTAGGTCAAAAACTGTCTCAGGACCAGCTCCAGGTGATCGCAACAAAACACTGACTGAAAAAACGAAATCAGATTGCTTCTATTAAAAATCAACAAAGCATTGAAAACTGGAAGTGATGTGTATTTAGTTGGCACACATTCTATTTTTATCGCAGTGCAAAGTTACTCAGCCACTTTATTTTCCCTGCCCATCTAAAATGATTTTTTTTATATAAATCATGTGTGAACTGACTGCTATGATTATTATTTGCCATATATTACACAACTTCTCAGTTACATCAAAGTCAGTTTGTAGTGACAACTATAAGCTGAATTATATTATTTATGTTCAAAATATACACACTGACAGCATCTTGCGATGTCAAAGCAATTGGAAGTTATGCATTTTTTGATGAGAGTTGGCGATGTGAGGCTACATGAGATATGGCGACCGCTGGTGATTCGACTAGCAGCAAATGATAAAAAATAAATAAATAAATAAAAAAATACACCTAATTGATGTTTTTTAACAAATGGGAACAATTTAGACCCTATATTTTAAATTATTTGATTAGATTTATTATTTTAATAAGACTATTAGATTTACTGTTTTTTCTTTATTATAATAATATTTATTTATTTATTTATTTATTTATTTATTTTATATATATTTTTTGCAGTTCACAGTGGTTCTACTGATTTTTCATGTTATACAATACTGATCAAACATTTGGGGTCAGACTTTTTTTGAAAGAAATTAATACAATTTGATCAAAAGTGATTTAATAAATGCATTTATAATGTTACAATAAATAAATGTTTTAGAATTTATTTTTTTTTTGATCAGCAAAAAACTTACTGCAAGCAAAAAACTTCTTAAAAAGCTGATTTTTCAGCTTTTTAAGAAATTAATAACATGAAAATAAATAAATAAATACATATTTTAGAAATTTCAATTCATAAACAATTTTTGATCAGCAAATCAGCTTAAGACTGA
>CM065120.1:11222500-11495000 GCA_033026305.1 Cirrhinus molitorella
GCTGAATTTATTATTATTAATATATATATCTATCTATATATATATATATATATATATATATATATATATATTTATTTTTTATTTTTTACCCAGTATGTATAGTATTACTGTTGTGAATGTCTAAACTTAGTCAATATACACTCTTAAAAATAAAGGTTGTTTTTGCAGTGATGCCATAGAACCATTTTTGGTTCTCCAAAGAACCTTTCAGTGAACAGTTCTTAAAATAACCATTTTGAAGAACATTTTCAAAATCTAAAGAACCTTTTCTGCATTTAAAAGGTTCCATGGATGTTCAAGGTTCTTCACGCAACCATCCATGACAATGGCAATAAAAAAAAAAAAAACTTTATTTTTAAGTGTGTACAATTCAACTTTACTATTGTTTGATATCAGTCAGGCTGTACAGACTATTGGATAACATTAACCAACAGCAAAATTGGGCTAACTGACCTAAAAATGTAAATTCTGTCATAATTTACTCACCTCCATTTTGCCCAAACCCATTCAACTTACTGGATTGGTTGCTCGTATATTTAAAATATATGTTGTTGTGTTCCACAGAAGTCATACAGGTTTGGAACAATGTGAGGGTGACAGAAATGTCATTTTTGGGTGAACTATCCTTTTAACCTTATAAAGTCGACAGTATCATATTTGATAAATTGGATTTTTTCTCCCAGTGGAAGAGCTCTATATTGTCCTATATCACACACTATGAGTCATTATTGCATTCCTATTGCATATCAATTCCAAGTGGAATTGGAAGTCAGGTCTCACCCTTCAATTTTTCCTCATCTGACTTGGAAATGTGTCCCATTACAGAAGTAAAATAAGTTGTGAATCCATCGTCCTTTCACATTGTTTTGAATAATCTAGCTGGTTCATCTAATTTCTAATTTTCTGCTTTAATCAGCAATGTTTGCAGTAAATTGTCCTAAGTCTGAGAGAAAGATTATTTGAAAACATTACTATCCTTATGATTTCCGGCAGGTGTACAGTAATTACACTTTGGATTATACCACACTACATTTGCAGCTACCCTAGTGCAATTTCATTGCAATCAACAAAAATGAAACTTTTTTTCCTCCCCAAAGCATCCCAGAATCTGCTGTCTCCATGGGAACAATCTCGCAGTGCATACCTTTCCCCTTTTCGATACACTCGCTCTACTTTTCTTACCACGGTATCATGAAGACTCACTACGTAGACCATCTTCCTCATTTCTCCTCCTTTTCTCTCCTTTTTTTGCTTCCCGATTTAATGATCTGACCAATTAGGGCTGTAGTATCTCATGGATGCTTGGCAGGGTCGTAATTGGAAGAGCTCTGAGTTTCTTTTTAATCATTAGCTTTAAGAAACTGTCTGTGCATTCACAATTAATCCTTTCAGAGAGGAAGAGAGTAGCAGAGGTAGAGAGGGAGAGGTCGGACGGCACTACATGCACTGAATGTATTTCACAGCGGGGTCTCCGGTGGTCATGTACTATAGTCCATACTAACGTCGCTCAGCTGAGCTCAAATGTAGGACATTACTGCCACCTACTGCCAAGGAGCAGAACTGAGACCAATGGGAGCTAGGAGACCTTATGGTTAGTAGCCAGAGAATAAAGGACAAATGTGCCGGTTTCATTCACAGCGCTAAAAGTGGTGAACCAATTTATAAAAATGAATTCAATCAGCAACAGATGACAAATGCAAAGAGTTATTATAATGTCATGCAGGACGACACCACAGAGACATATAAAGACAGTGATTTTATATTTCTGAAAGCAGGAACATGTGGTACTGAAGCTTTGAGCACATCTATAATTACACTAGTACACCGTAGAGATACTACAGCCCACAATGAATGAGACTTTGATGGCAGCTTCAGGTCAGCACAGAGTGTAACCCACATGGAAGCAGATCAGATTAGAAGCTAACTTACCTAACCAAAACTGAATAAGAAATAAAGAAAATGGGACGATCTGAACAGGTTAAGGATGACTAAATGTGTGATTCACTTAAATGGTGCCTTATATCAAAATACCATTTAATGTTTTTATTGCAAGGGGAAAAAAACCCTGGAGAACTACGACATCAGAACCTGGAAGTGTCTGGTTCTTTAGAGATTTTTTTTTCTAATTTATGAATAAAATAAAGTCTGTGGTAAACAAAATGTGATGATTCTCACTCACTCACACCCCAAATGTTCTTATCTAGTTACTTTTTTTAAAACATGTGTTTTCAAAAATGCTTCAAAATTTGTGTTTTAGGTATGAATGTGTTTAATTTTCATTGTAGAACAAAACGTCAATTGAAACAAAAACAAATTGTCACATTATGTTCACCACAGGCTTTATTTACTCACAAATTGAACACCCCCATTATAAAACCCCAAAGGAAATTGTAGAAGGAATCAGAGGTGCATTACACTTCTGGGTTCTCACGTCAGTTCCCCCACTCTATTGACTTGGTGGTAGATCACTGTTTGAACATTCAGCCTTTTTGGTTCCAGTCCAGGTTTTTAAACACTAGGCCACACAAACCCCACGATCACGTACATCACACCTCCACATGTCCCAAGGTAATAGGAGTTTGGACATCTCACTCAATAGTCCCCACTAGATCATTGCATCTAACACAAATGGTCACTGTCTAACACTGAAGAAGGTGAAGTGTCCCTCCAGGTCACACCAGCCAATGTGTTTATATCCCAAAGTTCTTCAGAACACAGTTAAATGAACAAAGGAATCTAGTCCAAAGGAGAAACACATGAAATTCTATTTTCAATTGAAACATGATATTTTGGAATATAAATGTTAACATGAGTCTGTAGGAAGGGGTATTGGGAGAGGGACATTCTCATTCTAAAGAGCATCAGATTGGACAAAAATCTGTGAATAGAAGGAAGAAGCATTAATAATTGTTTGTCTTTTTTTACAGACATGAAAAACAAAAAATTGTGTGTGTACACCTCGGCTGGGATTGTATAGAACTCTTAGAAGCTGCATTGAAAGTGCAATTTGGACTTTTAACTCCTTGATCCACATTGAAGTCCACTATATGGAGAAAAATTCGACTGAGGAAAGAAAAAATAAGTTATATAGGACTCTCTTTACTGTTTGTGAAGTATATAAGACTTCAGATGGATGCTCACTGCATTAGTGCGGACTAGAGCAGTTTATGCAACATTACGTTAAATGTAGACTGGGACGAGGGCTGAGGATGCCATTTGGGACAGGGCCTTTACCTATAACTGTCATAGAGGTTTACTACAAACAAACAAGACAGCACATGACACGGGGGAAATCGCTTCATTTCCGATGTTGTAGAACTTCAGGAAAGGTGAGCACTAGAGAGCTGCCAAAAACAGCATGCCTTCGTTTACACGCTTTTACAGTTGGGTTTTTGTTTCAGGTTGTTTTTGGAAGAAGCAATCTCTGATAACGATCCATACTCGGAAAATCATTTCAGTACAAAAAGAAATGACAAGCCCCTGGCATTTCTCAAAAAACAAAACCATTTGTACTAAATGCATTCTGAAAGCTACATTCATTAGTTTCTGCCCTTATTTTACTTGCAAATGAGCTTCCAGTATAAATCTAAATGGCCATGTCATTATTTGACTGTTTGTTCAATTCAATATTTTTTTCTCTTTTTGACATCCTAAGTAGCCACGTCGGTTGTGAGCCGGCCACGTAAACACATAATGATTATTAGCATACTGTGAGCAGTGCTTTCCCTCATCCAGACTCCCCAGGTCCATCTGCCCAGTGCTGTCCATCATCACACTGCTGCCTGAAGCCACAATTATGACTATTGTGGTTAATAAACTCAAGCACTGAATAAGAAATGTACAATTAGACAAGACATATGCGATCCCGCGGCATGTTGCATTCATGAGCTTCATGACCTCTGATGAACGGCAGCTGAAACGTTGCCTGTAAGGTCATTAAGCACATATGATTTTTTTCTTCTGTAAAACTGGAAGATTATTAACTCCGGTTGTTTTTAGAAGTTGGCGAAAGAAAAGATCTGTTTAAACCAGAACAAACCTTCAGAAAGGTCTGCAGTGTTCTTGGTAGTGTTATAGTTGGAGCAGTGGACCAACATAGCTGTTCAACCAGCATGGTCTTTCTGATTAAACTGCTTGACCCAGGGCACTCTAATTAAAGAATTAAGTTCACTCCAGAATAAGAATGTCCTGGTAATTTACTCACCCCAATGCCATCCAAGATGTTCATGTTTTTCTTTCATTAATTGAAAATAAATTTTTGAGGAAAACATTCCAGGATTTTTCTCTAAACAGTGGACTTCAATGGTGGCCAACAGGTTGAAGGTTCAAATTCCAGTTTCAGTGCAGCTTCAAAAGTGCTCTACACGATCCCAGCTGAGGAATAATGGTATTATCTAGTGAAACGATCTGCCATTTTTAAAAGAAAATAAAAATGGATATATTTTTAACAACAAATACTCATCTGTGATGCTTTGCACATTACATAATCACGTTGAAAAAGTCACGAGCAGTTCTTCGCTTGTGTACTTTGGTTCAAAAAGGTAGGGTAGGGCAAAAAAACTCCACCTCATTTTCTCCTCCAACTTCAAAATTGCCTGACATCTCTTTTTTACCTTTTTTTGTAAAGGGCGTTTGACTTTCTTTGCACTTTCGCTTTGTAAACACTGGGTTGGTACTTTTGCCAAGAATTTGTGGTTATGAAGTATATAATTTGTAGAAAATTATCAAACATTTCGAAGTTGTAAGACTATTGGCTCCCATTGAAGTCTACTATATGGAGAAAAATCCTGGAAAGTTTTCCTCAAAAACCTTAATTTCTTTTCAGCTGAAGAAAGAAAGACATGAACATCTTGGATGACATAGGGGTGAGTAAGTTATCAGGAATGTTTTATTCTTGAACTGAACTAATCCTTTAAGCTATTTAAAACGTTATATAGGGACACCAGCATCTATAGTACAATATATGTTGGTGACCCAAATGGACATCATATTAATAGGCCAAAATTTCCAAAATGTATAATGCCCTCAAACAAGGACAAACAAGCTCTGGTAGGAATCACATGTGACGTTTTAATGACAAAATCACTGAATAGGCCGATGTATCCATTAAAGTTTATTTTAGCCAATCAGAGACACATTATCTCTGTTAGCGCTGCATATCGATCAGAGGTCGTCCATTATGACTTTGGGTTAATTAGAACCCGAGCTTCAAACATGGCTAGAAATGATCTCGGTGTGGTAAGTACACACACACAACCCAAGAGATAACCACAGCTCTTCTCACACTCTAATCAACAAAATAGTCCTCGATCTTTGTCTCTCTCTCAGGGAGCTATCTCCTCAGCTTTCAGTGGGTAGTCTATCTAAATAGCACCCTATTGTCTTTAATTCCATTTTGATCCTATTATAGGGAGGGAAGTGTCTTAAATAAGTTCTTTCAGCCCTAAATGGCTCTGTGAGCCCTGTGTCTGGTGGACAATTAGTAGGGCACAACAGCCCACACTAGAGAGACAATAAACCAAGTGGGTTTATTGAATTGAATCTCATGACACAAAATGAAGCTAAACTCTTAGGCGTTGGGTTCAGCGGGGAGACAGCGGATGTCCTAATTAAACTGACACCCCGTCTAAATTATCCGTGCGGGGACGGATTGAATCATCGTAACGGCGCACACAAACTAGCACGTCTCCACAGGTGCTGAGGGACTACACGAGCAGGCGTCGTCTCTACGGACCGAACATACAGAGAACATGAAGTCAGAACTCAAATGTGGATTTGCTAATGAGGGTTTTGTGTCTCAGGTGTGCAGACCACCTACATTCATATTAGACATTGACTGGAGAGAGAACAAATGGCATCTGATGAATACAGATCGGACAAACAGCTTTAAAACATCATCAGGGAGATATTTTGGGGGCAAAACAAATCAAGTCGAGGAAGAGGATGCAATTAGAAATGGAGAACAGAACATCTCACACCTCTCATGAAATCACTGTGAGACTGCAGATATCTAGCCCAGCTAACATCTTACTGTTTAAACACTTTACATGTTAAAAATCACCACAGCAAGTGATCGCATTAAAACAAGCATATAAGGGGGGAAAAAAGAGACAAGCAGCAATTTGCAGGTAGTTTGCTGTCTGAAGCATGTGCTCTGTGGCATTCCTCTAATGCAAAAAATGGTGGCTGGTCTGCGGAAAATGAAATTATTAGGGCTGTCAATTAAAATTTTTAATCAAATTAATTACATGATGTGTCGACTAATTAATCTAATTAATCGCAAATTACATTTGGCTGTGAAAATACCCACAAAAAATAATTTCAATGTATTTTTGTGTTAAATGAGAAAGTATTATTTAGACATTACAGATAGTAGCTTTAGAAAGAAATACTGAATTTGATTCAACATAAAATTTATTACACATAAATGTCTAGGCAACCACGGCCTAACATAAACTATGGAACATAAAAGAAGATCATCTGGAAAAAAAAAAAAAAATCATTTTCATTCAAGTTTGAGTAAATTATGTCACTTTTGTACTTTTTGATTTACTATCCTTTTACATTTTTTTCTCCTATATTTTTAAAATGACATAATGCTCTAAATAAGAAATTAAAACTGCCAGCAGGTGGCGGTAAATGTCTTTATGCCTTTATTAATGCATTCCATTGTTCAAACAGCTGAATCATTCATGAATTCGGTATAAATGGTATCCGACTAGTTTAAAACGCGGATTCATTCAGAAACAAAACACCGTTGTTTTGCTCAGAGAAGCACAATTCTGCTGTGGCTGGCTTTAAAGGTAATATTTTTGTTGACAAAACTGAGCAAAAAGATAACAATTAACTTCTTATTTACTGAATTGTTGTATAAAATCACATTTGCACTTGTTATATTCGGGACAAACAGCACTCGTGTCATATTTCTCATGCTGCTGGTGTGATATCGCTTTGTATAAATATGAAACAAAAACTCATACAAGGGGTATTTTTTGACCCAACATCTTGAATTTTAGGGCATAACTGCATTGATGGAGTGTTGCCTTGCTTCAGGTCTGGGGGCGGGGCTAATTAATTAAGTTAACGCATTAAACTGACAGCCCTAGAAATGAATACTGAATATATAAGGTCAACTTGAGTGCATTAAACAGTGGTGGCCAATATTACTAGAACACTAGTATTACCACTAGCTAAAAAATGTTTTGATGTCAGTTATTTCTGTCTTTTGCTTAAGTCTGTTAGTAGGAAATATCTGTTTAGATTTCCAAACATTTATTTTGCCATTAATTGTAATAATCCAGTGAGATTTTTGTTTGCACAAGGAGTCTGACAACAGCCAGTGCTCCACACAGAGATCTGATTTCATCATCATCCAGTCTGTCCGGAATGACATCAGAACAAAATGAAACAGACTCAATTCAGAAGAACTGTAGCAACATCTTCAAGATGCTTCAAGAGACCTACCTGAAGGCTACAGTACTGTTAACAGTTTTAGGCACTTGTGTAAAAATGCAGTAAAATGAGGGTGCTGTCAAAAATAATGTGAAAAATAGATCCTTTTTCAAGTAACTTCTATTAACTAAATTAATGTTTGGTGTGATCATCCTTTGCATTTAAAGCAGCTTTTGCCCTAGGTACACAGTTTTTCAGGTAGCTTTGCAGGTAGGTCTCTTGAAGCATCTAGGAGACATTGCCACAGTTCGTCTGGATTTAGTCTGTCTCAGTTTGTTCTGTTTCTTCATGTCATTCCAGACAGACTTAATGATGATGAGGTCAGATCTCTGTGTGGAGCACTGGCTGTTGTCAGACTCCTTGAGCAAAAACAAAAATCTCACTGGATTATTACAATTAATGGCAAAATGAATGTTTGGAAATATAAACTGATATTTCCTACTGACACACTACAGCAAAATACAGAAATAACTGACTTTAAACCAATTTTGGCTGGTGTAAATACTAGTGTTCTAATAATTTTGGCCACCACTATCTGTGTGTGTGTGTGTGTGTGTGTGTGTGTGCGTGTGTAAATATATACACACACACAAATATACATATACATACATACATATACATATATATATATATAACCCTGGACCAAAAGGGTCAATATTGAGATTTATACATCATCTGAAAGTTGAATACATAAACTTTCCATCAGTATATGGTTTGTTATAATAGGACAATATTTGGCCGAGATACAACTATTTGAATATCTTGAATCTGAGGGTGCAACAACAAAAAAAAAAAAAAAAAAAAAAAAAAAAGAAAATCTCCTTTAAAGTTGTCCAAATTCATTTTTGGCATAAAAGAAAAATCAATAATTTTGACCCATACAATGTATTTTTGGCTATTGCTACAAATATACCCCAGCGACTTATGACTGGTTTTGTGGTCCAGGGTCACACACACACACACACACACACGTTTAATTAACAAGTAGTTAAGTTTTTAACAAGTAGTTATGTCGTTTTGTTCACGGTTTTAGATTTAGTCAACAATACACCAATCATGCATACAGACAATGTACATACCATGCATGATCTTACAAATGTATAGTTATTTCATATTCACTGGTAAGTGTAGTGCATTCTGAACAAAGCAACATACACAACACCCTCTGTAACCTAATTCTTACTATTTACTGCTAAATGTACTGCTCCCTATTACTCTCTATATATTTAGTCTTTTATTATTGTCTTTTATGTTCTTTGTTTCATATTATTTTCTTTTTACACAGTGCACTATTATTTCTCCCTACCATAAAGCAAATTAAACTGAAACGGGAAGTGGCATTTGTGTGCTCTTTTGAAACAAGCCACCATTTTTCCTTGAGCTTTGTGGTAGAACCCTTCTACTGCTCTCTGTTTATAGTATCTTTAGATGAAGTATTGCTGAGTGTGAACGGCAGAGAGAGGACTGTTATTAAGACCTGTCTGCTTTTATTACAGTGGCTCAGGAGGCACACGTGGGACAGGTTATAGCCAACCTGAATGGCTGTGATAAATTCAGGCCTGAGCACAGGAGACAGATTAAATTCAGTCAGGGCCCAGTCGATGGCTCTGTATTAAACGACAACGGAAGAGAAGGATAAAACAGAATGTCACCAATATGGTTATTAACTGGAATCAGTCTCTGTGAACGACTCAGACAGTTAGCATATACTGATAATGGGACATAGGACAGAGAGATGACGGAAGAAAGAGGGTGAGATGAGTAGAGAAAGGGATGAGAAGTCAGGCACCGAAGAGAAAGGAAAGAGGGGATGGTTTAAATGCTAATAACAATGTCGGAGCCATGACGCAGAAGTCTGACCTGCAATTTGTTTCAATCCCACTTCCGCTCTGTCATAGAGCATAGAGTGTCTCATTCCGATACCGATTTCCTGTCCACACATGTATGCTAGTCTTGTTGTGAAGAATTCATATTTGCATGTTATGCTGAAAGGATGTGGGGGTTTTGGGAATAGCATGCACCTTGTTAAACATCCTTTTACATTTATGCTTAAAGGAATAGTTGACCTAAGAATGAAAATCCAGTGTTTATTTCGTCAGCTTTGTTTTGTTCCAATGCCATATGCTCTTGCCCTTCTTTCTTTTACAGACCACAAAAGGAGAAACTGTAAAAAAAATATATAAATAAAAAGTCCCGCTTGTGCTTGTCTATATAAAAAAGTCTTAAGTGTAAAAAAGTCTTAAAAAGTCTAACAAACAGTCATTCAGTTTGTTTTCACCAAACCCTATACTTGTATACCCACAGTATATTGCATAATAATGCAAAAAAACAAAAAAACTAACAAAAAAAACAAAAAACAAAAAACAAAAAAACAAGAACAATAGATACAGAAATTACATAATTTATTAGATTATATTACATTAGATACTCATTTCATAATTTTTCTGTCATTATTTAAACTGGCAGAAACTATTTAATGTTGACTTTAAATACAATAATTATTATTTTGATAACTACAATAATAATAATAATAATAATAATAATAATAATAATAATAATAAAATGTACATTATTCATATAAATCATTATTATATTATATTATATTATATTATATTATATTATATTATATTTATTATATTATATTATATTACTCATCATTTCATTATTTTTTGTCATTTAAATTGGTAGACACCATTTAAAGTGGATTTTAAATATTACAATAATTATTATAATAATACATTTATATAAATAATTAAGACATATAATTATATAATATATTATATTATATTACATTATATTGTATTATAATGTATGAGTTATTTCATTATTTTTTCTGTCATTATTTAAATTGGTAGACACCATTTAATGTGGATTTAATTATTATAGCAACAATTCTAATAATAATTATTATATATAAATAATTAATAATAATAATAATAATAATAATAATAATAATAGTTTTGCTATTAATGAATAGTAACATCAATATTACCACTAATGTTACTGTTTCTAATAAAATTAACAATATAGTATGATTATGATCAGAATTATGATTCTGATTATTCTGCATTTTTAATAATAAATAAACATTTTATTTCCCTTTACTGTAATATCTTGTAGTTAAAACATTTCTGCATTTCCGTGATTCATTATTTAGACTCTGCTAAACATAATTATTGTTTTGTGGGATTGGCAACAATGCCACTCAAGCATTCATGCCAGTAAACCATTAATATAATAATAGCTAAATGCAGAATCTTCACTCACTGGTGGAGCGCTGCGAGGAGAGCTGCAGGCTGAGAGAGAGAGAGAGACAGAGAGATTGAAAAATGGAGACAGAATGATGGAGATTGATGAAGCGAGTCCGAATGATTGCCAGTTGTCACCTAGACACATACCCTGATGGACTAATCATACAGCCTATGACAGTGGCATGAACACACACACACACACACACTTCAGTCCTGCTATGTTGTCTATGATAAGTACAATCATAGACGTCAGAAAGATGGTTATTATCTGTCCCTCTCACAGTCTACTGTCATTCCTTGTGTGTACCTGGACAATAAGCTCCAGGATTCAACTAATGACCACAACTCATGGAGGAAAAAGACAGGAATACACAGCTCAACGCGACATGTCTGATCACGTCTAAATCCTTACTTGACCTTGTGTGTTCAACTCGCAGAGCAACTTAAAACTTTTTCTTACACTTTAAGGCATTCTACAAAACATTAGCCTCAACCCCATTGTTACTGTTACTGTCGATTACAGTGCCATTTTTTTTTATTTAAATTAGCTTATTAGCTGGTAAAAAATGATCAGACATTAAAAAAATATATATAATAATTTAATGACAAAATTACTGTGAGGCTGTTAATCAAAACAGACTCAAATGCTCATCACTGTCAACTCAGAAGCTAGAAAAATTTAAAATGACAGAATTAAATTAAAAGTATACATACATTTACCTTGAATCAAATGTAGCGGTCCTTATTATTATAATTACATTAACTTGGGACTGGTCATTAAGCAATATGCATGCAATATTTATTTGTCTCATCTCATATATACACACACTGTCCTCCAAAAGTTTGGAAACACCCCTGCCAAAGTGTGGTTTTGGACGATATCAGCATAAATCCTTATAATTTTTTGGTGCAAATACACTGAAGTAACTTGACATTATCATTAAAGATCAGCAATAATAATTTTCATTTTGATTACATAATAATGGAAATATACATGTCAAAGTCAGGCATGCCCCTTTGCCAGCTGTGATGCTTGGTTACTGGTTTAAAATTGGCCCAGGTTTTTAAAAGATTTTTGGGTCAGCACACCTTAATAGCTTTAACAATTGATTGCCAATTAAGTTTAGCATACAATGAACCAATTCGAACCCAATTTAGGTCAGATAGTTTACAAATAGCTCTTGCCAATCAAATTACTTGTTTGGCCCATTTTATAGAGCAGTGGTTCCCAACCTGTGGGCCGCGGCCCACTAGGGGACCTCAGTGATCATCCAGGGGGGCCTTGAGATAGCTTAAAATTAATTTATTAATTTAATTTAACACAATCTTTAACGAGGGAAATATGTTGTGGCTCCTTTAAGAGAAAGCAAGTAAAGAAGTAAAGAATTCAGAAGCGTTAACTTTAACTTTTATTATTTTTAAAAGTTAGAATTGAGCAGAGGCTTTCTTTTTAAGGTTATAAAGTTTAGCTTTAATTTAAAGTTTTTAGGTTTTTTTTTTTTTTTTAATAACATGCAGTAGAAGAATAATTATGCAAAACAAATGGTTTTGTTAATAAAAAGGGTTTAAAAATAAACACTTTTCTCTTTACTATGGAAGTACTGTATAAGAGGAAATGTCAGGCATGGGGGGCCTTGCAAAATTGACCAGAGAAGGAGGGGGGCCGCGGAGTAAAAAAGGTTGGGAACCCCTGTTATAGAGAGTTTCCATGTGTTTCTTGACAACGTGGCCAGGTGCAGAAAGTGTCCAACCAGTGTGAATCATCTTTGGGCAATCCTTCAAGAGGCTTGGAGTAATATATCAAGTCAATGTTTGAATAAACTTACAGCTCGGATGTCCAGATATAGAGCTATAATAGCTGCTAATGGTGGATATTTTGAAGAATCGAAAATGGAAGTTTTTTCTATGTATAAACTATATATATATATATATATATATATATATATATATATATATATATAAAGGGTGCGATTTGTGAAAAAAGCAGAGGGAGGGATGCTTTTGAAAACTTTTTTCTCTGTCCATAGGCGGAGGTTGACCCAACTCCAGTAAGGCTATAGTCTTGTTAGTGTAATCTGTTAACAACACACATTATATACCTGTCTATTTAGGCAAGTACCAGAAAATGAGTGTCATGTCATGAAATGTTTTTAATGCAATGGAAATTGTCTAACGTGATCACAATTTCATAAAAACATTGTAAGTTAGGCCTATTAATTGTAACGTTTTCCTTTAAAACAAAAATTACTTATAGAGAAAGCGAGCAAAGATCACAGCAGCCTCTAAACAGAGGTTTTTGAAACTCAGAATCAGCAAACCACTGCGTCACAAAATGATTTATATATATATATATATATATATATATATATATATAATTTATTTATAACCATTATTATTTATTTAATTTTATTTTTTTCTATGGAAAGCCATGATTAGCACCAGATCTTTTCTTCTGTATTGTAATGTACATCTAAGTGAAATGGATTATTGGGAAATAAATAAATGAAAGCAGGGAATTTGAGATTGTGAAAGAGAGACTGGTTTTAGTGAACTAAATGATTGAAGATGTCTGGAATACTTCAACAGAAGAATTTCATTAGAAGATTTCTGACATTTTAATTAAAAATTATAAGGTCACATTTTTTTTATAGATGTAACAAATGCAGGTATGAAACATAACACATAATCATAATAAGAATAATAACTTGAACTAAAAAATAGTGAATTTTCATTTAATTCTAGACAAACTATTGCAAACTTCTTTTGTTGAAAAAATACATAATTAAAATAGAAAATGTATTAACTCCCTCTGACTGCCTGGTTATGAAAGAATGTCCTACTCTGAACATTTGCTGAACAATTTCTGAGGCAATTAATTATCAAGATTGTATCCTAATTAGCTAGCTTAATGTATATTTGCTGACCATGTGGCTTTCTGATCGTACTGCATTTGTGCTAGGAAATATAAGAGGAAGTATAGCAGCGGGTTATCAGTGGGCTTGGGCCCGCTCTCCTCATTTATGAAATTGCTATATTTTCCAGCTTGTACACTGGGTTGCATTGGTTATGGCTTGTGGTGGCAATTATAACTTTCAGTTCTGATGCAATAAACAGCATGTACCCCTAAACAGACTTCAAATCACCATCTAGAGAAAAATAAATCTAGTAGATTATAGGCAGTAGAGTGTATAAAATGTCAGTAATGTTAATAGGAGAAGAATATAAAAAAGCCTCTGCATAAACCTGTTAAGCAATATACAGTCACTAAAATGGCCTGTAAAGCCCCCTAATGCCTGAAACTGTCACTGTATTTTTACATGTAATTTTGTAACCACAGCTGCCAAGAAAAAAACAAATTTTTAAACAATGTACGCAGTGGCTTACCTTATCCTATTCTTCTTCTTCCCATCTCTCTTTCCTTGTCTTTCACTCTCGCTCTGTTGGTATCAGGTCCACAAGGTGATGATCTGTTTTCAGCTCTTGCCAGACAGGAGTCTCCAAGAGGATATCCCTCTCATTACACACGCACACACACGCGCGCTGCAGATGCAGACACACAACACTCGACATCACTAGAACTCTCCCCAGGAGAACCTGATGAAAAAGGAGAGAAGATAACTACTATACTGAGGCAAATGAGGGAGGGATAGCAAGGACAACAGAAAGGGTGAGTGAACAAAAAAGATAACAAGGAAAACACAAAGTTTAGGGCCCTGTGATTTTCGCGATGGAGAAAACGCGGGTGGAATCCAGTCATAAAAGTGGAATTTACTGTATAACGTGTTGCAGAATGTCAAGGAATTTGCCAAATTTTTGCTAAATAAATCAAAAGTAGGTCAGTACATTTAAATCAAAATGCAATATAGACTAGTTTTTTTTTTTTTTTGACAAAAGCTACCGTCATATCATTTACAAACAGAAACTTAAAGGTCAAAATAAAAGCTTGGTTTAACTTAAAGAAACTATGACAGAAATATATTATTTAATGTAATGATAGTACTACTACTACTAATAAAAATACTTTTAAAACACTGGTTTTAAGGAATATTTATCAGAAAAAAATTACCAGAAAAATGTCAATACACAACACAGTATTTCTGATGTATTTATTTTTTTATTTATTAAATCAATTAATTAGAGATGCTTTGATTATTAAAATTTTATGAAACCATTAAAATGGAATCCAGAAAATTCATAACAACAAAAACACAGAATTTGGTAAATAATAAAACTGAATTTGAGCAAAAAATAAAACCTTTCAAACTTTTAATTAGGGCTGTCAGGCGACTACATTTTTTAGCTTGAAGAAGGACAACAATTCTGCTGTGGCTGGTTTTAAAGGTAATATTTTTGTTGAGCAAAAACAGACAGTATTGTGTTTAAAATATAACACAATTAACTTCTTATTTACCGAACTGTTGTATAAAATCATATTTGCACTCGTTATTTTCGGGACAAACAGCACTCATGTTGTCAGGTTTTGGGACTCCTTTTGTAGTGTTTTCCGTTGGTTCAGTCCTGTTTTAGTTTGGTTTCTCCCACTTCCTTTTTGTCCTTATTTGGTTTTGTTCCTGTCCCTCTCCTAATTAAGTCATTCACCTGTCTGTGTCTTGTTAACCACCCTATTTAAGTTAGATTCTGTTCATTGTTTGATTGTCCGTTCTCGTCGTTGCGTGCGTGTCTCCTTGCCTGTCTCCTTTGTGGATCTTTTGTGGATTTAATTATTAAAAGACTTGTTTTGTTCCTGAGCTCGACCTCGTACTCCTCGTTTGTCCTCCTTACACGACACCTGACAGAAGAACGGACCTAAACAGTATTTCTGCGTGTTTTACCCCCGTCTTTTGTTTTCGTTTTTGTCCAGTGTTTTATTTTGAGTTTTTTTTTTCCACCATGAACCCCCTGTGCCGTCCTGAATATCTCCTTCTCCTGCTGAAGCAGGGGGAGAGCTCGCTCGAGGACCATTCGAGACTGTTCATAGCCATCGCCAACATTACTAGCTATCCGGATGACGTGCTCTGCGCATTCTACGACGCCAGCCTCAACACCGCGTGCAGAGCACTGTCGTCCGAAGATGGTCCTCGAGTGAATTTCGCCGCCTTCGTGGAGTGGACACTGGCGAGAAACGGATCCCCCCTCACCGTCTGCCCCGAGGAGGACCTCGCCAGTGCCACTCAGGACCCAGAGCCCAGCCAGCCACCACCCAGCTGTGCGGAGCTGCCCGAGCCCACCGCGGACGGAGACCCAGAGCCTGCTGCGATCATTGAGCCATCACCACCGGAGGTGACAGAGCGGACGATCGTCCCGGAGCCAGAGCCTACAACGTCTGACCAGGTGCGAGAGCCGGCAACTGAGCTTCGGACGGTGGAAGTTTCAGTGGAGTGTGAGGGGGCTATAGAAAGCCCCGCCCACTACACCACCGATGAGGGTGAGCAAGCTCAGGACTCTGGGGACTCTATGGACTGTTCCGAATTTGTTATGGACTGTTCTGAATTTGTTATGGACAAGAATCAAGTTTTCCCACCAACCCTCCCTCTCTTGCCTCTCGTGGTTGTTCCTGTCTCAGCCACACCACCGCTGTCTCCTGACAGTCCCTCAGCTCACCCTCATTCCACCATCTGTGCGGTGGATTCGCCGCGGGTCTGCCAGCTTCCATCGGCGTTGTGGCTGGAGGATCTTTCATCTCCGCCTCCAGCCTCTGAGTCCTGGACTCCGCCTCGGCCCTCCGACCCAGCGGCTACACCATGGCACCTAGCTCCCTCATCTCCACTGTCGCCCGTCGATCCACCAGCTCCACCGGGCTCCCTCGTCCCTACGGCTCCGCCCCGGTCAGTCGTCACCCTGCCATCGCCTCTGGACTCCACTCCTCCGGCTGCGCCTCGTCGCTACGTCCCTCCGGCTCGGCTGGACTCCTCCTTCCCTCCAGCTCAGCCTCGGTCCTCGATCGCTCCGGCTACGCTGTGGCTCTCCGGATCTCCGCCTCCGCCTCGGTCGCAGGTGCCACCTGTTCCGCCTTGGCCCTCCGGATCCTCGGCGTCGCCCTGGATCATCGGCTCTCCGTCTCCGCCTCGGGCACCACCTCCACCTGCTCCGCCACCGTCGGTCAGCCCCATGGAGTCGTCAGCCCTTCCTCCACCATGGCTCCTCCCTCCGTCGGCTCCGCCGTGGGCTACCGTCACGGCTGGGATCTGGGTTCCCCCTGGCTCCTCCTGCTTCAGCTCCCTCCTGTCGTCTCCCTGGCTCCTCCCTCCGGCTGATCCACCCTGGACACTCCTGTCGTCTCCCTGGCTCCTCCCTCCGGCTGATCCACCCTGGACCCTCCTGTCATCTCCCTGGCTCCTCCCTCTGGCTGATCCACCCTGGACCCTCCTGTCGTCTCCCTGGCTCCTCCCTCCTGCTGATCCACCCTGGACACTCCTGTCGTCTCCCTGGCTCCTCCCTCCATCATCTCCTCCCTGGACTCCCTTTGTTCTCCTCCTCCCGGAGGTCCGTCCCCCTCCTGAGCCCCCACCCAAGCCCCCCCATGTTTCTGTTTTCGGCGCGAGGTCGCGCCTTCCGGGAGGGGGGGAGTTATGTCAGGTTTTGGGACTCCTAGTGTTTTCCGTTGGTTCAGTCCTGTTTTAGTTTGGTTTCTCCCACTTCCTTTTTGTCCTTATTTGGTTTTGTTCCTGTCCCTCTCCTAATTAAGTCATTATCAGTTAAGTGCCTTCACCTGTCTGTGTCTTGTTAACAACCCTATTTAAGTTAGATTCTGTTCATTGTTTGATTGTCCGTTCTCGTCGTTGCGTGCGTGTCTCCTTGCCTGTCTCCTTTGTGGATCTTTTGTGGATTTAATTATTAAAAGACTTGTTTTGTTCCTGAGCTCGACCTCGTACTCCTCGTTTGTCCTCCTTACACGACACCTGACACATGTCATATTGCTCTTGCTGCTAGTGTGATATCGCTTATCATACTGTATAAATGTGAGACAAAAACTCATACAAGGGGTATTTTTTTGCCCCAGTATCTTACATTTTAGGGCATAACTGCATTGATGGAGTTGTTGCCTTTAATCATATTTGTCAACAGTATATAACAGAAATATAAGATGCTGTACAGGGTTTGGGGGCGGGGCCAGTACGTTAACTGCCTTAAAATATTTTAATCACGTTATTATTTACATAACTATTTAATTAACGCATTAAACTGACAGCCCTACTTTTAATAAATTGCTGTTAAATTGTGTGCTTTTCATGATTTTATTTAATTAGACATGCTTTTTGTTGAATATTTTTTAACCATTAAAACAGAGTGTAGAAAAATTACAATTGAATTTGGAAAAAAGAAAACAGATTTCACAGGGCCCTAAAAGTTTAAAATATATTTGTGGAAGCAAACAAAATTAGCTGTTAATTTCTTTCTTACAATGAATGATGAGTGGAGCTTTCAGGGTGCAAAAGGGCAGAAAACAAAAACAGTATTTCATAAAAATGGTCCATACAGTTCTTTCATTATATTCCGAGTCATCTGAAGCCATTCACAAGCTTTGTGGGAGGAACAGACTGATAATACTAATGTGTAATCTTTCTTCGACTAAAGATTTTTCTGGTCGACTAGTAGTCATTCATTTTAAGCATTAGTCGCACGTTTATTAATAAACCATATAAATCATAATAATGAGCCTTTAAGTGGCTACATAGCCTATAAGCACACACATCGGCAGATATAATAATTCTGAATGCGTCAGAGAAAAACAGCAAGGAGACTGGTTTTGTGAACTACTTTAACTGACTGACAGAAAAGATCTGGCATAAAATAATTATTTCTGTATCAGACATCTCTGTTTCTCTCATCAAAAGGACTGCTAGTGCTTAAATAAAACTGATGGCTATTGTATACGGCTATTTTTATTATCATTTCAATGTGGTTTTGTATTCATTTTTAACCTTGAAAGCTCCGTTCCCTTTTGTAATTGCCTGGAGCAAACTTTCTTCTTTTGAAGCCATCATACAGGTTTAGAAGGACATGAGGGTGAGTAAAGGATGACAGAATATTCACTTTTGGAACACCTATTCCTCTAAAAGGACAGAATAATCATAAATCGGGCAGAGAGGGTACCGGAAAGACAATGAAATGAATGAAGAGGATGAAAAAGACCTGACAGAGAGAGAAAGAAAGCGCCAGAGAAAGAGAGTGCAAACAGAATTGTCCTCATCGTTCAGTTCTTGGCAGTACATTCCCTCAGGTTACGAGAAAGCTAGAGAAAAGAAAGAAACTGAGACTCACAGACACTAAAGCTAATATAATGTTTTGCTTTCTTTTGTTTTTATTGTCTGACATTATTCCCTTCCCCTTGTTTTTTTTTCCCCCCTACTCCGAACAGGAGCTGCACCTTTGACAGACATTGATTTTTGGAAGAACAGACAGATGAGAACCACTGTAGGAACGCAGCCAGGAAAGCGAGAGAGGAAAGGGATATGGGAGAAAAGAGGGAGAGAGACAGATTTCGTTTGGTGAAAGCAAGACAAATCATCCAGAAGTGGTGGATCGTTAATGCTAGGCGCTAGCGTATAAACACAAGGATAGAATAGGTCAAAACTGAGGTGAAAGGTCAAACAAGGTCACCTCTATTTTTCTTAAATGACTATAAAGGGCATTTTGAGCTTCAAAATTGATGCATCAGCTAGAAAAGAGGTCTTCAAGGCCAAGAGCCCTTGGAGGATAGAGATGCAAGGATACCGTTACAAACTGATTTTATCCTGGTCTATAACATATAGTGTATAACATCACATTATTGTATACATTGCTTGCAATGATTATTTTAATTTAACTTTTTAATGCTGATGTACAAAGTCATGTATTTGCAGTTAAATATAATATGCCAAGTGCATCTAAACCTCGGAGGGACAATGAAGCATTTAGCAGAAATGTAGCTTCTTAACTGCAGCTTTTTTGAACTTGAACTTAAACTAATACAGCATTTTTGTTTAGAGCCTATTTTCAAATGAAAAGTTTGAGATCAAATATAATTGGTGGACACCTGCTGTACCACCAAAAGATCCTCTGTTGAAATGTGCATAACCAGGAGGTTTTATATTCTTTATCTTTTATCTTTTTTTTTTTTTTTGATACTTTTACACTAGATTATTTTATAATTTCTGAACAAAGTGTTTGCCTATACAAATCTTAGTGTGAAATTAAAATAAATAAATAAATATTTCACAAATAAAATGTTACTTTACTCTCATAATATGTCTCATAAAAATGCACATTTAATATCTTAATTTTAGCAAAACATTACTACTTTTATGAGATAATGTTACAGCTTTATTCTTGTAAAAGGCCTACTTAGATTAAATTATTCTCATGACTACATATACAGGTCCTTTTCAAAAAATTAGCATATTGTGATAAAGTTCATTATTTTCTGTAATGTACTGATAAACATTAGACTTTCATATATTTTAGATTCATTACACACAACTGAAGTAGTTCAAGCCTTTTTTTTGTTTTAATATTGATGATTTTGGCATACAGCTCATGAAAACCCAAAATTCCTATCTCAAAAAATTAGCATATCATGAAAAGGTTCTCTAAAAGAGCTATTAACCTAATCATCTGAATCAACTAATTAACTCTAAACACCTGCAAAAGATTCCTGAGGCTTTTAAAAACTCCCAGCCTGGTTCATTACTCAAAACCGCAATCATGGGTAAGACTGCCGTCCAGAAGGCCATCATTGACACCCTCAAGCAAGAGGTTAAGACACAGAAAGAAATTTCTGAACGAATAGGCTGTTCCCAGAGTGCTGTATCAAGGCACCTCAGTGGGAAGTCTGTGGGAAGGAAAAAGTGTGGCAGAAAACGCTGCACAACGAGAAGAGGTGACCAGACCCTGAGGAAGATTGTGGAGAAGGACCGATTCCAGACCTTGGGGGACCTGCGGAAGCAGTGGACTGAGTCTGGAGTAGAAACATCCAGAGCCACCGTGTACAGGCGTGTGCAGGAAATGGGCTACAGGTGCCGCAGAGAAGCAGCACTGGACTGTTGCTCAGTGGTCCAAAGTACTTTTTTTCGGATGAAAGCAAATTTTGCACGTCATTCAGAAATCAAGGTGCCAGAGTCTGGAGGAAGACTGGGGAGAGGGAAATGCCAAAATGCCTGAAGTCCAGTGTCAAGTACCCACAGTCAGTGATGGTCTGGGGTGCCATGTCAGCTGCTGGTGTTGGTCCACTGTGTTTTATCAAGGGCAGGGTCAATGCAGCTAGCTATCAGGAGATTTTGGAGCACTTCATGCTTCCATCTGCTGAAAAGCTTTATGGAGATGAAGCTTTCATTTTTCAGCACGAACTGGCACCTGCTCACAGTGCCAAAACCACTGGTAAATGGTTTACTGACCATGGTATTACTGTGCTCAATTGGCCTGCCAACTCTCCTGACCTGAACCCCATAGAGAATCTGTGGGATATTGTGAAGAGAAAGTTGAGAGACGCAAGACCCAACACTCTGGATGAGCTTAAGGCCGCTATCGAAGCATCCTGGGCCTCCATAACACCTCAGCAGTGCCACAGGCTGATTGCCTCCATGCCACGCCGCATCGAAGCAGTCATTTCTGCAAAAGGATTCCCGACCAAGTATTGAGTGCATAACTGAACATAATTATTTGAAGGTTGACTTTTTTTGTATTAAAAACACTTTTCTTTTATTGGTCGGATGAAATATGCTAATTTTTTGAGATAGGAATTTTGGGTTTTCATGAGCTGTATGCCAAAATCATCAATATTAAAACAAAAAAAAGGCTTGAACTACTTCAGTTGTGTGTAATGAATCTAAAATATATGAAAGTCTAATGTTTATCAGTACATTACAGAAAATAATGAACTTTATCACAATATGCTAATTTTTTGAAAAGGACCTGTATATATATATATATATATATATATATATATATATATATAATTTTTTTTTTATTATTATTATTTTTTTTTAAACATGCCACCAGAATATGGAAGCCCGTTTCCGCCATAAAAAAAAAAAAAAATTGCAACTTTTTCTCTCACAATTCTTTTTTTTTTTCTCGCTATTGTGAAAATACATCTCACAATTCCGACCTTTTTCTCTGAATTTAACAGATATAAACTCACAATTCTAAGAAATAAACTTGCAATTCTGAGCAATAAAGTCAGAATTGCGAAATATGAACTCAATTCTGACTTTTTTCTCGCAATGGCGAGTTTATATCTCGCATTTGACTTTTTTTCTCAGAATTTAGTGATGCAAACTTGCAATTCTGACTTTTTTTCTCCGAAGTGTGCGATATCAACTCTGAATTTCTCAGAATTGCGAGACATGAACTGACAATTAAGATTTTTTTTCTCAGAATTGTGTTTATATCATGATATTGACTTTATAACACGCAACAGTTATTAAAGGGTACATAACATACACAGTTTCACCTAATCTCATGTTAATCTTGAGTAGTATAGAGTAGTACTGCATCCTTAATATCTCCAAAAAGTCTTTAGTTTATCATATTTATAAAAGAAAAATACAGCTTTCTGATTCTCTCCGGAAAAAGCCAAGCTCCTGGAGATGTGCCGTGGGCGGAGCTATAGAGTCAAGCTGATTTCCAACAAAAGACAGAAATATGATGCGGTTGTACTTACATGACTGGGATCTTTTATCACTGGGACCGCTCCATGTTTTAATAGCAAACAATGTGCAAATCCAGACCTGGGCCTTGTCACTGAAATGCTGGGAACACACAAACGCACTTGCTACACTCCGTAGCTGCCCCGAAAAAACTAACTGCATCCACTGTTTGCATAACGCTGGGTTCTTTGGGAAGCTGAACACGGTAAACTTTCCCTCACATCCAAAAACACGCTTATTTGGAGACATTCTCAAACAAATCCTATGCAGCGCTGCCGGCGATTTCCCGATGAAGTGCGTTGATGGGCGTGGTCTCGCTCTCTTCTGGTCGACGAGAAATGCTCATATAAGGAGTTCCACCAGCGTCTACATCATTAGATTTATAATAGAAAAAAAAAAAACAGCCGAAACCTGAACCAACCCAGAAGTACAATTTTTGGCACAGAAATTCTCCGTCATTTGTCCAAATTATTATTATTTTTTTTAACTTTGGCCATGTTAGGCATGAGAATCCAACTCTTTAACACTGTAAACAACTCTGAATATACAAAACACCATTGTACCCCCCCTTTAAGTCAGAATCGTAAGATATGAACTCGCAATTTTGAGAACAATCTTTTTCCCCCCTCAAAATTGTACTTTATAACTTTCAATTGCAAGTATATATCTCACAATTCTAAAAAAAAAAAAAAAAAGACAGAATTGTGAGACATAAACTCCCAATTGCTAGAAAGTCAGTATTGCAAGATATACGGGTTAATATCTCACAATACCCGCAATTACCAGTATCATTTTATATTTTGAGAAAAAAAAGTCAGAAATGTGAGTTTGTATCACAAATTTTGAGATAAAAAGTCAGGATCGTGAATAACATTTTTTTTTTAAGTCAGTGGCGGAAACAGGCTTCCATACTAAATACTCTCTGTGCTTGTTTGTGTGTTGCTTACTGCCCAGGGGCTTCAGCAGGTACCTTGTTCAATTCAAGTCTATGTCATTTTTACAAAAATTACAGATCACTTTGAAAAGTAGTAACACATACTACAACAAGCCTCTAAACCTATAAGCAGTGATGCTTACCTTAGCATAAAAAAGTGTTGCGCATAAACCTGTAAATGTGAAGTCATATATCATAAACGCATTATCTGATATTAAAGTGACCTGCAAAAGTCAAACACACACACACACACACACACACACACACACACACACACCCTATACACACACAAAGGGCATCATGGATGAATAATTATTCTGTTATCAAGTTCTGATATTATCGGTTTATTTCCTCTATTTGTGACATTCACCAACCAGGATAGGGGCCAACTATTTTTCACCAGTCCTTTTTGGCTGCACACTATATTTTGAGTTCTTACGAGAAGCTGAATATTGTCCAAGTTTCTCATCTCTAAAGACCTACTGAACTTGTTCCAACACTTACTCTTCTCAAGTCCACCAGTTACTTTCAGAACTAAATATAAACTCAACTCCACACAACTGAACGTGTCTTACCTGACAGCAACACACACACACCATCCTGCTGCTGTCATCTCAGGATTGATTGGTCAAATGGCAATTCTCCATCATCCCCTTCCTGTCATCTGTACACGCCTGGTCTGACACACAAAGAGCACAAATTTACCATTTCTGTTTATGCCCAATTGTCTTTTTTTTTTACACAAAAGTAGAGCAAGCAGCTTACAGCTGTGGAGGAATCATTGTAATGAGTCCATCTGGATAGCAGACACAAGGCTGTAGGGTGAACAAGGACTCTGAAGTGTTTGAGAAAACACATGCAATCAAGCATGTGCACACAAACACACACTATAGAGCTATCAAACGCTCATAGGTCCGCTCGAGAGCACGCACGCTCAGATATCAATCACGCACACGTCTGTAGTAGTCCAGACAAACAAATGTCAGAGCTGACAGCAGCATGGTCAGGTTACTCATCCATCAGACAAATAATGCACTGCTTCACGGATCACATACCTGAATGAGAACCCTTCAATGGTTCCTACTGGAAATCTATACAGCATTTGAGGTTCCTGATGGATTCTTGATCTTAAAAGAGGGTTTATTCACATTTAACTGCATGTTTAATATTTCTATAAGCATATAGCTGCCTCCTATAAACTCTATCCCTACAAAAAAAAAAAAAAAAGACTATGCATGGGCTTCTGGGAAAGCATTTGAGCAGTTTTTTTTTTTTTTTTTTTTTTAATAAACTGATTTAAATATACTTTTGGAAGCGCTTTTGACCAATGACTCATAAAAATGGACTTGAAGAATAAACCTCAGAAGTTATGAGACAACTTTTGCGCTCTTCAGCTCCATTTTAGTGTAACATATTGTAAATACAGCTGTTTTCATTCATTCTAATGACTCTAGATGGCTTTTGGCATTCACTTTCTGACAAGATTTATACCATATTTCGTACTGGCATCTATCTATCTACACACACACACACACACACACACACACACACACTCTCTCTCTCTCTTTCATTCATATCATTACTCATGCATGCATTAAGCAAATAAATAGGGTCGGTTTTGATTTCATGCCAACTTTAAATGTATTAGAGACTATTTAATGGATTTTCAGCAGCATGTAACATTTAAATACAGCTCAAAATAATCAAATTACAAATTTTGAATTATCAATGTGTTATAATATAGTAATGCATATATATATATACAATACCGCTCAAAAGTTTGGGATCACTTGTAATGTTTTTAAAGAAGACTCATCAAGACTGCATTTATTTGATCAAAAGTACTGGAAAAAAATAAAATAAAATAAATACTGCTAAATGTTATTACAATATAAATTCATTTAATTATAATTTATTTTCCTGTGATGGAGAGCTAAATTTTCATCTAATATGCTGATTTATTATTAGAATTATCAATGTTGGAAATGTTTGGAACCTGTGATTTTTATTATTATTATTTTTTTTCCCCCTCAGGATTCTTTGATGAATAACAAGTTAAAAAGAACAGCATTTATTCAAAATATAAATCTTTCCTAACAATGTAAATCTATCACTTTTTATTAATTTAACACATCCTTGGTGAATAAAATAATTAATTTCTTTAAAAAAAAAAAAAAAATAGTAAAAATGTACTGACCCCAAATGTTTGAACAGTAGTGTATATTGTTAGAAAATATTTCTATTTTAAATAAATGCTGTCTAATTTTACATTTAAATGTAACATTTATTTCTGTGTGCTAGAAAAGGAAACGAAAAAGTGTAATAACTTATCAAGTTATCTAATAGTTCTTTTAACCTTTACATTATGTTAGAAAAAGAAGAAATAAAAGAAATAAAAGAACAGAACACTCTGCTGAGTAAAAATTAAATTAGTCTACTTTAATAACAAATTACTACAAAAAGAGAGAAAAAATCTAACATATATATACAATACGAGTCTATTTGAGCTCTGTGCAAGCAGACATAAAACACAAACCCTTCTTCTCAAAGACACAGAGGGAGCTGAGAGAGAGTTTTGCATACGAGAGCAGAGCCACAGCTCCCATGTGGCATTGACAGAGCGCCATCTGCTGGTGACAGCAAACAAGCCATGATCTCCCACCAGCAACAGACACTGCCACTGATTGATAATTAAAAATTGGTGAAAATAATACAACGGCTGATGAATTTATACTAACACATGTATTAAATGTAATCTATCCAAGCAACTTTTCCTGTCTTTTTTTAATACTGATTTTGAAAATAGAATTGATATAATGAAATTCATTATACTTATTATAGCAGTATGCTGCATTAACAGGACCATCAGCGAAATACCGTATTAAACTTGAACCAAGGTCTTGAAAGTGAACTGCCTAATGTTATGGCCCTGAGTGACCCAAATGTGCTGACAGGAGAATGAATTCATATTCAAAACACCAGCCTCCACCCTTGCTGGGTCTCATTCACTAAAATTAATTAACGTTACTTGCAAGTGTATTCTCACTTCTGTGTATACTCGCATAAATGTCTTCTTACCTTCGTTTTTAATGTTTGATGAATATGGATTATTTTGAATTAAGGAAGCGCGTCCCTGACTATTAATTAGCAAAATGTGGGCGTCCCTAAAGCCTAAAGCACCGAATTCATTTTTTTGGAACTGCCAGGGAGTTGAATATAACTCTAGTGGGAGTTAACTGGGTAAACGTTGGTTATTGTTACTCTGTTGTTTGCTAGAATTAAGATGAGTAGTTAATAACTGCTGGTTAATGACACTTTCGCTCTTCACACACAACCGATTAGCATAGCCGGAGCTAGGGGTGGGGCCATAGTAGCAACCGCCTAAGCTAAATTCTGATTGGCTCCGTATACCGGTCCTGGAAAATGATTGGTTAAAGAGAGGCTGTGCTCGTTTACTCGCGCTATAATTAATATATACAATTAGACCAAATAAGTATGCACAAAATAATATATAAGATACTATTATGCAGGAAAAAAAAAAACATTTAATAAAAATAACACATTACATTCTGGAACGTTGTTTCATTATACCACACTGACAACTATAGACAACCAGGACAACTGGCCTTCCTTCAGTGAAATCCAATTACAAATCGAAGCATCGGGACATGTGTTAATACCAGGTGTAAACAGGGCCTCTGTCGTCCTCTCACTGTCCCTGTTTTTGCTTCCATCCTCTCACTATCCCTGTCTGGCTCTGTTCTCACACCATCTCTAGGGAGGTCATGTATGTGTGGAGTGTTTTGATATGAGAACTCATTTCCCTAGTTCCAGTCAGCACAGGGAGACATATATCCTCCCTAATATGTACTGTGTGTTATCCTCCACAGGGGCCCCCGGTAGGCCTCCACGGTAATTTCCATAGCGAATTCATCAAATACGACCGAGAAAAGAAAAGGATAAAGTCAATTCATTAGCCAGATATGATGACAAATACCTCTTCAGTGAAAGAGAGGGAAATTCTCATTAAAAGCTCAGGTGTGTGTGAATGAACCGTATGAGTCTAGAGAGATGTGTACCGTTCTGCAAATCGTCGCCTTAGAATTATAAGGTTCTATCTGCGTTCTGAGCACTTTTGCGATACTGAGCTTCAAAGTTTATGCGTCCCATAGACATCTGCAGATTTTTTTCTAAAAAAAGGCCCAAAATGTACACAGCTTACATAAGAAACATCACATTATGTAAATAAATTGTCACAGAATACGAATATGTGAATAACTCAATTTTGACAAAAATGTCAGATAGAACCTTATAATTCTAAAGCGACAAAATGTAAGAGTTTTTTTTTTTTTTTGCCGATTATGGTTACTCATAACTCTGTGTACACCACTGAATTTTTAGCAGCTGGTCTTCAGTAATCAAATTGAGTATGCTGATTTTGTGCTCAGTTATTATTGGTGTTCAGCTATTAATAATGGTTCTTTATATCCTTCAGAAATCATTCTGATATGCTGATTTAGTGCTCAAGAAACATTTCTTGTTATTAATTTATAAAACAGTATAGAGCTGTAGTTTTTTTTTTTTTTTTTTTAGCTTTTCATTTAATACACAAATGCATAAATATAAAGGCCACACTAATAATCCTCGGTTATAAATTATAACTGCTAGAATAACACCAAATATATTATAAAATTTATGAACTGCACAGTTTGGAAAATATATGTGCGTCATGCCAACATAATCAAACCAAATCGAAGTCAATCCTCACCAGAGTCCAGATTTTATGACGCATCACATCATTTAGTGAAAAATCAAATCTGAATTGAACTGTTGTCAAAGCAAACCATTTGCATCCTTTTGGATCATGAACACTTTCTCAGTGCATGAGTACAACGACATCTGACTGTAAACGACAGAAAAGCACAAATGCTTACCGTTTCTGAAGTTTATGAAATTATAGTGCACGTAAAAATTCCATTACACACTCCATTATGCAAATAGTGCTTCAGTAAATATGATTCGGTAATGTGGCGTTAATCTCTTTTATGCATGCCCATGAAGCACATTACCAAACATTAATAGCACCAATTCAAGATTCACAACATGTGACCTCTCTTGCTCTTTTTCTGTCACAGTTTTTTTTCCCCCTTCCCTCTCTGTCTTTCTCACTGAATTGTGGAATTGTCTCAGGTTATGAATACTGATTCTTGCAGAGAGGTCACAGTTTCTCATAGACCAATGTAATTTTATCTACCAACAATTCTACCTGCAGTAATGTGCATGAATAATGCATATGCTACCTGTGTAAGACAGTTGTAGGGCCACATTAATGTGTGCTAATGGTTGCTTGTGGCATTTACAGAGATGCAGCATCTTTGACATTATTAAACATGAGAGGATGTACATAGTACATAGTATATGGGATATGATACATAAGTTATTGAAGGTGTGTTCTATAATTTTATAATTCAGCTCTATATTTACAGTTGTATCAATTTCAACAGTTCCAGATAGACATGCCTATATCAATAGAGGGTTTGTGCTTACATCACAGTTTGGTCAGGTACTCGGATGCACAGCCATATTGGAGATACTTGGACGTAAGCTACAGCATTGATTGCACAGTTAATGTACTACTGAATACATTGTTCTGCCAATTTATGCTATATAAAGCATGGAAAGAAATGTGCGGAAGCTGCAAAATCATATAGAGAAGCAAGCAGGAAAGGGCGCAATATTTTGACAAACTAAAGTTAATAGGTGTTAAAGATATGTGCGAGCAGTATTAATTAAAATACTGTATTAGCCTAATTATTTAACCTACCTGACCAGAAATGATAAGAACAAACACAAACGCTGTCAAGATTCTTGCCCTGGAAATCCTGGTTCAGCTTGGCCAACCACAAACGCCTTTTATTCCTCAGACAGCTTTTTGCACTCTTCTCCTTGATTTGTTGTAAAGGTCAAAAGGTTTTTCTTTCAGAGATCATGTTCCATAAAGATATTTTGTAAATTTCTGTTAAATCAGAACTTAATTTTTGGTTAGTAATATGCATTGAAGAACTTCATTTGGACAACTAAAGGCGTTTTCCTCAATATTTAGATTTTTTGCTCCCTTAGATTACAGATTTTTAAATAAACTGAACAAAATTTATAAATGCACCCATTTTTCATTAGCTGAACTTAAAGATCTAAGACTTTTTCTATGTACACAAAAGGCCTATTTCTCTCAAATATTGTTCACAAATCTGTCTAAATCTGTGTTAGTGAGCACTTCTCCTTTGCTGAGATAATCCATCCACCTCACAGGTGTGGCATATCAAGATGCTGATTTTTTTTTTATCACACAGCACAATGCCACAGATGTTGTAAGTTTTGTGGGAGCATGCAATTGGCATGCTGACTGCAGGAATGTCTACCAGAGCTGTAAGCCATCTCCAAAGATGTTTCAGAGAATTTGGCAGTACATCCAACTGGCCTCACAACCACAGACCACATGTAACCACACCAGCCCAGGACCTCCACAATTTCACCTCCGAGATCGTCTGAGACCAGCCACCCAGACAGCTGCTGCAACAATTGGTTTGCATAACCAAAGAATTTCTGCACAGCTGTCAGAAACCATCTCAGGGAAGCTCATCTGCATGTTTGTCGTCCTCATCGGGGTCTCGACCTGACTGCAGTTCGTCGTCGTAACCGACTTGAGTGAGCAAATGCTCACAATTGATGGCGTCTGGCACTTTGGAGAGGTGTTCTCTTCAGAGGGTGAGCGGTTTGCTGATGTCAACGTTGTGGATCGAGTGACCCATGGTGGCGGTGGGGTTATGGTATGGGCAGGCATATGTTATGGACAACGAACACAGGTGCATTTTATTGATGGCATTTTAAATGCACAGAGATACTGTGACAAGAGCCTGAGGCCCATTGTTGTGCCATTCATCCACAACCATCACATCATGTTGCAGCATGATAATACTTGGCCCCATGTTGGAAGGATCTGTACATCCAAAACAAGCTGAAAACATCCAAGTTACCCATTGAGCATGTTTGGGATGCTCTGGATCGGCGTATACAACAGCGTGTTCCATTTCCTACCAAAATGAAGCAACTTCGCGCAGCCATTGAAGAGGAGTGGACCAACATTCCACAGGCCACAATCAACAACATGATCAACTCTATGCGAAGGAGATGTGTCGCACTGTGTGAGGCAGATGGCAGTCACACCAGATACTGACTTGTTTTCGGACTCATTTTAGAGTGGCCTTTTATTGTGGCCAGCCTAAGGCACACCTGTGCAATAATCATACTATCTAACGCATCTTGATATGCCACACCTGGGAGGTGGATGGATTATCTTGGCAAATGAGAAGTGCTCACTAACACAGATTTAGACAGATTTGTGAAACATGTTTAAGAGAAATAGGCCTTTTGTGTATATAGAAAAAGTCTTAGATCTTTGAGTTCAGCACATGAAAAATGGGGGCAAAAACAAAAGTGTTGCATTTATAATTTTGTTAAGTGCAGTTGCATATTTGCCAAATATTGTCATATCCTAACAAACCATACATCAACGGAAAGCTTATTTATTTAGCTTTAAATTTTAAATAATTGTTCTTTATGACTGTTTTTGTGGTCCAGGGTCACAATTTTACTCATCAAAATTACACAGGCAACATAGACTAAAAATGCTACCTTTTATGTCTGACTTGAACAACTGTGCATGGTCAGAACAAAGTTGATTGGATTACAAAATATACATTCTAGGTGTATCATGTGTTAATACATTAAATCAAACACTGTTAAATTATCAATATAGCCATTGATATTTGTGACACTGGACCACATAAATTGTCATAACGGTCAATAAAAAAAAAAAAAAAAAAAAACTGAGATTTATACATCATCCGAAAGTTGAATAAATAAGCTTTCTATTGATGTATGGTTTGTCAGGACAATATTTGGCCGAGATACAGCTATTTGAAAATCTGGGATCTGAGGAAAATCTGAGAAAATTGCCATTAAAGTTTTACAAATTAAGTTCTTAGCAATGCATATTAATAATCAAAAATTAAGTATTGATATATTTATGGTAGGACATTTACAAAATATCTTCATGGAACATGATCTTTACTTAATGTCTTAATAATTTTTGGCATAATCGATAATTCTGACTTATACAATGTATTTTTGACTATTGTTACAAATATACCTATGCTACTTAAGACTGGTTTTGTGGTCCAGGGTCACATTTGTTTTAAATAATACTTTCTTAGAGAAATGTTGTGTAACATTATTCAAAGTTAGTTTAGAACAACTGAGATGCAACACACTTTAACTTTTTCCCTCGTCTTCTCCGCTGTGTGAATATGAGAAACCAAAGGGTGTTAACAGAACACAGATACCCACAGACATAAACACAAATACACACTCGCACCCTATAAATTTGTATTCCCCACACTTGAAGTGTTAATTAATAAGAACGTGACATGACTACAGAATTTACTTGTTGATTTAATTAAGCAATGGTGTGAAAGTATTGGCTGTAGTTTATGGCAGCTGTCTGGACATCTTTCCAGAGACAAAATCATTCACATTGACTGAATACACAATAACTTCATCTTCTGTGTGATGAGACTGCAAAGAAATCACAGGTAGGAAGTTAATAATAAATAAAGATTATATAAATAAAGATTATATTATACCTTTTTTCTCTACTGTTTGAATTTCTTGACCTGGCTGTTGCCTTTGATGTAGTGAATCGTAATAAGCAAACCACTGGACCTAAGGTGCTTCATGGTCCAGTGTTGGGCCCACTTCTTTTCTCAATATGTGCAATGTCAGTATTGGGGGTGACGTATTATAATAAACGCATGTTAAGCATGAAGATTATGTTTTTAAATAACGAGAGATAACTATTTTAAGTTTTAATATACAGTTGAGGTCAAAGGTTTACATTTCCCTTTCACAATCTGCAAAATGTTAATTATTTTACCATAATAAATGGGATCATACAAAATGCATGTTATTATTTATTTAGTAAAAAACTGAATAAGATAGTTCACAAAAAATAAATAGAATATAATAGTTGAATTTATAAAAGTTTACATACATGTAATTGTTAATACTGTGTTGTTACTTAAATTATCCACAGCTTTTTTTTTTTTTTTTTTGAAAGTTGTTCATGAGTCCTGAACAGTTAAACTGCCTGCTGTCCTTTAGAAAAATCCTTCATGTCCCACAAATTCTTTGGTTTTCCAGGATTTTTGTGTATTTTAAAACTTTCCAACAATGACTGTATGATTTTGAGATCCAATTTTCACACTGAGGACAACTGAGGGACTTTATTACAGAAGGTTTAAACGCTCACTGATGCTCCAGAAGAGCTGGGGAGTGAAAACTTTTTGAATTTAAAGATCAGGGTCAATTTAACTTATTTTGTCTTCTGGGAAACATGTAAGTATCTTCTGTAGCCTCTGAAGGGCAGTACTAAATGAAGAAAAACAAAAAAATGATGTCAAAATAAGAGAAATGTACACATCATTCTGTTCAAAAGTTTTCACCCCTGGCTCTTTAAACATAGTTTTTCTTTCTAGCGCATCAGTGAGTGTTAGAACATTTCTATAATAGTTGCATATGAGCCCCCTAGTTGTCCTCAGTGTGAAAATATGGACCTCAAAATCATACAGTCATTGTTGGAAAAGGTTCAAATACACAAAAATGCAGAAAAACCAAATAATTTGTGGGACCTGAAGGATATTTTTCTGAAGAACAGCAGGCTGTTCTGAAGAACTATTCAGGACAAACAAGGAACCCACTAAACAAAAAACACAACTGTGGATCATTCAGGTAAGAACACAGTATTAAGAATCAAGGGGATTTGAATGGGGTCATTTTTGAAATATCTTATTCAGGTCAGTACTAAATAACTAAAAAAATAGTTATAGTTTGATAACATAAACATAATAAACAGGTTTGATAACATAATAAACAGGTTGCAGATTCTGAAAGGGGGATGTAAACTTTTGACCTCAGCTGTATTTTCAACAGACATTACTCCAGTCTTCAGTGTCACCTAATCTTTGTGAAATCCAGTCCAGTCCAGTTCTGTCATCAGCCTTACCACAGGAGTTACTCAACAGGAAAGCAGGAACCTCACACCACAGGTGACACTCAGCAGAGAGGAAGCGAATTAAACTGACCCTGAGGTGAATTAACACCCCCGCTGCACACAGGAACCCAACTTAGCCTAAATGATTAGGGTGGCGCTCACAGGCTGCACTATCCTTTCCTGATGATTAGATATCGTTGGTGTTGCCGACACTTTTATGCAAAGCAATTTACTAATTGTAAGGAGCATGTTGAGGTTAACTGCCCTGCACTTACAATCATCACGTTTAAAGCGTTGGTTTATGGTCAAAGGTACGAGGAAGAGGAACTCTAGTTCAAGGTCATATAGTCAAAGCAGCTTCCACCATGTGAGATTTCTGTATTCAAAGTCCAACCGTTTACACAATACAATTACACTAACATGCATACCCAAAGAGGTGATTGTGTGAGAATAGAGCCTGCTCGCCACTTGCTGCAAAGAATAATAAAGTAAAATCAATGTTGAGCGAGTGTGTGTGGATAATGGCCGCTCTATGCTGCGGTCAGGCCAGCGTAGATGATTCCACACTGCATCACATCGACTGGCTACACTCCAGATTACTAATCCTGAACAGCTGCCTGCTGTTAAATTATACACACCGACAGGTGTTAACCACACATACACACAAAACACAAGAACACACATTTATTAACATGCATACATAGACCCACACACATGCGTACGTTAGGATATATTGATAGTTGTATGAAAGATTAAGGGGTCTGTGTCATATTATACTTGTGTATGAAGTAATCAGACACCACTGATAACAACATTTAGGGGGCATGGCTTGTTTTATGTAAAGCCATAATCTTTCTACGAGCTAATTACTCAGGGTTATAGCTAATTACTAGGAGTTATGGCTGGGTAACCAGGGCAGAATTACACCCTTTCTGGGTTTGCAAAGACAACAAATTGAGGCTTGATTCATCAGGCATATAATCAGAATGTTATTTCTAGATCAATCGTCTTCTTTAATAAAGTCGCTAATCAGATTTTTATGGACAAAGAGGATTTGATTAGCACTCCTCCTGATGGACATTTATTTTTTTTGTGGCTGCAATACCTGCTCTGCTCAAAAGGGGGAGCTCTTAGTGAGAGCAGCCGTGGCGGAGATCCATGAAAACAGATGCCTGTTGGTTAGAAGAATCACATGTTAGATTCTGCAGGGACTTGATCGATTCTGTCTGGTTCATTTTCAACAAGTTCCAAGGCTGACGGTAAATGATGCTTTCATAATGAAAGCTTTACGAATGTGGATTTGCCAAAGGGTAAACGTAATTACAAACTAAGACCAATAGATTCGCTGAAAAAATAATGAATGAAAACAGACAGTGTAAAAGCTATTTCCAAATGTATGTTTTAATGCAACGTTATTGTAAAATCGTAACAGAAAGATCTTCTGACAAAGAGAGAAATCCTTAGAAGGTCCCAAGAAATTTTTCACAGTTCCTCATGGATAAAGAGTACCATTCTGGTGAGATTATTTCTGTGTTCACAATAATGATAAAAGAGAACCGGACCACCAACAATAGTTTGTATACACTGTGAAATCTGTATCAATTAAAACATCCTTACACACACTCACACACGCTCAAACGCACATTAAACATTTTCAAGTATACAAACAAATCTTGGTTTAATTTTAGATACATGCAGTGAAATACTGTATAAAAATAGACATTTGTATTGCTTTCTGTACAAACACATATATACACATATATAAATACGAAGTAAAAAAAAAACATAAAAGGTGTTTACAATCACATTGTGTTCACTTTTGTACAAAAAGACCAAAAAGTCATACCAAGTAAACAATATCAACCGAAATGCTTCCACATGCGACTCAATCAAGGCTACAGCGCTGAACTCTCTCCCTTTCTCCTCCTTTAAATGATTAGCTCGCTCTACGAAAATAGAGCGAACGAAAAAGAAAGAGACAGGGAAATGTTCTTTAACAGATTGTTGTTTAACTCTGGCGTACGTCCTGAAGCAATTTGTTAATTTCGGCAACCAGTTCGCTAGCGTCGACAACTTCGTGTCTCGTGTCGTTGCGTTTTCCCTGCCGCTGACTGAGCACACTCTCCAAGTCGTCCTCTTCGTAGTTCTCTGGGATCTCCTCCATCGCCGGCAGCCATTTTAAATGTGCCTGCGATGCCGCGTGATTGGTCGAGCCGTGTCCGCTCGTCACGGCACCGCTGGGATTTTGAAAGTGAGTATTAGCTGCCCATACTGCAACGCCCTGCGGGTAGGCGGAGCCCGTAGATGACGCCTTACCCGGCAGGAAGCCCTTTCTGATCTCCATGCCGATGGAGGAGGAGGGAGGGCCAGAACATCCTTCAAGCTCATTGACCTCAGTGTAAGAAGTTGGCAGGAGACGTTGGAAGACGTTGTTCATTTCTGACAGCAGCGAACTGCCGCATTCCTCCTCGTTGTCCTTTCCGAAGGTAGAAAAGCTCTTCTTAGCTGAGTCGACTGACTGCTGGTCCTCCTCGAGGACCTGAGGCCTGCTCTCTTCTCCAGGGATGTACATGTTTGCACGGTAATCCGAAGACGCCTGAGATGGCATCCAGCACTGGTCAGAGTGACCCAACACACGACACTCCTCCGTACACAATTTCATGACTGCTAAGAGAAAGAAAGAGAGATGTTTTTCAGTACGTTTTAGGAGTAAGGAAGAGCAAAATCAATCAAACTTGGAACAGTTGAACACCAGAACTAAACAAAATTAACTGTTTTGTAAAATTTATCCTGGACAGACAAGAAATTAAATGGAAAGCAAATGGGGACTTGCAAAAGTCTCTTACAGGAGGTTCTCAAAGGTTCTAAAATTGTTTTCCCCCAACTTTTTTCTTAATATGCAGAACATTTTCATAATCAGAAGAACCCTTGAATTTTAAAAGTTCATCGTGGAACCAGGAATGGCATCTGAAGAGATCTTTAAAATGTTCAGACATTTTCTGTTTATCATTTACTTCTTTTGAGACAACATTATCTGCTATACTTCTCATCCACTATTTATTTCTATTACTAGACAAATTTGATACTGTACTTAAACAAAACATAACTCTCCTGATCTATGAAAGAGCAACCTCTGAGCAATGAAATTTTCTCTGGGCATGTGAAAAATGGCAGAAAGGAAAGTGAGGAAAACAAAGGGATGAAAGAGAATTGGAAAACGAAGAAGGATGATAAGGTTAGGAAGTTAGAGAAAGGATTTCAGAGGTGGGTGGGTGAGTTGGGGAGGGAGCTTGAGAAGCTGAGGAGATTGAGAGTTTGCCATTCTTCCATTCCAGTTTCTCTTGTGGAGGCTGACATCCTTTGTTAAGCTGGATTATTATTCATTACTTTGGCAACGCCGCCTTATACGAATCAGATATGACTGAATTTGAATATTAGAGACAAAGCAAGGGAATGAAAATGGAATTGGAACAAACTGTAATTGGGATGGAAGGAAAGCAACTGAGTGAAAGTGACAATAAACTGCTTTGGTGAGGAAAGGGTGAAACTCTAATCGATGCACACAGGTTGCTTCTTTCTCTCTATGAAAGAGGAAGAGCAGGGCTGAAATAGCGGCCCTCTGGGGAGAGAAAAGAGAGTGTGTGCGTGCGGAAGGGGGGTTTAACTGCATTGTGAAAGCAATTACGGTGAATTTTCCTCAGTTCAGATTTTGAAAGCATAGGGCTGTCACTCAGCGAAGAGAATGAATACAGGGAAATAACACTCCAGTCCACGCCTCCACACACGCACATGCACATACACTGTCTTAAGCTACTGCAAAAAAACAGATTGATACCGCAAAAGGTAGTGGTTACAACAGTAACACGATTTCAACTGAGAACCAGATAATGTAAAGTCCTTTTCCTTAAATTTCACATGCATGTTGAGTATAAAAGCACAGCGCAGGTCATTTAATTCATACCCGCACCTGTTCACAATGTTATAAAAGTAAGTCACAGTAGACGGGGTGTTAAACTGCATCATAAACGCAATGTGCTCGATATAATCAAGCTGATGAATGTCATAATTCAGGGTGATAAAAAGGTGAGAAACCACATGAGAGACCAATCGGGCTTCATTTCTCACCTGGGTGGAGACGGTGGTGTCCATCGCTGTGGAAGAGGTCTCCGAAGCCGTCGCCTAGCAACCGGTCGATGGGCGAATCGCGGCCCATCTCGCAGTCGCTGTCGCCCGCATCACTGTCGCCACGCCCACTATCTTTCAGACTGAACTTATCCATGTCCTGGAGGGCGTACCTGCACACACATTCACACAAATACAGTTACAGGTTGATCATGATGCAAAATATAGGCTAATTAAAAACTATATACAATATTCAAGATAAATCAATCACTAAACTCAACTACCTACACAAAATCTCAATTTAAAAGTGATTTGTCAGAGGAATCAAACATGTAACATTCAGTGTGGCATTATATGTTTGATTGCAATAAGTCTGCTAAAATACTCAAATTCAAGTTTCCAAAAAGCATCTTTATGCATTGCATACAGTCTATGAACATGCATATGCAAAGCAGGCAAGCATATGCCCCGCCCATCATTTCAACTTGCACAGAAGACTATATTTACTTTATTTAAACATCATATAAACAGATCTATTCAGTGATGTCTCTTTGGCACCATGCATTTACCTCACACCCAAAATGTGGCTTAAATATTTAGATTTACATCAGCAAAGGCATGCAGGACAAAAAAGTGCAACTACCTAAAGCTAATATGTTTTTAAATCATTAAATTGACATTGAAATGCATCATTGTATGGAACAATGGTTTCAACAATATGCACGGAATAAAATGACATGATCCAAGAACAAAACGCAGATGAGAGGAAAGAAAAAAAAGCACAGAAAGCAAGCTATGACCTCATGTGAGGAGCAGTCCAATCAGGATCTGCGAACGTGGGTGACCACGGCAACAGGGAAGTTCTGTCCTATTCTCCCACAAACATTTTAGAATACCTATCATCCAATCCGATCGAACCAGCAGCACACAACAGGTTGAGTATCACTACCCATCTACTCTACCATACTATTTAGACCACATCATGCCCAAATAAGGAGTTGGAGCTTGGAGCGTAGTATTTGTTTGTTTGTTTGTAAGTTTACCTGTAGCTGCGAGAGTATTTGTTCCCTCTGAAGCTGGGCCGCGGCTGATACTGACCCTGATGGAGTATTGAGAGGAGCTGTGAGACTTGCTATAGCAAAAACAGATGACATAAATAAAAATAAATACTGATGGAACACGACACTCATTCACACACGCACACACACGAATGAACAAATGAAAACTGTTAGTGTGGGAACAACACACAGTGACGTGAATGTTATGTTGACATTGGTGAATGAAAAGATGAGTATAAACATGGACAGAGAATTCACAAGTTCCTTATGAAGGTTAGCATCATTTACACTGTTTGAATATGCAAGTTTTGCTTTTACCTCCACAGGGGGCGTGGCATGTGTCAGCTCCAGGGCGAAGTTCTCTGGGATGTGATTGGAGGAAATAGTGACCAAGCTGTTCAATGATTGGCGGCTGTGTTGGCTCTGCCGGCTGCCCATGTGGGCACGTTCAGGTCCGGGTGAGGAGGTTGGTGACCGATGGTGCGCCCGGATTGGAAGGGTCCCGTTGACGGTGGGCACCAGGGTGATGTCGCCCTTATGGATCTGCCGTGAGGGTTTTTTAGGGTGCTGCTGATAAGTAGACTCAGCCACCCTGCAGTTGTATGAACGAGTGTCCTTCTTTTCACGTGAGCAGCGAAGGGCAAAGGCCACCATGATGAGAAGCAAAACGGCGCAGATCGCCCCAAGGGAGATGATGATGATCATGGATACGTCTAAAGGGCCATCTCCGGTTCCTCCACCTGTGAGATGGGGGTTCACATGGTTCTCAATGTTTTCATAAAGTGAAAGTCTCAGTAGGGCTCTGGTGCTGAGGGGTTGAGAACCATGGTCCTGCACCAGGATGGTCAGCTCTATGTGATCCTGTGGAACATCCTGCATGCTGGCATTGGTCCGAATTTCACATGTTTTAGCATCCATGGCAAAGTAACCTGCCTCGTTGCCCCCTACTACAGAACACGAAAGGTCACCGTTGGCGCCAGAGTCGCGATCTATGGCGCGGACTACAGTTACAACGTCACCAACCTCTGCATATTTGGACACTCGAACATCAGCCGTGTGGTTCCACAGCTGAGGCATCATGATGACTGGTCTGTTGTCGTTCTCATCCGAGACAGTCAACACAACGGTCACGTTACTATGCAGCGGGGGACTTCCAGAATCCCGGGCCTGGACTAAAAACGAGATCTGACTCACGTCTTCACGATCAAAAGTGCGTAGCGCATAAATGTCTCCATTAGAGGGGTCAATGGTGACATAAGTGGAGATGGGGCTCCCATGGACTGTACTTTCAAGTATAGAGTAGCTCACTTGACCATTCGGGCCCAGGTCTGGATCTGAGGCCCTCACAGATGACAAATAAGCTCCTGGTGAGTTGTTCTCAGCATTGGAGATCTCATACCTGCTCTTTTCAAACTTTGGCGCGTTGTCATTCTCATCCTGGACCTGCACAGTGAAGTGTTTGATGGTAGATAGACTTGGAGATCCTTTGTCTTCAGCAATAACGGTTAAGCTGTACTCTGACCTCTTCTCTCGGTCCAGAGTGACATTTGTAAGGATCATGTAGTTCTTCTCATACGTCTTTTGCAGCCTGAAATGACCCTGGCCATGGAGACGGCACTCCACCTCTCCATTCAACCCAGAGTCCAGGTCATCTACCCTCACCAGAGCCACAAATGTATCTACAGGAGCTGTCTCTGATATATAAGCTATCTCCTCGTTCCCAGTGGACATCAAATTGATGCTAATGTCAGGTTTGTTGTCATTCACGTCCACCACTTTTATTATGACTTTACAGTGTGCTGGCATTGAGTTGGGGCCCATGTCTTGAGCTTGAACATCAATGTCATACGAATTTGTGCTTTCGAAGTCAACTTTCCTCATTAGTGTCAAATGACCATTATCAGAATTAATCTTAAAAGTCTCTAAGATTTTAGGCGACACGTGACTGCTAAAAGAATACACAATTTTACCATTGGTCCCTTCATCTGGGTCAGTGGCATTCAGATCAATGAGCAAACTGCCTAAAGGGGAATTTTCAAGCAGGTTGATCACATAAGACGGCTTCTCAAACACCGGATTGTTGTCGTTGGAGTCAGCTATGCTGATTTTCAGGAGCGTTGTTCCAAATTTTGGGGGAACGCCCCTGTCTGAGGCGGTGAGCTGGAGTTCATAGCTCGCTCGCACCTCTCTATCCAGCTCTTTAAGCACAACGAGCTCCGCGTACTTGGCGCCATCGGTTCTAGTTAGAATATCAATCATAAAGAAGTCAGACGGGGTCAGAGAGTATGTGTTCAGTGAGTTCTCTCCGACGTCTGGATCGGTGGCGCTGTCAAGGGGAATGCGAGTCCCCACGGCGGCGGTTTCGGAGATCTCTATGGGAATGACAGGGCGCGCAAACTGTGGTGCATTGTCGTTAATGTCTAAAATTTCCACTTCGATGTGGAACAGCTGTAGGTGTTCCGTGGGGAGGGTGAGGACGTCAAATTCGATAGTGCAGTTGAGATTCTTCTCGCACAGTTTCTCGCGGTCTATTTTGGTCCTGATGCTGATCTCTCCATCCTGGTCGCGCACGGAGAGAAGAGGCGCGCTGCCGCGCTGCATGGCTCTAAAGCGTAACGGAATCGAGCTCGGAAGTTTGGCCAAAACATCAGCGACATCTTTTTGAAGTCTGGCGATAACTGTACCCACCTTCTGCTCTTCGTAAACTTGGTATTTCAGAGTTTTAGCCGAGACGTGCTGTCCTAATGCCACGAGCACAGCAAGTTTGAGTAAAGTGGCACAGAACACTGTGCTCTTGCTGGTATCCATGTTGGGTTCCGACAGGCACAAGAAATAAACTCTCAAAATGATTGTCGCTTCCTTTGTTGAGCTGTCTCAGTCCTTTACATGCGTTGTTGTGGTCTCAAAATCATCTCCAAATCCGAAAGAAAAACGTCTTCTTGAAAGGCCCCGACGTTAAATACAGGTCTTGAAAAATCAGCAGCGCACAAGAGCTTAAAACAAGCAATGACAATAAAAGCAAAAGCGCATATCCCTCTGTCACTAAGGAGAAATCTGTTGCGCGTATCAAGAGACTGGAAGCGCAACCTCCGTCTGGAGAGCCTGTGCGCGCGCGTATCAGTCTCCCGCTGTCTGAAGACACTCTTTGACTGACTAACCCAAAATAGCAAAGCCTCCTTTAGAGCCACGGCTTCAGACAAAACGCTTCTCCTAAATCAAGGGCTGCCCCTTCTCTCTGCGACTGACCATTCAACACAGAGCCACTATAGATCCCAATTAAATGAAGGGGAGAAAGGAAGTGGATAACTCCGCCCTTTAGGGTCTCTCTCTCCCCCCTCTCTCTCCCTCTCCTGAACGCGCTTCAACAAAGGATGAGAGAGCAGAATTTAAGAATAACACGAGCTGAACTTTCCCTCTAGATGACTGTCATTCCAATTTATTAACTTAATATTTACCACTATTTTTGGCACGTTTGTGCAAGATGCATTCATAATATGGTCTCATGAATCTGTGTCGGGTAAGGACCGCTCTGTTTATAGATCTATAACTCATTGTTTCTAAACATGTAGTATATGACTTAAATATGTGAATATTTATAACATTCCCATACTTTTCTGATATGAAACCGTTTAGAAAGCTTACACGATCTTAAATTGTGTAAATTAACATTGAATATATGAAGCTGTTTAGATGCTACTTAGGTATCCCAAAAACATTACTCTGGAACTTGCACGATTAATTCCTGCAAACATTTCAAAAATACTAATGGAATATAAGAGATACCTTTTAAAAGTTGCATAAATGTTGCCCAGAGGGTTCTGATTATGTGGCAATCTGGAGAACCCCAAAGAGTGTGGTGGATTGTAACATCAAATGAAAACATCGCCATTAATTATTATGCACAGAGGGCAGTGTGCTGCTCTGACATATAAAGGGCTGTTGTGCTTGTGGGGTCCTGGGTTCAAGTCATGTCCTAGTCCTGTTCCACCTCTTGCTCTCTGTACTTTCCATTTGCTTCTCCATCATCCAATATATAAGCACATAAATAAATAAATGAATATACAATAATCAAATTAAAAAGCAAGCAAATACAGAATATTCAAAATTCTAAATACATAACATTGTGTGTTAGTCTCATGATCTTGTCAAATGTAAGTCCCTAAAAGTACAATGGAAAGGAGAGTGCTACAATCCCCATCTGGTAAAATATTTATCATTAAACATGTAAATTGAAGCTTGAGTGAATGCTTGGATGTTGTGTATATGTGACCCTGGACCACAAAACCTTAACACAGGTATTTTAACAATAGCCAAAAATACATTGTATTGCTCAAAATGATCTATTTTTCATTAGGTTATTAAGTAAAGATCATGTTCCATTGTAAACATATCAAAACTTAGTAGTATGAATCACTAAGTACCTAATTCAGTCAACTTGAAAGGCGATTTTGTCAGTATTTAGATTTTTAATTTATTTTTTGCACCCTCACATTTCAGACTTTCAAATAGTTGTATCTCGGCAAAATATTGTCCTATCCTAACAAGCAATACACCAATACATATTTATTCAGCTTTCAGATAATGTATAAAATGTATGAAACATATTTATTAAGACAGACAGAAATTGTACCTTCACAAAAATCTTACATCTTCTACATTCATCTTATGGATTTGGTGCACATCTGATTTCATAGTTGGTTAAACTGGTGTTAAAACACTCCTACCATAGATGCTTAAACTAACATCAGTTATAGATCATTCATTTTGGAGGACTAGACTAATCTTTGCATCAGCTGTCGAAAATGTTTCAAAAACTGCTTAAGTTCCTTCCTTAAATCCTTTTAGTATCACCCGCTTTCCCTTTTTGGGGTTCAAGTATTCTCACACACTACCGGTTCCTCATCTGCCATATACATTTAAGCTTAAGCCGTGTGTCGAATCACTTGTTCTGATGAATGAGTGAAAAACTCGCTCACGCGCACAAACAGCTCTGCTCACGTGAATAATACGGTTTTACATCGCGTGCAGGTCTTTTGGTGCGGTTCCAGCAAAATGTATTAACCTAACATCCATGTAAGCGCTTGAAAAATGTGCACAGTCTGGACCGGGTCGTCTGGACCAGGTCATTTGCATTTGCGCATGGGTCACGGTTCCTCTTTGAGAGAAAGCTTTCTCTGAGTCTAAACTATAGAGGGAAATTAGTTCAGTTTGAAAGTGTAAAAACGGGGACAATTCAATTGCTCTATCACGCTCACGGGCAAACGGATGAATAAAATACATTAAATGGCCTATTTCCTGACTCTCACTCAAATTCCCATGGTGATATGTTAACCCGTGGAAATGTAGCCAACCATATCAAACCCACAGAAGTTGGGCTTGGATTAATAAAAAGCCCTTTGGCGACAGATTTGACACAAATGCTGCTCCTCTTTTCCCAAGTCTGGAGTTCCATGTGCTTTAACAAAACCAAGAGGGCCCATACTGAGACACTGGGGTGTTCTAGCGACTGTTTGGGAAAGTGATTACCGGCAAATTTCAGCGTTACCAGAAGGCGCACGTTTGACCCCGCCACTTTCTTTTGTTTAGTTTATTCTTTTCATAAGACGCCGTGTTTGCGAATCGTCTGCGTTTCGCCCGGACAATTTTAGCAGGGCGACTTTAACCAGGTTTGATACGGCCGGGCGCTCTCTTTGGCTCCGAAGCCTTAATGCAATTACCTCTGCTCTAATCACATTGCCTGAACAAAGACGTCAAAGTCTTTGCTGAATTTCGGGGGTTCTGGAATGCCCGCAGTGTTGCATGAAAAATCACACAGTCTAAAAGAAGTGCGATAAGTAAAAACAGATGCACAGGCTAATGCACTTAGACACGGTTTGGCTTAAAAAAAGAAGAAGAAAAAAAATGAATCATCTGACAGAGTCTATTTAAATTCGCGAACAATGCGATAATGAAACTAATACATTTAAGTGGAAACCAACTTGTGAGACAGGTGCAGCACTGACATAAACATTTTTAGCCTTCAAAAAAGAATGCCTATGACTGATCACGCTCAAATGGCATAATGAACAAGTCAACGAGCACGGAACATCTGCATTTTTGCTGCTAGTACAACTTTACGATACCATACGGGGCCACTGCGTCTCAATCTCCCTGACAGAGGCGCATCCCTCGCACCATAAAACCACGCCACGGATTCAACTTTTGTCATTGATATTCTGTCCTTCCCCAGCCTAACAATGGCCGCAGCAGGTGGAACGCAGGCCAAATGAGGTTGGCTTCTAAACTCGCGCGCGAACTTTTAGTGTCGCTGGAATGCGCGTGAACGAACGCGCGCTGCCGTTGTAAAGGCACGCGAGCATCTGTCGCCTCGTCTGTCTCATTATCCCTCATTCGATTAGCGCTTTCTCTTTCAAGGCGGGCTGCGTCTCGCTTTCTCAATAGACCCCCGGTCACAAAGGTCTCTGACAATGTACATTGTTATTCATACCGGGCCAAAGAGCAAACTTAGTCCTCTCCCCCTGGTTGGAAGGGACTTTTACTGCTTTATGAGTCGTTGAGCGGGATAACAAGACTCAAGAGTCTGTTTGCTCGCGTGATGCATGTAGTGCGCGTTCTTAAAAACACCATATTGAGCTTCGTGTCGCGGCGAGGGCGACAAATTTATTGCTGTTCTTTAACAGTAGCCCACTATGGTAATCCAAGCCTGCTATAAAACCACAAGTTTGTGTATGTACCGGCTAATTTGTGGAAATGATATGACAGCTGCACTCGAGGGCCACCCTCGGCTACACTGTGTTGCTAATGCTGCCAGTGAGAGTTTATGCTTACAGTGCAGAGAGAACTTAATATTGTCCATTAATATTTGACTGAAATCAAAGTTTGCATATTGTATGAATCAAAAGCCTTGGGTACATATTTGAAGTAGTTCCCAAGTCAAAAATCCTTAAGAAAAGTGATAAGGATTCATGTTGAAAATCTATCATCATTTGGAATTAAACCTAAAGTATCCTAATAGGATCAACTGTATAAAATGAAACACCCACAGGATTTTTCGTTATATCCTGTGGAATCTACATCAGAACTCGTTTTAGAACAATCTCCTGCTGTTACAGTTAAAGGGATAAAATAAATTAAAAAACAAACAAACAAAAAAAACAAACGAAAATGAAAATTATATAATTAATTACTCACCCCCATGTAGTTCCAAACCCAAAGAGCTTAGTTAATCTTCGGAAAACGTTCAAGGCCCAGGTAGTAACAACATTAAAATAGTCCATGTGACAGCAGTGTTTCAACTGTAATTTTATGAACCCAGATATCACACATACGTCTTCAAGATGTCTGTTGAACATCTCTTGATCTGGAAAGCATCTGTTTGCAGATGCAATGCAGATGTAAATGCAGACGTCAAATAGACGTCTCCGAGATGTACGTGTGCTATCAGGGAAGCTATGGGAATCGTTTTTGTGCGCAAAAAAAATGAAAATAACGACTTTCAGAATTTACTCAGAATGCTCCTGTGTCCTTACCATCTTTTCTATGCAGGCTCAGAAAGCTCTTGGATTTCATCAAAAATATCTTTGTTTTCAGAGGAGAAACAAAGGTCTTAATGATTTGGAACAACATGAAGGTGAGTAATTAATGACAGAATTTAAATCTTATCCCTTTAAAGGAAATTATATCAGGAGCTAAATTATTCATTTTAGTTTTTTTTCCTCTACTTTATTATATTATGAATGTTTTATACATATATAATAAAGCACAACCTTAAAGTGTCTTATTGCTGTTACTATATAAAAAAGATAAATGGACATTTTATTCCATTAATAATCATAATAGTCCCACTGAGAACCATGTGATCTAAAACAATTTTTCTTGTTTAATACTGTGCTGCTGTACTGCTAGGGAAAAAAAAAAGGTACACCTCGTCACCGGGACAGATCCCTTAAAAGTACACTTTGAGGAACTAATATGTACCCTTAAGGTACTACTACATACCTTTAGGGGTAGAGGTTCAAATGCGTATCTTTTGAGGGTACTTTTCCAGTCACTGTGCTATTTGAAGATGTCTTATTTCTCACTATGTTGGAATCTGTTAAGAAAATTCCTATTAGTATACTTTAGGATTGAGTCCAAATAGCATCTAATAAAAATTCCAGTGGAATTAATTGAAGATTTTGCTACATAGGTCATTGCCAAGTATTTTTCTTTTCTGTTCTTAGAGAAATAGGTTACTATTAATCCTGATTTTTCTTTTTTTTTTTTTTAACTAAGAGTCAATGCCATGTACCTCCCTAAAGCCATCTACACACACACACACACACACACACACACACACACACACACACACACACACACACATACACTCACACTGGCAATGAGTAATACCAACCTCTCAGCCCCAGTTCAAGCACCGTCACCCAGGACAAATCACTCTGACACTGATGTCTGCTGAGGTGGCTTCTTCTGACGAGTGAGAGAATGAGAAAGATAGAGGGAAAGAGAAATGAAACATGGACTGAAATAATGAGAAAAATGTATCTGCCGAGTTATTAAGACAACAAGGAATGGTACACTCATAAATGCAAATTTGGTCATTATTTACTCTGCCTCATTTTTTTTTGCTGTTATATATATATATATATATATATATATATATATATATATATATATATATATATAAAGAATATTCACACACATACACATTTATATCTAAATTTATTCTATATAAAACATTTTTTACTCAACCGTATGTTATTCCAAAACTGTGTTACTGTCTTTCTTTTATGAAACACAAAAGCTATTTTGAAAAATGTCTGTTTGTTGTTTCATTTTTGGATGACCTATTCCTTAAATAACAAGTATATTAATGTGTGTGATACATGATGCTCAGTTCCTGACTCCCTGACTGGACTCCATTCTTAATGACTGACAGCTCATTTTTGGAGCAGTGATCACCATGGAAACAAACCAGACAACCATAAATGGGATACACATTGATGGAGTTGTTGCAGTAATGTTTTAATGAAGGTATCAGAATGCAGATGGTATTAGTGCCAACATGTGCAGCAGCAGTTAAATGGGTCAATGCCAGAGCTTGGCAGGAAGATGAGCTAAGTAGAGAAAAAAACAGTGTTTTATTTAGAAAACGTATTCTTAATTGTTTCATTCTTGACACACATTTCACTGGACAATCCCCTAGTTAGAAACACCTCCAAATAAAGCTATGTTTTCCCAGGACTGTGTCAATATATAAAGGAATAAATCTTTTACAGCCGTGTTAATGGCAGTGAGGCCCTTCTAAGGCTTTAGGTCTCCGAAGACTGTCATGTTACATGATTGGAAAAATGTTCTGCTTTTAACAGTCTTTTAAACAAATGAACCACAGTTCTCTTAGGTTTCTAATTCCTGATGACTGTCTGTTTTTCATTACAGCCTTTATTCCTACGGGGAGACGTGAGCGGCTAAAACGTGAGTTTTAAAACAACAGCACATGCTAGCCGAAGGCGTTCCAGCAGAGGTAGTTAAACAGCGGGGGCCTGTACACTTCTCTGTTTCCCGTGTGAGCAAAGGTTCCTGTGTTACATGTATCAGGCGGTCTGCAGATCCCAAAGTTTGTTAGAGGCCAGATTTACGGCTGTGGGTAAAGGAATGGAGAACAGCTCGGCAGCGGAGAAGTGAGGCTCCTGCGGGTAAATTTGGTTTAGGGGTCCCTAGGTGACTTGGACAAGAGACAAAGACTTTATCATCCAGCTGCTACACACCTAACATGTTTCTGTTTTTAGATCATGTCCATGTGTGGGCTGTGCAGTGTTTCTGATGAAAGATAGCATGTTTATAGGGATGGTTCACTCAAAAATGAAAATTCTGTCATTAATTACTCATGTCATTCCAAACCCATAAGACCTTCGTTTATTTTTAGAACACATAAGATATTTTTGATGAAATCTGAGAGCTTTCTGACCCTGTATAGACAGCAATGCAACCGAAATGTTCAGATCCAGAAAGGTAGTAAAACAGTTAAAAATCGTTAAAATAGTCCATCTTACATCAGTGGTTTTAGTGTAATGCTATGCAGCTACTTTAATATATATATATTTTTTTTTTTGAAAAAAAAAAAAAAAGAAAATCTATAATAACGCTTCCTTGAGTGGAAAATGTCCATCCCCTGTTGTCCTTTCACATCAACATCCATCAACTATTTTGGCCTGTTTTCACTTGTAAACAGTGCTTGATCTGTGCATGCAGTTGAAGTCAAAACTTTACATACACCATGCAGAAGATATTTCACATAAAAGACATTTACATATAGTCCACAAGAGAAAATAATAGTTGAATTTATAAAATAAATGACCCCATTTAAACGTTTACATACACTTGATTCTTAATACTTTGTTGTTACCTTTTTTTTTGTTATAGTTGTTCACGAGTCTCTTTTTTGTCTTGAACAGTTAAACTGATCGCTGTTCTTCAGAAAAATCCTTCAGGTCCCACAAATTATTTGTTTTTTTCAGCATTTTTGTGTATTTGAACCCTTTCCAACAATGACTGAACGATTTTGAGATCCATCTTTTCACACTGAGGACAACTGAGGGACTCATGTGAACTATTACAGAAGGCTAAAATGCTCACTGATGCTTTAGAGGGGAAAACAATGCATTAAGAGCCAGGGGTGTAAACTTTTGAGCAGAATGAAGTGTATGATTTTTTTTTTTTCCTAAATATCTTTCATTTAGTTAATTTAGTACTGGCCTTCATAAGCTACAGAAGATACTTACATGTTTCCCAGAAGACAAAACAAGTTAAATTTACTCTGATCTTCAAATTAATCCCTGACTCTTATTGCATTGTGTTTCCTTCTGAAGCATCACTGAGCGTTTGGACTTTCTGTAATAGTTGCATATGTGTCCCTCATTTGTCCTCAGTGTGAAAAAAAATGGATCTTATAATCATACAGTCATTGTTGGAAAGGGTTCAAATACACAAAAATGCTGAAAAACCACAGAATTTGTGGGACCTGAATGATTTTTCTGAAAAACTGTTTAACTGAAAAGCAGTTTAACTGTTCAGGAAAAAACAAGAGAGTCATGAACATCTATCACTAAACAAATAATAATAATAATAAAACAGCTGTGGATCATTCAGGTAACAACACAGTATTAAAAAGTGTATGTAAACTTTTGAACGGGGTCATTTTTATAAATTCAACTATTTCTCTTGTGGACTATATGCAAATGTCTTTTATGCGAAATATCTTATTCAGGTCAGTACTAAATACAAAATAACATGCATTTTGTATGATCCCTCTTATTTTGGCAAAATAATTAACATTTTGCAGATTCTTTTATTTTTGGTTGAACTATTCCTTTACCGGTTTCTTGTCATATTCATTTGGTTGAATCTTACTGGAAAAGCTTCTGTTACAATATAAGTGTCTTTGCACTGCAGCACTTTATATAAAAAAATTGACATATAACCAGATATATAACAAAAATATTTAATACAGTTTTTAAAATGTAGTTTAATGTAACAAAAGACTCCTGATTTACTGTGAATTATCCACCAATGCACAATATTCCAGTAAATAAATATTTAAAAACCTGCTACTCCTCTGAAATGATATTCTTTTTCACATGATACCACAAAAACATTATATTTCAAACCCTCAACTTCATATTACTGACCAAAATGATTCCCAGTTGATAAAATCAAGCCCTGTCCTACATGTCTGCAGCCTGTTTCACTAGGAATTCTGACATATCACATTATTTCATCTTGACTCTAAGGGATTTGAGCCAACTGTAGAAACAGTTCTTTAAAATGCTGATTAAAATAAATGATTCTCCCTCACTAATAACCTATTCCTCTAGATGTAGACAGATGGAGAAATCAGAAGTACAATAAAAGCAAGAAGAATTTAAAAAAAGAGACAAAGAATAGTATATTATCATTCCATTTTTTAGCTTGATGTGTAATTTGTAAAAAACTTAGGTTGAATCATTTGCATCAGTGGTTGATTGGTTTAGATATGCTTGGCACAGTTTCTATTCATTAGCAAGATGTTCTTTTTGCCAATACTAACTAACTGCACAGATAATCACCTGAGGCATTCAAACAAAACTGCATAATGAGTCTCTTTTAAAATGTGCATCATACAGTAAACATGACCTCCAGGTCAAAAACGCTTTGTTGAAATACTGTGTACATGAAATTTTAAAATATTGTGAAAACAAAATGATCTGCAAAATAATGTTACCATGACCCACAGAAAATTATTCCAACACATAATATCTTATAAACAAAAGTTGCATAATAAGCAACCTGCGTCTGCCATGACCTCGTTAACGTTTGAGAACATTAAACAATCTTTCACTCTGTAACTAGTGAAGAAACAAAATGTGTAATCCATCAAAACATTGATTGTTTTCATGTTTAGTAACATATGTGCCTCAGTGATAGTTCTCTTGGAAACACTGCATAAAATTGCAGCATATCCAATGCAGATGTGGATAAAAATGGCAAGCCCTGAAATGTGCATCATTTACATCAAAATGCTTGGCAGAGGAACATAAACAAATCCTAAGCAGCCAGAACGGCACAGTGAGAACATGCATGTGAGACCAGAGCAGCCCATGTGATGTTCTGCAGCTACTGAAGGGGCTTCACTTGAATCACAGCTCTTACATCAGGTCCAACTAAACGTTTTATTCTGAATCGCTATGAGCCTACTGCCAAACCAGATCCAAAGGCAACAATTTTGGGAAACAGGCATCTTTGATCTATTAAAGCAAGCTCTCCTTCTTTGTGTCTCTTCTTCTGGGGTGGTATATGGATCTCTCCTCATCTCGTTATCCATGGTGAAAAGAGAACAGTGATCAGAGCCCCCTTCTGCTCCATTGAGATTGGCATGCTAGATGTCGAATAACAAAAGAGATGAAAACAAAACATGGCGAGGAAGAAAACAAGAAGTCTCAAACAAACCTTTCACATAAATGAGGACCCGAAAACCTGAAAAAGAAAGAAATAGTGTTAGAATTAGATAATAATGAAGCAATATTTTAAAATAACTCGCTGTAGTTACAACATTACTGGAACAAATCATTTCAAGAACTATTCTGCTTCAAAAACCAGATGGAGGGACAGAAACCTCTTAGGTTTCATTAAAAACTAACTTATGTTGTGATGAATCAAAGTCTTGTGGTTTGGAATGACATTAGAGTGAGTGAATGATGAGAGAGTTGTCATTTTTTAGGTGGACTAACTGCATACGCCCAAAATTATTCAAAATGTTTAGAAGCTTCTTGAATTATTATGGTTTATCTCCCACAGGAACCCATAATCACACTGAAGTAAAAATAAAATTTAACAGGCCTAAGACACATTTTTGGTATTAAAACCACTGTGCGATGCATTAAGCCCAGAGGTAAAAACTTTCTGAATTTGAAGATCAGGGTAAATTTAATATATTTTGTCTCCTGGGGAACATGTAAGTATCTTCTGTAGCTTCTGAAGAGCAATACTAAATTAAAAAAAAAAAAAAAAAATTGATATTTAGACAATAAAACAAATGTACACATCCTTGTTTTGTTCAAGTTATTTTTCTTTCTGAAGCATCAGTGAGCGTTTGAACCTTCTGTAATAGTTGCATAGGAGTCCCTCAGTTGTCCTCAGTGTGAAAAAATGGATCTCAAAATGATATTGTTGGAAAGGGTTCAAATACACAAAAATGCTGAAAAACCAAACAATTTGTGGGAGCAAAAGTATTTTTCTGAAGAACAGTGGGCAGTTAAATTGTTCAGACAAAGGAACAACTCATGTACAATGATTGCTAAACAAAACAAAACAAAACAAAACAAAACAAAACAAAACAAAACAAAACAAACAAAAAAAAGCTGTAGATCAATTACGTAACTACACAGTACTAAGAATCAAATGTATGTAAACTTTTGATTGGGGTCATCTTTATAAATTCAACTATTATTTTCTCCTTTGGATTATATGCAAACATAATTTATGTAAAATAACTTATCAGGTCAGTACTAAATAAAAAATAACATGCATTTTGGTATTTGATATTTTTGTAAAAGATTTAACATTTTGCAGATTCTGCAAGGTGCATGTAAACTTTTGACCTCAACTGTAGCTTTGTGCTTGATGTGTTTTGTCTATTATCTGGCCATACCTGTATGGTAAAGATTCTGTTTCTGAAGTCCTTAATAACGCTCATATTTCCTTACTATCACGCTTTCTCAACTGTACGTTTCCAATCAGTTTGGAACACACAGGGCTAGAGCTGATAAGATACAGGTGATAAGACTCCATTTTGTTATCTCCACCTCCCTCCTCCCCACTTTCTCCTGCCCTTTTGCCCAAACCGCCTTACTGATTGATGAATGGCAGCTAGCATGGCCAGATGCTAGCTACTGATAGCGCTTCCATCACAGGCATGGCTGAACTCTTCCTACCTGTAGATGTTTCACTGCGATAGCGTATGGAGATATTGGGCTACGATACAGCTTGTAGCCTCTATCGTAGTTTCACTGAAACACACATGCTAACAGATGTTAGCCGACTGATAGTATTAGCATCACTGTTGTCTAACAGCCGCTGATGAATTGGGGCAGAAGTGAGCTTCTGTTAGCACTGGCACGGACATGCTGACATCAGCTCTCTCAAAACTAGAGTCTGTCATGATGTCTCATACAATTGCAAGATATAAAGATATTGTAAGTGATTAAAATACATTGCAAAACTACTACAATTATTTTTAGCAAAAGTCTCTGACTAATGTTACTATTAAACTTTGTCCAATCATGTAAGAATATAGTTATTTACACTGAAAGGACAGTAGAAAATGGACTGTACACCAGCAGACAAATGATTGGTTGGATGGATGGATGGATGGATGGATGGATGGATACTGTAGATCAGAGTTCTCACACTCAATTTGTGTTTGATTAGGGTTGGAGCTAAACTGTGCAGAGATGTGGCCCTCCAGGAATTGAGTTTGAGAACACTGCTGTAGATGGATGGGTGGATGAATATAGATACTGTAAATAAATAGATGGATGATACTATGCATGTATGGATAGATGCTGTAGATGGATGGATGGATGCTGTAGATAGATGGATGAATGGATTGGTGGATTGATAGATGGGTAGATGGGTGGATGAGTAGATATTGTAGATGGATGGATGGACAGAAGGACAAATGTGTGGATGCTGTAGATAGATGGATAAATGGATTGGTGAATTGATAGATGGATAGATAGGTAAATGAAAAGATACTGTAAATAAATAGATGGATGATGCTATGAATGTATGAATAGATGCTGTAGATCAGTGGTTTTCAAACCTGTCCTGGAGGCACCCCTGCCCTGCACATTTTGTATGTCTCCCTTATTAGACACACCCAAATCAAGTCTTGGAGTCTCCACTAATGACGTGATGATTAGAATCAGGTGTGTTAGATAAGCGCGACATGCAAAATGTGCAGGGCAGGGGTGCCTCCAGGACAGGTTTGAAAACCACTGCTGTAGATGGATGGATGGAAGGATGCTGTAGATCATTGGTCTCAAACTCAATTCCTGGAGGGCCGCAGCTCTGCACAGTTTAGGTCCAACCCTGATCCAGCTAATCAAGGCTAATCAAGCTCTTCAGGTTAACTAGAAACTTCCAAGCAGGTGTGAGTTGGAGCTGGTTGGAGCTAAACTGTGCAGAGCTGCGGCCCTCCAGGAATTGAGTTTGAGACCACTGCTGTAGATAGATGAATGAATGGACTGGTGGAGTGATAGATGGATAGATGGGTGGATGAGTAGATATTTTAGATGGATGGATGGACGGATGGACAAAAGGACAAATAGATGGATGCTGTAGATAGAATGGATTGGTGGATTGATAGATGGATAGATAGGTGGATGAAAAGATACTGTATATAAATAGATGGATGGTACTATGAATGTATGAATAGATGCTGTAGATGGATGGACGCTGTAGATAGATGAATGAATGGACTGGTGGATTGATGTATGGATAGATGGGTGGATGAGTAGATACTGTAGAGGATGGATGGATGGATGGATGATGGATGATGGATGGATGGATGGATGGATGGATGGACAGACAGACAAAAGGACAAATGGATGGATGCTGTAGATAGATGGATGAATGGATTGGTGGATTGATAGATGATAGATAGGTGGATGAAAAGATACTGTATATAAATGGATGGTACTATGAATGTATGAATAGATGCTGTAGACGGATGGATGATGTAGATAGATGGATGAATGGACTGGTGGATTGATATATGGATAGATGGGTGGATGAGTAGATACTGTAGATGGATGGATGGATGGATGCTGTACATAGATGGATGAATGGATTGGTGGATTGATGGACGGATAGATAGGTGGATGAAAATACACTGTATATAGATAGATGGATGATACTATGGATGTATGGATAGATATTGTAGATGGATGGATGCTGTAGATAGATGGGTGGATGAAAAGTTACTGTAGATGGATGATACTATGGATGAATATATAGATACTGTATGGATGGATGGATAGATGGATGCTGTAGATAGATGGTTTGATGAGTAGATACTGTAGACGGATTGATGAGTGGATGATGGATACTGCTAATAGATCGATGGATGAATAGATATTCTAGATACATAGATGGATGTATACTATGTATAGATACTGTAGATGAATGGATGAATACTGTAGATAGATGAATGAATGAGTAGAGACAGATAGGTGGATAGATCCACACATATTCATCCCAGACAAAAAAAAAAAAAAAAAACTAATAATGAGTGGTTACACAAATAAACATATGAATAGATATTAAACATGATTAGACATGATGTGTCTGCTGGAAGGATCACATCTCCTCTGTGTCGGGGTGTTTGATGACCTCCAGGCTTTTGATCACGTCACACATACAAAATCCTTTCACAGGCCTGAGTGGAGACAGGAGAGAGGAGAGGGACAAAGACAGATAATAGCAGCTTTTTCCCTCTCGTTTTTTTTTTCTCCTCCTCTGTGGGGGGTAAAGATCTTTCAGTCTAGCTTGTTGGAGTGCTGAGAGAGAGAGTGATTAGAGGAACCCGCCGTTAATTAAAGCGAAATAGAAAAGAAAGAGTGAAATTAAACCTGCTGCGATGAATACTCCATTAACTATGAAAAGTGAGTGAGGGAGGAGAAAGAGAGAGAAAAAAGATGCCGCGAAACAGACAGTCAATTTTCACATCTAGAAGGGCACTGTGACCCAGTATTTTTTTCACCCAACTTGTGGAAAATCAAAGTTGCAAATTAGTCCTTAAGAACAGAAATAAGCTGTTCTCCGTGGAGGAGTGTTAATGCTGTGACAGGGTGAACTCAGGTTGCTGTTAATTCTTTTTCCTCCCTAATTACATCATTTGCTTGTGTTCTGAGAGCAAAATAAGAAGCTCCCATCATTCACTGCTGATCGTGCACACAACATTTTGCTGCAATTAACTGACAATGGGCATCTTACTGGATATCTGCCTATCTATCTGCCTAGAGTATCTATCCATCCACCAATCTATCCATCCACCTTTCCACTTGACTACAGTATCTATTTGTCCACCATTTCATTTATCCATCCATTTATCTACAGTATAAATTTATCCATGTATAGTATCATCCATATTTTATCTACAGTATCCACTCATCTCTCTACAGTATTACAGTATCCATCCATCCATCCATCCATCCATCCATCCATCCATCCATCCATCCATCCATCCACAGTATCTACAGTATTGATCCATCAGTCTACAATATCAACATATCCATCCATAGTATCATCCATCTACAGTATCCATCCATCTATTAATCCACCAATCCATTCACCTATCTATCTAAAGCATGCATGCATGCATCCATCTATCCATTGTTTCTATTCAACTGTCTGCCAACAGTATATTTATTCACCAATTAATTAATCCATCTACAGTCTCTACTCATTCTGTCTACAGTATTGATCAATCCATCTGCAGTATCTACAGCTTATTATTATTATTTTGTTTTAGAATATTTCAGTTATAACAGAGCAAGAGAATGTTTTCACATTATTTCCTATTTTTTTTTTCTGCTAGGGAACGTCTGATTTCTTATAGTTGCTTGAATAAAATAATAAAAAAATAAAAAAATAAAAACTGCCAAGGTCAATATTATTAGCCCCCTTAAGAAATTATTAGTTTGACAAGCTATAAAACAAACCACTGTTGTCCAATGACTTGCCAAATTAACCTAATTTGCCTGATTAACCTAATAAATCTAGTTAAGCCTTTAAATTGCTTTTTAAGCTGAGGATTAGTTTCTTGCGAAACAACTAGTAAAATAATATGCACTGTCATCATGGCAAAGACAAAAGAAATTAGTTTGGACTTGAGAGAAAGAATTGTTAATGCTCATAAAGATGGAGAAGGATACACACGTTTATCAAAGCATTTTCAAGTGTCAAGAACTGCAGTGAGATGCATTATCAAGAAGTTTAAAGAGACCAACACAGTGGAAAACAAGATGGGCAGAGGCAGGAAGCGAAAGATTTCAAAAACTTTGGAAAGAAAACTAGTGAGAGAGGTTTCTAAAGACCCAAGAACAACTGCCAAGACACTAGTGAATGACCTAGCCAAGTCTGGAATTGATGTCAACAAAGACAGTCACTAGAGCCCTGCACAGGAATAAACTGCGAGGCTGCCGACCAAGAAAGACTCCACTTCTGAAGAAGAGACACCTCCAAGCTAGAATGAAGTTTGCTAAGGACAACCTGGGGGAATGTGATGCATACTGGAAACCTGTCCTTTGGTCAGATGAGACAAAACTAGAGCTTTTTGGCCATAGAGATGTTGCTTATGTTTGGAGATGTTTGGAGATTCAACCCCAAGAACACCGTTCCCACAGTGAAACATGGTGGTGGGAGTATAATGCTGTGGGGATGTTTCAGTGCATTTGGAACTGGGAATCTCATCAGGGTTGAAGGAAACATGAAAAAGAAAGACTATAAAAAAAGTTTGAAAGACAACCTCAAACAGTCTGGTTTGGGTCGGCATTTTGTCTTCCAGCATTAAAACGACCCAAAGCATACCTCACTTCTGGTGAAGAAATACATCCAAATGAGCAAAGTGAGTGTACTTGACTGGCCTGCACAAAGCCCAGACTTGAATCCAATAGAAAATCTGTGGGGCACACTGAAGTCCAGAGTTTGTGCCAGAAGAACAACAAATCTGGAGGAGCTTGAGAGATTTGCTAAGGAAGAATGGGCTGACATTCCTCAGGAGACATGCTTGAAACTTGTAGAGAACTACAGCAAACGACTAAAGGATGTTATCAAGCAAAAGGGATACACTATTGACTATTAACATCAGAGGGCTAATCATTTTGAACAGTAGACTTTTTAAAATTATTGGTTATACATTTATTTCTATTTGTATTACAAACCCTAACAGCTTCCTGAATAAAAGTATTATGTTTAAAAATGCTGTGTTGATAAAATCATCTTTCTGTTAAACAGCACTTGGGATGAAATATTTTATAAGGGGCTAATAATTTTGTCTTCAACTGTATATATAGATCAGTAGTATCTTCCATCTATAGTATCTAATCATCTATTTATCCACCAATCTATTCATCCATCTATCTACAGCATCCATCCATTGATTAAACTGTCTTTCTGTATCTATTTATTCTCCAATCAATTCATCCATACATCCAGCCACCAATCTAAGTATATATATATCCATCCATAGTACCATTCATCTACAATATCTATTCATTCACCAATCTATTCATCCATCTGTCTACAGCATGCATCCATCCATCATCCTACAGTATCTATTGATTCACCAATCCATACATCTGTCCAGCCACCCATCTGTCTACAGTATGTACTCAACCACCCAACAATCTACAGTATCCATCCATCCATTAATCCATCCATCCATCCATCCATCCATCCATCCATCCATCCATCCATCCATCCATTTTTCCATATACAGGATCTATTTATCCACCCATCTATTTACATATATCCATCCATCCATCCATACATACATCTGTAGTATTTATTAGTCCACCAGTCCACCCATCCATCTATAGTATCTATCTATCTATCTATCTATCTATCTATCTATCTATCTATCTATCTATCTATCTATCTATCTATCTATCTATCTATCTATCTATCTATCTATCTATCTATCATTTACAGCTTACATGAGAAAGAAAGTTAAAAATGGTATTGAACTAACAACATCATAAATCTGATAGTGAGGTCAAATGAGATGATCACACATTTGACAGTAGTTGTTGAGTTTCTCTCTTTCTAGAGATCAGGCCTCATCGCGGTCCATTAACCCCAGAGCTGCAATGCATATATTGAGCATCATCTCTTTGACATCCAAACAAACTCTTTTTCAAATATGCCTGGAGATCAGGTAAACGCTTGTTTTGGTTAGACGGTATAAATGATTCATACGCTTGCAACTCAAGGAGAAATCCTTGATGATTTGTTTCATTACAGAGACTATTTAAGGGAAAGAAACACAAAGACAGTAATAGCAAACCATGTACCAGTTGTACCGGTGTACTGAGTTAAACTGAAGCATTGTTTTACCTAAATATATTGTTCTACCTAAATGGATTGTACCATGTTTTTCTGAACATCACACAGATCTCATCAGCAGGGTTTGATCTCTGTGTAACGTTGTTTTCCATCTCTTTCTCTCTCTCTCTGCACTGTCTCACAGCTACTTCCTCTTGCTTTCATCTGTGGCGCTGTCAGGAGACTGCTGCAATCGCTACATGTGTGTTGCGTTTAGCACCCTCATTAACCACGCTTTTGTTTTGCCTCACCGTGTTCAGACTTTACGCTTTGGAGAGAAACACAAAATAACAAGAGAAAAAAAAAGGGGGGGGGGGGGGGGTTTAAAAGCACAACACTCTTTGAGCGATTAAATCTTTTCTCACCTCTCAATTCGCCGCCGACGGCTGAGCCAGAAATAAGGGATCATACAGACATAGAGAGAGAGAGGAAGGAATATATGGAGAGTTGTAGCATGGTGCTGTTTGATCTGATGAGAGCTGATGGAAATGGGTCAGGATGGGTAGTCATGTAGGGCTGCGTGTCTTTTTGCCCTACGGTGTGTGAATGACCTGTTGGGGCTCAGTGCACAGGTTTCACACCCTTAGGATGAGCACACATTCTTACTATCTGTCAGATGCAGTCAGATGCCCAGCCATGCAAGAAAGCACACACGTATGTTTGTGTGAAACAGCAACATCATTATGTCATCTTGATCATACAACCTAAGGTAACTAAGGTATATTTGTTTCTTACAAATTTGCCTTAAAGCATAAATGCGGACTAATATGAGACATGTAACATAAACGTGAGGCTGTTGTATTACATAAAAACCTATGACATGGCAGGTCCATATTTATTTATTTATTTATTTAAATAAATGACGACGTCCTTAATCATGGGAAACACAGATTTGCATCTGTAGTAGTGGTCGACCGATATGCGTTTTTCAGGGCTGAAAAAAATCATCTTTAAATGCTTTAAGGTAAATCGGTTTTGAAAATGATAATCGGCCAGGCCAAGTTATCATATGTAAGTCAATAACTTGCATACATAAGTCAAGTAGAGCCAATACATGAACCAATATATGAAGAGTTAAAATGTAAAACCAGCTAAAAGCCATCTTGGTCAAAAATGAGATAATGATACTGAATGCAGAGCCTTCTCTGCTTGCCCTATAAAAATTTAATTGTGTGAAAAATGTTTTACTGATTATTTAGGTATCATTTTCCTTTGTGTAATGTCCACAATTTTCTATAATTGTTTTTATTGAGGTTAAACTGGAATATCCTACATAAAAATGTCTGCGGCCAGCACTAGAGACAGTGCTTCCCTTATGTGTGAGTGACAGAATCATCAGCCAATCAAATTTTGACATTCAATGGCAGAATGCCCTCTGGGTCTAGCTACGTGCCCAGTGCTTCCCCGGGAATTTCCAAGGTATAAAAGTGAAATTCAATGAAAAGAACAGCCGCAGTCACGGGCACCTCTTGTTGCAGATCTACTAAAACGCCTTTTTAAAGGCATTCTTTTGCAGACCAAGGGGTTGTGGAAAACGCGAGGCGCGCCGCTTTCTCCTTCTTTCCAAATCGCTCTATAGCTTGCGCTCCTGTGCGTCTGCAGTTGCTAAGCAACAATGACCTGCACTCTCCATGAATACGCAGAAGTTTCAGCTAAGGATAAAAGGATTTTCAAAACTAAAAATCGCTTGCAATAGCTCTGCTACTAAATTCATTTAAAAATGTACAGTTGTGATCAGCTGTTTCTACATCTTGGCTGAGCTTTCAATGTTGTTACAGGAAAGGATGAAGTGGTGTGTGGATGTCCAGCATTTGTACAGTTTTGCTGCTGTACGTGAATGTGCATAGTGACCCGTGTATTGGCGGATTACTTTTAATGAATCATGTAGGGAAATTTACTCTGCATTTACCCTAATCTAGCCTACTTTTGAAATTGGTGATCAGTTGTCATTGTTGTTGAGAGCCTGTTTGCAGCACAATATTTATCAGGATATGCATATGGCTGCGATATCTGTAACAAAGATGTGTAAGATGTGTGTATGTAGTTTACAGTTGCTTACTGAAGGCCCTGACTGAAACCCCAAGGTACGCCACTGCTCTCGACACATATTATACATCCATCAAATACTTTTCCTTCAAACTCGTTAAAATCCCACCCTCAGCCCAATCAGAAGTACCATTACTTAGAAACCTATACATCAGGGCCTGATAAAAATGCATTTTTTAAAGAAAGATGTCAGATGGATTTAGAGGCTTTTGCATCTGAACTCTTCATATATGTCTGGTGTAAAAATAAAAATGAATGTCAAAATTAAGAATAACAAGGGCTTTGACAAAAAGTTTTTTTAAATGCTTTTAAATTATTTCATCAGTATATTAGTTTTAAAAATGACTGGTAATAATAACCATAAAAATTCCTAATATCAGCACAGATAATCACCTAGACCAAGTTATCGTACAGAAGTCAAGTAGACCGATAACCAATATTTTGAACCAATATATATGTGTGGTGTAAAAATTAAAATTAATGTGAAAATTAAGAACAGCAGTTCTGACAAAAACACACTATTGTTGTTTTTGAAAATGACCGATAACCATAAAAATGCTTAATATCAGTGCCAATATTCACCCAGGCCGATAATCAGTTGACCCCTGATCTTTAGCTTGTAAATTATCAAAAAGATGTTACTAATGTAGAATTTACATGGGGAAAACTGTGAACACCTGCAATACCATCCAAATCAAAGTATATGACTTGCTTTATTTATTTATTTATTTTTTTGCCTGCTTTAAAAAAAGTTTAGAATTTGACAGTTCAGAGATGATTTAAACAGACAATAACATAAAATACATATATTACATTATATTATATTAATGGATCTGTATTTGCTTTTATTTTTACATTTAACTTAATTTTAAACCTTTAATTAGTTAAAACTAATATTGAAAAAGATAGCTCTGAGATGATTCAAACTTACACTGGGATCTCTGATGCTAAACAAAATGGCAAAATGATTTGTAATTCAGTAAGGGAGGCTGTTGTAACGTCTCTGAATGACTGAATCAGTCTGATTCAAACTATTTGTGCACTGAACATCTTGGCACACTTTCCAACGAGATGAAACCACACAAGACAAAAGACTAGATTCCTATTGTTTTTGCATCATTTTAATCGCATTGTGCATTTTAAATGAGCATTCAAAACTCAAAAATGATTTTGTTTGAAATATCCAAGCAGCTCATTAGGGAGTTTGATCAGTGTGTGATGATGATGAAGCTGAAAATTCAAGCCTCAGTTCTTCCTTCCTTTGCATTTCTCTCGCCGCCTGTCACTCTTTCTCTTTGAGACCCACACTCTGTCTCTCTCCTGTTTTGTGAGTTGTAGGAGCCAAAAATAAAATCAATTTCATGTGCTGCTGAAGCTTTAGATCTTTTTCATTACTCTCTATTCTTCTCTCTCTCTTCCTTACTCTTAGTGGGGGTCTTTCGGTGAAGCCATATGGTGAGTGCGAGCGGATCAGGGTGGTTGATGGGTGTTTCACCCCAACACAAAAGCGGGGGGCCTGCTGAATGATGCCCATGAATGCATGAGGACAAGCAGGGTGAAAAGGAACCTGTGGCTGTGTCATAAAGGAGCGGCGGGGGAGGGGCCCCATGTGACATCACAAAAAAAGGACAAAAGAGTTTAGCAGGTCTTTCTCCTTGGTGCACTCCACCCCCTGCCAGAAAGCACCAGCTAATTATCCACCGTCCTGACAGGAGGGGGTGTGCATGTATTTGTGCGTGTGCGTATCTAGACTGAGATTGAGCAGCCGGGTTCACCAGCTTTTGGCACCTACTGAGTAATGAAACATCTCCACCGCTCTGATGGATGAGGTTTTGTATGCATGTGCATGTGATGACTTGTTTCAGGAGGTTGCATAAGATATGAGATGCCGTTTTTTTCCCTAAGCAATCATTAAAACAATCTATGATTTTACAGCAATAATATGAAACTAGATTTTGAGTGGTGCTTGCCTGTGCAGAACGATGTTCTGCTAGGTGGTTGCTACTAGCAAGCCATGCTAATGTTGATAAGAATATGGGTTTGTGTGCAATAAGTGTCCTGGTCTCAAATTGCAATGACTGCTAAGTAGCTTTCTGTGAGAAAGCGAGACCAAACAATGATCGTATTCAGTGGCCGAATCCCCTTTTTTCCCCTCTGTCCAGCTCTAAAACACATCTGTTTTCATGGTACTTGACTGACACACTATTGCCAGCACCCTTTCAGTCGTATCCCTCCCACTCTCTTTCGAATGATGATGTTGGGTATGAATGTGCTACAGCACTAGAGGGAGAGGAACATTTGGTGAGGGGTTTGGGTAAAGGAGCTCCCCATTCATACACACATCATTACCCCTGCAAACATTCACTCTACAGATGGACTCTCTGAAAACACATGCACCCACCCTATTGTCAAATCATATACATTCTTCTCAGCATTCCCCTTGTAAAGCTTTCTTTTGCATCCAAGATGAATTTATAACCCTTTTTAGGGGCAAATGGTAGATCTGAAGAGTTAGTTTACACTATAATACAGAACTTTTCTACGCAGAGACTTGCTTTTCAGCTTTTCCCACATAATGTATTTATTAAAGGATTTGAAAGGCTAGAACCCAAATTTCTCACAAGCACCATAGCTCAATATTCATTCCACATGCTTATAACCGCTAGACCACAGTTCCAACATTCTTAGGGTGTGTTGAAAAGTATCTTGGTCAGCCCAAAGTGAAAAGTGTATAATTTTCTCACCATTCTAACTTTTTACATTGGGTGTTCTGGATGGTTGCCTGGGTCTTATGGCTGATTCATTTTCTGAATAGATTGTGAAATATGTCACTAATGGCTGCTAGAGGTTGCTAAGTGCTACTTGTTCAAGTGAAAAGAGACCACATACAAGTCTCTACTATATTCTGGTCTCATCATGTGACAGAAAAGACTTGTATAGCAGTTATGGTGCTAAAAGTTAGCTTTGCCATCAAATGAATTAATTACGTTTAGAATATATTAAGCTAGTTTTTTTTAAATTATAAAAATATTTCATAATATTACTGTTTTTACTGTATTTTTGATCACATAAATATGGTGAGCATAAGAACGGTAGTCAATATGTTACATTTTATTTTATACAAACAACAAACAGTTGACATAAATGTAACAAGGCGTTTTTAAAAGCATTCTGAATGGACCACCACTCTTTTAATTATAGTGATGTTACCTTGAAGGGATAGTTCACCAAAAAATAAAAATGTTGAATTACATAATCAGATTACTTTTTTCAAATAACTAGTAAAGTAACACATTACTTTTTCCATTTGAAAAGAAAATATCTTACTTTTGTTTCCTTTATGTATTTAATTCCATTTTATTAACCAATATCTTTTGCTGCTGACCTTTTTTTGACCTAATTCCTCCATACTCCAAGCAACATTTACTTTAGATTAACTAACATTTGTGCTTAATTTTTCTCATAGCTGAGAAGTAAATTTTCTTTTGTTACAATTTCTTACAATCTTACAATTCTACTGTACAGACGTGAATTTACTTTTCATTCAGCCTTAGCCTTATTAATTTCACTTTTTGGTGTGAAAAGGCTTTTACATTTGCTAAAAATATAACTTTTTATATTAAAAACAATCAAGCAAACCCTGCCCAGATTTAAAAAGTAATGCAAAAGTAACACAAAAGTAATGTAACGCATTACTTTCCATAAAAAGTAATGTAATGAGTTACTTTTTTAGGGAGTAACGCAATATTGTAATGCATTACTTTTGAAAGTAACTTTCCCCAACACTGTTAATTACTCACCCTCATCCATCTTCAGAACACAAATTAAGATATTTTTGATGAACAGCAATGGTATGGTACAAACGCATCGTGGTACTCTTGCTGACTGACACGAAAGACAAGGAAAACGTTATTTTATTATTCTCATTGAACCACTGATGTCACATGGATTATTTTCACAATTTCCTTAGTACCTTTCTGGTCATTAAACGTGGTAGTTACGTTGCTGTCTACATGCAGGATCAGAAAGCGCTTAGATTTCATCAAAAATATCTTAATTTGTGTTCTGAAGATGAACAAAGGTCTTAAGGGTTTGGAATGAGGTTGAATAATCAATGACAGAATTTTCATTTTTGGGTGAACTATCTCTTTAACAAAAAACTCTAATAAACTCTCTCACAAATGCATTTTCATTGTAAACCAATACTGGCTGATGGCTGATGAAAAAAAGTCCTTATTTTTACGTGTTTCAAGTTCGCAGACCAAAACACACTTCAACTCCCTCAAGTCCCTCTCAGCGTCAAAACTTTTCAGGTCCTTTCTCTGAATGCATATCAAAATAATGACCATGCCTGGCAGTGAGAAGAGGCCTGGGCCTTTGTTGAGGTTGTCAGGGAGGTCTCATTAAAAGGGACCAATGGACAAATGGGGCGCCTGTAGGCCTTTGTCTGAATGGAATACCCTCACACTAAACTTCCACTCCATCACTCCGGGACCCTTATGGCTCAGCAATCCCCTCCCAATGGACTCAATCTAAATCTGCTGGAGCAGAAAGCACCAGTGCAGGAATGAAATATTGGTCGCCCCTCCCATCCGCTTTTGTTTGGACGGGACAGTCGGACGGTGAGGTCCGGAATGCTAAGCTGGGGGTTCTTTATTAGGTTCACTGATGGGTCATACCAACTTTTCAAGGGATGATTTACATCTCTGATGGCCTGTTCGGGTCTGTGAATGATGGTTTGGATTTGCATGTGCGATTTGGGGCAGCGGCCAAAAATAGATTTGAAAATGGAGAGCGCAATATGTTTCACTGCTCTGCCGTGCTAAAATAAGTTGCTCTTTTCGGGGGTGCAAATGAACTGTCAGGGGTTCTGAGACAAAACTATTTCAGCAGTAGCAGGAGTGCTTTTGCTCCCTGTCCTTGCCTGACATTTACAGATAAAATGCAAAACCATTAGAAAAGCAGTCATTAAAAAAGCACAACTTTTCCCAAATTCAGCATTTTGGACTACTGGAAGTGTTTTGCCCTGTAACAACAAATGGTCTTTTAGTCGTTATTTATAATTCACCCCTCTCCCCCCATCCCAAAGAATGCTGGGAAATTCTAGCTTTACTAAATATAGCCGCTATGACTGCGATCAGAGTAACAAAAAACATGTGTGCATTTTCACTCAGTTTTTGGGTATCAAAGGATGTTTTTTTTTACCCTCACTTCTGTGGCAAACTGAGTGGGTGATGGGATGGATCCCATTCAGGAAATCCCATGACCTTTGTGTGACAGTTTACACAAACTGAGAAATAGAAGTGTGTCTGTTATGCTGATGCATTCTACTGTTGACCTGTTTGGGTTATACATACTCACTGTCATCATTGGGTTGTCTGCATAGTGATGTAAATGACTCACTTTAAGACAAACGTTGACGCAGACAAGTGTGAGTAGGTTTACTGAGGAGAAACCTTTGTGTAATCCCAGATGTTGATCCAGGTCCAGCCTCGGTAGGGGGGAAATGTGTCACCTCGCCTTTCCTTTCCATTCCCCAAAGATATTACTGAATGCAGGCATGCATCACAATGAGAACTTGAAAGCATGGTTCCTGTATGGGTCCCTGCAGTGCATTACAGAGCCCAAATAAGCATTCCCTAGTATGCTGGCTCAAGCAGTTTACTTCACTTTATTGTTTTAAAGTTTAATGTATATTTCTTTGAGAATATCTTTTGTTCTGGGAAAGAAAAAAAAAGCCTTCGGCCTTAATGGGGTCATGATGGAGCCATTCATTTTATGGACATAAATGTCAGCAGTAATAAAAGTTGTTAGAGCGTGATATCAATCTTCAGTGTGTTTTGATATTTTGGTGCAATATCTGAATTTCTTTAGTAAGGAGAATGCATCTCTGTAATGTAAAACTAATTGAATTTGCGGTGGTCCACTTTTGCCAGAAACGTGAGGGGAGTTTTATGAGATAGCAGGTTGACATCATGCATTCTGCTGAAAGGGGGAACGCCCAGTGAAGACGCTGCACGGAGCAGATGACTAGAGGAAAGCAAGCAAAGATAAATCAGGGAAACACTTCATCATCATTAGGCAAAGTAAAAGAAGTCTAAAGGTAAGCCAAACAGAACTATTTCGGCAAACTTGTTTTGCATTCAAAACTTGACAGCATATCCTACAGAGAAGTGATATTTCTCCAAATCACAAGTCATAATCGTTGGACATTAGCTGAAAAAACATCTCCACCCATGAGAGCGAGCGAGACAGAGAGAGAGAGAGAGTGAGCGATCTGTCATCTGCCAGAGTGAGCAACCTAACAAAAACAAAACATTCATAAATTAGTTATTCAGCCAAATCAAATACATGTCTGCTGTCAAACTGAAAACATAAACACGTTCTATTAAGGAAAAGCTGCAGTGTTCAAGATAAACACATTTTCAGAGTATTTTCATAATTCTCTCCAGCAAAAACTTGGACAACTTAAAATCTATGTTCAAAAAGTCAAGACAGAATGCAGTTTTAAAAATACACAAAAGACATTTTAGTGAAATGTCTTATTTAGGTCAATTATTATTTTGGTTAGCAAGGCCACATAGTTCATAGTTCAGCCAAAAATAAAAATTCTGTCCTTAATTACTCACCCTCATATCGCTCCAAAACCATAAGACCTTTGTTCATCTTTGGAACACAAATGAAGATCATTTGGATGAAATCCAAATACTTTTTGACCTTGCATAGACAGCAATGCAACTGACATGTTCAAGGCCCAGAAAGGTAATAAGGAAATTGTTAAAATAGTCCATGTGAGAAAAGAAGAGAATGAGAATAAATTGTTGTATAAAGTTCTTAAAGTTAATAAAGTTATTTTTGTTTTCTTTGCGCACAAAATGTATTTTAGTTGAATAACATTATGGATGAACCACTGATGTCACATGGACTATTTTAATGATGTTTTTACTACCTTTTCTGAACGTGGTAGTTGCGTCGCTGTCTATGCAGGGTCAGACAGCTCTCGGATTTCATCAAAAATATTTTAATTTGTGTTCTGAAGATGAGGGTATGAGGGTGAGAGATTAATAGAATTTTAATTTTTGGGTAAACTATCCTGTTAACCACTGATGGCAATTGCTGCAATGGAAGGCTGGAATCGAACCCCAACAGAAGCACTATATAAACAATGTACTGTTGGACAACCCCAATTCAATGTACAATGTAAACTGTACCTTTTTAACATTCTATACAATATGCAGTACATAGGATGTAACTGATTATGTCAGAACTCATTACATTTACAGTACAAATGCAATATGGTCGCATTTTCTGACTACCACCACTTCTGACTACCTGTTTTGAGTCATCAGCATTTAGCGCTGTCCACTTGTGATCAACTCACTGAGATGGATGTTACAGTAATACCAGGTGCAGAAGGGGCCTCTGCCTCTTTGAGTTTACCATGAGGCAGACAAGCTTCAGCACGACTAGACAGGTAAAACAGAGACAAACATATTTGTTTGGACTTGAAGAAAGAGAAAAAACAAAAAACAACAGACAGAGAGAGTCAGAGATAGAAAGTGAGAGAGAGGCAAATGTTTTAGCACAGAGCAGTGAAAATAGCTGTCTGTGAACGTGTGATAGTGAGAGAACGACTGACAGTCCAGCCGAGAAAAAGAGCGAATGAGAGAAAAAGGGACGACAGGTACATTGAAAAGTCAAAGGAAAAAAGACACCTCTAGTAAAAGATGTTAGAGGTGTTAGTGGTGATAGAGGAAAGGCTGAGCTGTCATAGTCATCTGCCTCATTTGGGAGAAAACCGAAAGACAACCTGCACTGCCGTCAAAAGGAGATACGTAAACACTGACAAAGAGTGAAATAGAGAAAAGGGAAAGAGACAGAAACCAGTTGAGATGCCTCCTTAACCCCATAGGCAGCTTTTTCTGTCTTCCTCTCCCTCTCGCTCAATGTCTCCTGTAAATTCAGCAAACACGCTTCCTTTGATGTCTCACACAGATGGCAGAAATCCTCTTCCTCGCTGCCTGCCTGTCTGTCTGGGCAACCCTTCACTGCCAAACTGAGGTGTGCCAGTGTGGGTTCAAAACACTTACATATAAAGAAGGGTAGCCTTTTCACAATAGTTTTCACTCAGATCGATGTTTTGTTGCATGATGCAAGAGAAGAGACTTCTTTAAATCATGTCAAAAGTTCTTCAAACCTCCATTTGACTCTGTGTGCATGATGCAATTCACTATTGTGAGGAGGAACAAATTAAATTTTGAAAGCTTTTGTTGGAGACCTGAGTCTGTTTGTCATTGGAGTTTGGGTTGTTTGCTTGATGTGGAAGCAGTTTTTAGATTTGCAGCTGGTATGAATGCTATTCATACTAAATCCCAATTAGCAACTCTCCATGTTCTCAGTCACACTTATTATAGCAAAATGCATTTCTTACACCTGCTTCTTTGAATAAAATGCCTTTGGCAAGGAGCTCACAATCTTTGTATCTTTGTGATACATCTGCGATAGTATAATGGGTCATTCATACACGTTTTTGGATTTAAAAACACAAGACACAGGAGAGTGGAATGGGGATAAATCCAAGAAACATTTTTTAAAAGCATTTAAAGAAAACAAAACAAAACAAAACAAAACATTATATTACAGGTTATTATCAGTAATTTATCTGTCATTTTTTCAGACTGGAATGACTGCGGTCCAGCCAAGCATTTGTAATAACAATACTTGATTTTACATATACATGCATGCATGTTCTGGTCTGTGTCTTGTAAATGTGTATTTAGGTTGAGTTATTGGTTTTGAGAATGCTGCAAAAAACTTGTGACTTGAGCGCAATGGTCCAAGACATCCATCTAGTGAATGTTTACACACAAAAACTACTGGGTCATTTCATGTCAAATCAACCAAATAAAAAATAAAAAATAAATAAATAAAAATCCCTGGCTTACATTTTTGACTTTTCTAACTTTTTTTTTTTTTTTTCGGATGAAAGAGAGATGTATAGTGATGAAAGCCAAAATATTAAACGTCATGGATGAACATTTCAACAGGTGGGTCAAAATGAGATTCAGTCAAATTACAAAGGGGTAAAAATGGTTTCAGAAAGATGGCAGCATCATAATGTTATTTGTACAAAGAGATTGGTAGGTCTGTTAGTAACATCTGTTAGTAAAATAAATGAAATAAGTATCAGCTGTACACAAAGTGACCAACATTTGGTTTTCAACCATTGAAAATGAGTAATATTCAACAATCTGGACATGGAGCCTCATTGAGATCCCCGTATCTCTGGTACTGAATGATATAGGGACTTGCAAATGAAGATTCCAAAAGACACGTTTATTAACAACTAGAATGTAAAATCATATTGCGATATATTTAATATCTTGATTTAAGGGCACACAAACTTTGGAAAAATAATATGGCACTCAGGTATGTTCAATGCAGTCCTCTTGACGAGGAAACAAGATACATTTCTAGTTTCAACAATATTTGTTCTTCAGACATTCCTCTTTAAAAGAAAAGAAGTATAATATTTTTGCAAACTGACCCACATTTGGTTTTTGACCACTGAAAATGTGTACATTTTAACAATTTATTCCTGGAGCCATATTGGAACTCTAATATCTCTGGAACTGAATCATATATGGCAGTAAAAAGAAAGATGCCAAACTGAAAGTTTGTTAAGACCCAATATCTAAAAGGGCGTTAAGATATCTTTAATACTTCTTGAGTTACTGGCATGCAAACTTGAGAGAAAAACCTGAAAAGTGCTGTTTTCCCATTTTTGAATTGTCACAATTGGCACACAATGGAACTAAGATGGCTAAAGTCAAAATATTTAGATCTACCAGATCTCTGTGTAAAAATGACATTATGATGCTGCTGATCTTTTTGAAGTTCTTTTCTGTAATTTGACTCTAAATTTCAGGTAAAAAAATTGCTATTTTGACCCCCTCTACAAAAGAGTGAATTACTCAGTAATTATTTATCCATGACATTTAATATTATGGCTTTCTTCACTGTACATGTCTATCTTTCTTCAAAAAAAAAAAAAAAAAATAAATAAATAAAAAAATCAAAAATAGCAAAATCAAAAATTTGAGCCAGGGACTTCTGGTTGAGTTGACACAGAATAACCCTATTGAAAAACAGCACAATGGAAAGCAAAAACACCGGTGTGACAGCCCCCCATTTTGGTGTTAAAATAAATGACAAAAATAAGTATAAAACAGTGAAGATGGCATCAGTTCTTGCTGATTCTCATTTAGGTGGTGAAATCTAACTAAGGTTCAGATAAAGCAAGCAAATCAAGTGTGACAACAGCCTAAAATTATCTAAAGACACAAAACGGTTATAACGGCCCACATATGAATAGAAATATGGAAATAGATCTGTATGACAGGCGGTGAAGGACTGAGAGAGAGGTGAGAGCAGGAGAGGGAGGTTTGAATGCATCAGCCAAGAATTTCCCATGTTTATTATTAATGGCCTCTCTCTTAAAAATGACACTTCCCCAATTTCATCAAGTCACCGTCTCCAGGGCTGTTTATCACGTGTGTGTGTGTATCTTTGTGCCTGCATTTCACTGTTAGGGCTATAGTGTGTGTGTGTGCTCTCCATCATTCTGTGCCAGAGGCTAGATTAATCCAATCTATCACCACCAAAACCTGTGCGACCTTCATATGTGTCCCCACTGAATCGCCAACTCTCTTGACCCTCCTATGGACCCAAAAATAAAAGAATAGCAAAAAAGGATTTTCATAATACACTTTAAACACTATGATGAATTGGGGTTGTGGTTAAACTATTTCTGTGAAATACACAGCTAAAACACATACACGTGTCTAAGCTTTGACACATACTTTTATCATTCTTGAATAATATTAATTTAACTATTTCTTAACTTTATTTACAGACATGATAAAATGATAAAGATAAAAATCATCTATTTAAATTAAAAGAAAGAGCAAGCAAACTAACAAAATGACAAACAACAAATAAAGAGTGAATTAATATAGGAAAGAACGAGAAAAAACTATCAACTGAGTGAATAAAATGCAATATTGCAGGAAGTATAGCATCTATTCCCAGGCAGTATGATCCTGTGAGCAATATAGTCAAGCAAAGGGTCTCTATCTGCAGACCTTTACAGGTCAGATGTGGACATAAAGCATTTGAACGGCAACACTGAGTGTGTGGGATAGACATGTGAACACTTCAGAGCGTGATTTATGCTTTTCCAGTCCCAGCAGGAGTAAGATTTACAGGATATGCTTAATCTCTAAAGTAAAAAATAAAATAAAATAATAATAATGAATAACCAAGTGATGATAAACTACCTTAGGGGCTTAATGGAAAGCACAACGTTCATTTCCCCTGATTTGTTCTTCTGTGTGGATTATATTATTTTCAAAGTAAAGCGAGTCTGCTAGCCATCGATAAAATTGCAGTGCCACCGCAAATGTTTGCAGCATCTAACTTAATTGAATCCAATGACTTTAAAACTTATTTTATTTCCCTATGTTTGAGGTTTATTCATAGCAAACAATCAATAATTTCTGTCTCTGTCATAAATCGTGTTGATCCTTCATTGGCTTTGAGTAACTTTCAGTGAAAAATGTGCAATAGGTGCTTCCTTCTGTTCCCGAAATGTGCTGCAGCAGCAGTAAGCGGACATAGTGATTAGGTAAGAAAATGCTGTTCTTCAAATTCTCTCCCTCCATTTCTCCCAGAAAGCGTTTGTGGGTGACAGGAAGTGAGACATTAGCATTGTTTATTTATCCCCCAGTTCACTCATTCTTTCTCCAAAATGGTCCCTCACATCTGGTGGCTATTACTCTGCCCGGACATCAGCACTCTGATCCAGAACCCTCGGCCACTCTTCATAGTGGAATATTAACCCAACGTGGACAGATAGCATCTCAGCACTCCAGAACCATTATGCTAATTTGATTTGTGCTATGCTAGGCTGAATTTGCCCATCAGATAGCATTAGAAACTACAGGTCTGTAGTGAAGGCTGACGGATCTTGAGAAGGTAAATCACTGGTATAAAGGTTTTGTGAATTGGGAAAAGACTGGGAAAGTAATAAATCTTTGTGCGTGAAGGTATGTTGAATTTTATTTATTTATTTAGGCTATGGTTAGTCTCTTACTGTGAGAATTTAGATAGTAGTTTGCCTAGTTTGCGACGGTGAGGGGTAAATTGAGCTCTAATGGATAGTTAGTATCCTATTGTTCAAATTCAGATGCGTTGAGCGGATCTGGGACCCATTAGAATTAAAGGGACAGTTCACTCCACTTACTTTTATTGTATGGACAAAACACTGCAATATCTCTCTCTCTCTTATTAGGAATGACATAATGTTGAGAAAATTGTATGTACAATAACAATATTAAAGGGATATTTCACCCAAAAATGAAAGTTATGTCATTAATTTTCTTCACCCTCAGGTCGTTCCAAAGCCGTAAGACCTTCGTTCATCTTCGTGACACAAATTAAGATATTTTTGGATAAAATCCATAAGCTTTTTGACCCTGCATCGACATCGACGCAACTACCACTCTCAAGGTCCAGAAAGGTAGTAAGGAAATCGTTAAAATAGACCATTTGGATTTCATTAATGATATCTTAATTTTTGTTACGAAGATGAACGAAGGTCTTACTAGTTTGAAACGACATGAGGGTGAGTAACTAGTGACATAATTTTCTTTTGGTTCAACTATCCCTTTAATGGTTTCTTTCCTGTTAACAATGCATATTTTAAGGAAAATAGGACTAGCTTCTGTTTTTCTTGATAAACTGGTTGAGTGATTGATTCAATGACTCACTCATAACTCAAAAACACACTACACTCCCCAAAACATGCACAAACATAATATCTCCAGGTTTGCATACTTCAGTATTCAATTATAATGTTTATGAAGCAGAACGTGAGAAAGATACCAGACATTGCTTCTGTCAAGATCCTCTGAAGGACACTTTACTTTCCCATTAGTTCTAAAGTAAATTCCAAAGATTTGAGTCACAAAGATGATTCAAAATCCCCTTTACAACTCTATTTATAACTGATTCACTACTGTTCAAAAGTTTGGGGGCAGTAGGATTTATTATTATTATTATTTATTTATTTATTTATTTATTTATTTATTGTTGCATTGATCAAAACTGATAGTAAAGACATTTATAATGTTACAAAAGATTTCTATTTCAAATAATATTACTGTTTCAACTGTATTTTGATCTAATAAATGCAGGCTTGGTGAGCATAAGAAGCCTCTTTCAAAAATATTTATACAAATCTTACCAATACGTAATATGTACATAAGTCATGTACATAATAGGGTCAGCAGAAAAATGTGTCAATCAAAGTCTGTTCCCTGACTCAATTTGAACACTATATCAGTCATTTAGGATTAGAAAGTTTTATTTGTGTACCTATTCCCTTCAAATGCCCCTAAAGTAACCCGCAAAAGTGTCTTGCACCAGAGGTGTTCTCTGGTTTGTGAGTGGGGTTCAAACCTACAGTACAGCCCTGATCTTTAACCACTAAGCCACAACACCCACAGTACTAATATGCTGACAATCTAAATCACACTGTGATGAATGGATGGGAAAGCAGGGGGAAGAATTGGAGTTTCCTGGGAATGGTGGATCAAACAGGATGTTAGTGTTCTTTAAGAACATTCCACAAATGGCAGGGGAACTTCTGTCTACATATACACTCAACACTACTTAAAATACATCATATATGAGCAACACGTGTGAGCTTTTTTAGTCAACGCATGAATAAATCACAGAACGTGTGAATACAGGGGTTTATGACTGAACAAGGAAAAGAATGAGTCAGACAATTGTAAGGAAATTCAGTGAAATATACAGACGGATGATTAGATAGAAAATAAGTGTGAAAAATGTAACCCGGATGAATTTGTGATTGGAAAAATTATGTGTACGGAAATAGCCTTGAAAATATCAACCGCATCCCCTCCATGCAGCTGAATACAGCATACTGCCCTTGCTCATTAATACCGTGATGGATTTCTATAAGTTAAATATAATTGAAGCTTTAAATTGCTTTAGTCGACTCCAGGGGCAAAAAAATGACTTATCTTTTATACCCAGTAGCAGCCCTCCCCTCGCTCTCTTTCACCATGTACATTAAATCAACGCCTGTGTTTCCAGTTCATGTTTGATTCATGACTGATGTAAATGGCCATATGAATATGTAATAGTGAATATGAATGATAAATTAGCTAAAGAAATAGTAACATGGGCTTTTGAAGAGTTTAGATATAAAGTGAGCAGCAGGGACACAGGGTCAAAGCATTGGTTTTCCACATTTACCTACATACGTTGGCCTTCTTGACATAGCACTTTTTTGGAGTATGATAATGAAAGGATAATTAAAGGTTAGGTATGTGTTATTGAGCTTTTTACGTTTTAAGTTTTGATATTCGATAGCCAGGTTTAAGGGAATAAAATGAGAAAAATAACAACTAATAATATCAGAAAAATCTATAAATAACAAATCTATAAATAACTTGATGAACATGAAAGTAAAGGCCTGCACAGTCACCAGATCTGAATATTATTGAGGCACTTTGGGATGTTTTGGAGGAGCGAATCAGGAAACCTTTTCCTACACCAGAATCATATAGTGACCTGGCCACTGTTCTATAAAAGGAATGGCTCAAAATCCCAAAACAAAATTATGCTGTATTGGCGACAAAAGGAGGCCCAACACCGTTCTAACTGCGGTCTAAAACTAAGTGTTTCAGATTCATTTTCCAACCCCTGTATATATATATATATATATATATATAAAATAAGCAGAGTGACCTATCAAATGACTTTTTTCCAATATGATTTAAGAATTGCAATTTTTTTCCAAAACAACCAATGTATAATTTACATTGTTTTTCATTGAGATGCAGGGTTCTCAGCATTTCTCAACATACATGTGGAATCGGAATTAATGAAAATTAAATTACTTTTTGCGTAGTCCAAGAGTTGACTGAGTAGGTCAATTTAGATGAAAATGATCGTTTTAAAATGAAATGGCAGATAATAAACTTGACTGTGGGAAAATGGGAATCTGCTTTCTGAACTGCTTCTGACAAGTGATTGTTTTCAGCACGTCCTCTGGATTAATGGGAGTGAATGGAATGTTTACCAATGACAAATGAAATTTTGCAGCCGAGCAGCTGTTCATGGGGGTGGCAGTAGCCCTGTGAAGTGCTCCACACACTTCAAAACTCACATCAGATTGACATAAAACATGCTTCACGTTCTACACTAAAACAATGCACCTATTCTCCATCATATACCAGACATAAACTTTAAAACTTGAAGAAACATAAATAAAAGCAATAAATAAATAAATTATAAAAACTAACAAAAAATGAACATAAAAGTGTTTTATTTTATTTTAGCCACTCTTACTGAGTGAGGACAGAAAATGATGGGAGGTGAGATCCTAAAGAAATACCTAAAAATGAATATTTTCATGATCTTTACTATGGAAAAAAAAAAAAAAAAAAGGTTGAGTCAACTTAAAATAATAAATAAGTTCAGTCAACTCAGATACGTTTATTCAAGTTGAAATGTTAAGTTGTACTAAGTGTACTAAATGTTTGTTTAACTTAACAGCTGTGTTTGTTACTCGGCTGCCTTAAAATTGTAAGTTGAATCAACTCAAATATCTAAGTTGTCATGTAGTAAAACTGAACATTTCAAGTTTTTTTTTAAGGCAGCCAGGTAACAAATTATTTTAAGTTGACTCAACAAACTGTTTTTTTTTTTTTTTTTTTACAGTGTACTTACATATAAATAGTTCAACTATAAGTATGCAAGTGTTCTGAATATTATGATTCTACGATCTTATCATTCATGACAGCTTATATCAGAGTTCATGAGCAAAGCAGAAATGATTCATGAACAAATAATTTAGATCAGTTTTGTGAACTGATTATTGACAAAATTCAAAATAAAAATTGTTTTATCAATCGGATATTGGTTGTAAGGATAACTTTTACCATGTGTGAAGCTTGAAAACAAAGTAATGTAAAGGACATTATTACTATTTATTACAGGTTTATAAATGATAATTTAAATTTTTAGGTGAACTACTTTAAAACTTACATTTAATAGTGTGTTCTGTAGTCTGCTGCATCTCTGTTTGAGTCAGTCCCTCCAACTACCCTTCAACATGGCTCTTAAAAGATACATAACTTCTCTTGGGTTTGAAATGTTGAAACTGTCTCACATACACGCACTCACTGACTATTTCAGTTCCTTCATCTGTGTCTATACATCCTGACACCAGCCTATTTACTTGAATATCAGATTAATATTTTATGTTTCATATGTGGAGCAGTGTGGGATTTGAGCATGCCAGCCTGATGCCGTGAGTAAACCCTGAAGGTCCTAGGAAGATGAAAATGTTTCAATACTCCTATGGAAGCCCATAGGCAATGACAGATTAGTTTGAAACTGGTTTGGATTATTTTACCCTAAAGTAGGAATTGGAATTGTCATGGGACTGTGTGAAAACGTGTGTGTGTGTGTGTGTGTGTGTGTGTGTGTGTGAACATATGAGTCAAACCTCAGAAGAGTTCAGAAAAAGGACAGTTCGCACAAAAATGAAAATTTTGTCATCATTTACTGACCCTCAAGTTGTTTCTTTCTTCTGTTGAACATAAAAGAAGATATTTTGAAGAATGTTAGTAACCATTGGTAACTAATGACTTGAGAAAACACTATGAAAGTCAATGGCTTCCGTCAACTGGTTACTAACAAAAATATCTACTTTTGTGTTCAACAGATGAAAGAAACTCATACAGGTTTGGAACAACTTGAGGGTGAGTAAATGATGACAGAATTTTAATTTCTGGGTGAACTCTCTCTTTAAAGCTAAATCCTGTTCACACCAAGAACATTGGCTATTTTTGAAAATAACTTTATTAGTGTCCACACTAATGCATACTAATATTCTGTTTATAATAAGCATGCACTATACAGTCAAGTGGATACTGATTGGTCAGTGTTTTAGTGTTTATCAGCAGGACAAAATCATTCTAAAAATTAAGTAAAAGTATTTGATGGACGTATAATATGTGTCGAGAGCATTCACTTAGTATCATTATCTCATTTTTGACCGAGATGGCTTTTAGCTGGTTTTGCATCTGAACTCTTCATATATACACATTACATTTGTAATTGTAACTAAGAACATTTGGAGTGTCAGTGTTTGTTGTTTCTTATTCAACAAAATATCCAAATATTATCAAGTTATGTTTACCACAGACCTTATTTCACTAATAAACTGAAAAACCCCATTATAAAAACCCATAGGAAAATCTTAAGGGGAACCCATGGCAAAGTAGACTTCTAGGTTTTGTCATGGCTGCAGCACTCTATGGTTATTCTTTGTAGTTATCGTCATTGGTGTGAACGGACCTTTAAAACTAAATTTCAGCCAAAAAAGAAAATTAGCTTTTATTCATTCATATTATTACAAAACTTCCATATAACACAATAGGCAACATTTTGAAGCATTGTATTTGCTATGTTCAGAGCAATCGCAATGAATGAGGGCTGGGTCTGAAAAAAAGGTAGATAGTTCTTGGTAAGTTCATAAGAATGAAATTCATGAATGAATCATTCTTTTGAATCAAAACTAGTTTACAAAACCACTCAGAATTATTCGTTCATGAATCATGAAGGATTATTTCTATTCTAAATTTCATCACAGGCTCAATAGTCCAGTCACAGCAGTTAACAGTTTCAGGTGTCCCCAGAATGTGTATGTAAAGTTTCAGCTCAAAATACTCCACAGATAATTGATTACAACATATTTTGAGTAGAAGCAGAAACATGCTGTTTTTGTGAATGTCACTTTAAATGCAAATTAGTTGCTGCTCCCTGCCCCCTTTTCCAGAACAGAGCTGTGTCTTTACAGTTTGTACCTCAAATACTCTGCCAAAAAAGCACGGTTTTGGTTTTGATGATCATGTCTATTGCACTGAAATCATGTGTTTTAAAGCCATACCAGTTTAAACTTCTGATATACAGTATATATGGTTTTCTGAGAGCACAGAAACGGCTGTCACACGGCATGAGTACTAAACTAGTACTTATCTTTCATGTCTTATTGTGCTTAAACTTTCAAATACACACAAGTATATGTTAAAAACACATATGTTTGTGAAGGTAAACAGCTAGCAAAGAAATTGCAGAAAAAACAAAATGGCTGCGCCGTGTGTGGAAACGTGCAGATTAAGGGGTGGTAATATTATAATAAGATCCCCTGAGTCAAAATTTGAGAGGCTCAAATGCATGCAGAGAAAGACTTACCCAAACAAAGTTATTGGAGTTGTCCTTTTCATATTTTCTGGGTTGGTAGATCTAGACCTAATTATACTCTTAAAAATAAAGTTTTTGTTGTTGTTGCTGTACTGGCATCAGTGGTTTTATTGACTTTCTATTGAATACTGGCTTGGTTCTATTCCCAAAGTATAACATATTCCTGGAACAACATTCCATTCAACCAATCAGAATTGAGAGATAACTTTTCAGGAAATGTCAGTTTCAGGATTACGATCAGGATTAGGTACTTCTACACACTTGTTAACCAGCTATCATTTCCCTCTGATTTTAGGTAAAAAAAAAAATATGGGTATAGAGTTAGGTTTCAGGGTAGGGACTGGGTTATATTTTTGGAAAATAATGCTGATCCAGGATCAACAAAGATGTTGATTCAGGAACATGTCTTAGTGGCAAAATCACGGCGACCTGACTTAAACATACAAGGGACCTTTTAAATGCAGAAAGGGTTCTTTATACTCGAAAAAGGTTGTTTAGATTTTTAAAATGTTCTTCAAAATGGTTCTTTTAGGAACTGTTCACTGAAAGGTTCTTTGGGGAACCAAAAATGGTTCTTCTATGGCATCAATGCAAAAACACCCTTTTAGAACCTTTATTTTTAAGACTAATAATTCAGATTTTCATGATTTGCCCTTTTTAAAAGCATCATTCTCCCAGTGTGGTTCTTTGTTCCAAAGAAAGAAAGAAAAAAAGTCATACAGGTTTGGAACGACATGACGGTGTGTAAGTTATTGGAGGGAAATGTTCATGTAAACTGCTATAACTTTTAAGATACAGAATGGAAGGGTGTGCATGAGAGGAAGAGAAATGACCAGTTGTGCTCTGCTTTGCCTTATTAGTAATTATGAACAGCTGTTTGTTCATTCTGTGAGTTTGGGCAGCAGCCAGTGCAACATATTAACTCGTCACGCATACATGATCACTGAGACAGAGCGAGAGAGAGAAATGGAGTGAGAGGAAGAGAAACACAAGGCAGCCACCCCTTTTTTCAAGGAAAGGGGGTATTTGAGTATAACATCAGAACAAAAAGAAAGAAAAAAGGCATAATGTTGAAGAGAAATTTGTCAAATTATGTGCAGAAGTGTGTTGAAAGACACACACCAAAGCAAAACGACACAAATAGTCTGCCGGAGGGAAACAGAGTAGGACTGCGAAATGGAGAGTGACATTAAATGTTCAACATGTGTGCAAACATTACTGCACGGCTCTCTCGCCATACTTTAAACATGACTGACTCCATCATCTCCACCTCTGGCAGCATTGACAACTGAAGGTCCAGCTGTACTGGCAATGTTGAGGACCTTAGACACATACACTGCTGGGAAAGGAAAAGCACCACTGGCGAGGCATTGGCTTCTAACACAATGAACCCTCAGTCTCGCATTTGATCAGAGAAATACTGCAACAGCTGGCAATCTCAAACTCAGCCTTACATACACAAACAGACACACACACACACATATGCACTCATAAAGAGAATCCAGCTTTTGTTCCTTTCTTAAAATGTTCAAGGCTCTTGTTAAAGACTGTGTTTAAGGAGGTTTTTAGCAGTGATGGGATTACGGGTTTTTATGTAGGAAACCAACAGAAGCATCAAGCTTTTTAAGGAGCTTTTAGACAAAATGAGTTTCAATTTTTCAATGAGATGTGACTGACCGTGTGTAATTAAACAAAAGCCAAAAGCTCCATCACAAGTGTAATCATGCATGAAATGAGACAGAGAGAGAGAGAGAGAGAGAGAGAGAGAGAGAGAGAGACGAGAGACGAGAAGAGAGAGAGGTCATTTAGTAAAAGAACATTTTGGTGCATTAGAGCAACTGTCACACAAAACGGCTGTTCAGAATGATACTTGATAAAGCAGAAGTACATCATGATGTGCTTCTCGAGCTAAGTGAAAAAAATGGCTGCTTACAGAAATAAATATTTGTTGTCATTCACCACTATCTGATAGTAAAGCAGTAAGCCACAGGAAGCAGTGCAATAGTAATTTTACCACAGTAAGGGGTGTTGTTATGATGTGAATCAGACTCTTACCATCTAAAATGATGACAAATAAGATGAGATAAATGATAAACGTTAGCTCCGTTCGAATATGGAAACTAACTGAAATGAGTAAACATGTTAAATGTGTCAAAATAACACACCAGTCTTGCAATTTCCCACAAGAATGCACTTTTTTAGCGGTATAAAAATAAATTATAGTGTGAATGACATCTGTACAGTGTATTGGGTGCAAAGGAAGTGTTTTGTAAGTGTTTACCAATGACTGTAATTTTTACAGAAAAAAAAGTGCTGCAGTAAAAACTTGTTACTTGGTTATCTTACCATATACACGTTTAACATTGCATTATATGTAAAATACAGTCAAATTTTTAGTAATATATTTCAGTAATAATTTAGTTTCTTCTCAATGATGTTATCAGTACTGTACATTAGAGTGTTTGTGTTATTTAGTTAGTGTTTATGCATTATTTTAGTGCAACATCGTAATAAGAGTATTTGCCATGTTTTATAGACAGGCCAATTACAGTGAAATCTTTTTCATTATGTGACTTTCTATTGTGCCTCCTGCAATATTATAGCAGTTACTGGTCCATTTTAACGTAAAAACAGGTTTTGGTCGTTCAACTAGATTAGAATCTAATGTTATCTCATTATCTCCCAATATTATATGTCCTAATTAATTATATAGTTATGAATTGTAAAATATGCAGGATATTGCATAAAAATTAAGAATTTATATAAAATTTCGCATAAGAATTTCGCATAAAATTCAAAGTATTAATGCTTGCTTATAAAACCATCACTGGCTCTGCACCTTTTTACCTAAATTCACTACTTCAGACTTATGTGCCCTCTAGAAGCTTACGTTCTGCAAGTGAACGCTGCATTATTGTGCCATCCCAAAGAGGCACAAAATCACTTTCATAGAATTTTACCTTAAATGTTCCCTCGTGGTGGAATGACCTACCCAATTCAATCAATTCAGTCCTTAGCTATCTTCAAGACTCGGCTAAAAATACATCTCTTCCGTCTTCATTTGACCCTCTAACTTTAGCACTCTCTATTTTATTTCTATTTCTATTCTTAAAAAAAAAAAAAAAAAAAAAAAAAAACTTCTCTATTCTTGTTATGTCTTCTATCTTTTCTATATTTTTTCTTGTATTTATTATAAAATTTTTAAAAATTAACAAATTGTATTTATTAACAAGCTTGCTCTATTCTTTTTCTATTTTATCCTTTTTATTTTTATTTACTATGTAATACAAAAAAAAAAAAAAAAAAAAAAAAAACCTACGGATACTGCATTAAGCTAATATGAGACTTATCATAGCACTTGCATAGCATTGCTCTTTTGTTGATTTGTATTGCTTCCATTGTCCCCATTTGTAAGTCGCTTTGGATAAAAGCGTCTGCTAAATGACTAAATGTAAATGCGACTGGAACATTGTCACTGCATTTTTAGGTTTCTTTCTTTTTTTTTCTTCTTTTTTTTTTTTTTTACCTGATTTAACAAGATATTTTTAACAGAGTACACTGCTATTCAAAAAAATAAATAAATAAAAAATAAATAAATATATACATAAATTGGGATCAGGTTTTTTTTTGTTTGTTTGTTTGATTTTGTTTTTAAAGATGTTTCATATGCTCATCAAGGCTTCATTTATTTGATTAAAAATACACAAAAAATTATAATATTGTGAAAAATTATTACAATGTAATAATGTAATAATAATGTAATAATGTTTCTATTTTAATATGCATTCAAATATAATTAATTCATGTGGTCAAAGCTGAATTTTCAGCATTGTTACTCCAGTATTCACTGTCACATGATCATTCTAATATGCTAATTTGTTATTAATGATGATTTTTTTTTTTTTTTAGGATTCTTTGATTAAAAAAAAGTAAAAAAGAACAGAATTTATTTAAAATTGAGATATTTTATAACAATATACACTACTGTTCAAAATGGGATTGCACCTGTAAACGCTTGGTACTCTACAGACCTCTTTCTATTTGTTTTTTCCCAAGATTTCTTTCCCTTAACCATTTCCATCGTTATGTGTCAAATACCTATTTTCTATAATTATATATTATATCCAAATAATTTTGGAGTCAGTACATTTTTATTTTTATTTCTTTTTATTTTTTAATTAATACTTTTATTTAGCAAGGGTATGTCAAATTGTGATATATATATATATATATATATATATATATATATTTGTATTTTGAAAATTCAGTTTTGCACCATAAGAATAAATTATATTTTAAAATATATTAAAATAAACAATTGTTTTATATATGTAATAACATTTCACAAAATTACTGCTTTTTTCTGGATTTTTGAATAAATGCAGCCTTGATGAGCATAAAAGACTAAAAACAACAACAACAACAACAACATTACAAGTCTTACTGATCCCAAACTTTTGAACGGCAGTGTATATATCTATCACATACATCAACCAAAGAACAAGGTACATTTTTTCAGCAAAATCTCCAAAACATAGCTCAATAAGACAAGTATCCCCCTTTCCTCAAAATAACACTTAATTGCAAATTGTCCTCTAATTATAGCTATTTCCGGCCCTGGTTCCGCAACATTCCCGCCACTAAAAAAATGATTAATATCGTCCCCAAGCAAATGTTTTACAAATGGACCGCACACAATGAATTTGTGACAGAATGTTCAAAAGCTAGCTCATTTTAAAAGTACAACGCAGTTCATCCTATAGGATTTTAGTCTCTGTCAGAATCAACTATCTGCCTAATATAAGAACAAACACATTACCCATGTTTGCTGTATAGCCAGCAGCAGTGTTAAAAATGGTCTCTTAACAGAAACAATTACTTAGTGTCCTCATTTTTTTTTTTTTTAAGCAAAATACTGGATGCAGCTGCTACCAGTATTAATTTGTCTACAAAATTGCTATCATTTGAAGATAAGAGATCTTCTAGATTGTGATCATATTAAGTATTTTTAAACTCTTCTGCAATAATTTATTAGTTTCTTTGATCGTTAGCTTGTTCTTGTCAAAGTCTGATCATTGCAACAAGATAAGCTCAAACGTTTTTGGAGGCAGTTTCTAATTAGCACACAAGATGCTCTGACATGTGAGGTCCAGCTTATTCACTCAGTACGGCTCGAGGCTAAATAATTAAAAGACAAACAACTAATAGCCTACATACTTCCAGATGAACACAATTTCGACCAAATGTTTACTTAAGATGAACACATTGTGTGGGGGAAAAAAGACAAAATGAATGAGATTTATGGAGTAAAACAGAGTGAGAGAGATCTAAAGGGGTAGAGAGTTTATGTATGAATGGAAGAAGTGACTTAACAGGGTCTCCCATGATTCCCATGAACTTTTTGTCCCCACTGACACTCCACAGGTCAACCCCTCATCCTCTCAATTTATAAATAGCTTTACTCTAAACAGCATGCAGTAGTACACTCTCTCACACAAACACACTGACCAAAGGCCAATAAAATTTCCCAACCAATGTATATATACTTCCTATGGAGAATGAAGACCCCTGTGACAGGAAGTCAGAGTGTAAGAGAAGCAGACATGAATTGTTGTGGGATTGCACAGCATTCCTGTAACCCTTGGTGCTCTACAGACCTCTTTCCATTTGGTTTTTCCCAAGATTTTTTTTTCCCCTTATCCATTTCCATCGTTCTGTGTCACATACCTATTTTCTATCATTATTTGGAATCAATCCTAAAGGATTCCATTGGATCAGTGACGAATCATCTCAGAATCAAATAAGATCTTACTGGATACACTGAAACTCCCAATTTCCCATTTATTCTTTCAAGTTCAGTTTATCCAGCAGAAACATATTTGATTCTTAAAGGATTCTTCTTTGATCCTAATAGGATTCTTTAGGTTCCATTGTAAATCCTTTGCACGCTTAGGCTATGCTCAGAATGCAATACCAGCTCTCTCTCTCTCTCTCTCTCTCTCTCTCTCTCTCTCTCTCTCTCTCACACACACACACACACACACACACACAAATATTATCTAAATGGAGACATTATATAGACTTATATTGGTTTTATATACAGATAGTTATAAAATGTTTAACCTAAAACTGCCACTTTCCCTAATCCTCACAGAAAACCTTATGCATTTTTACAATAATAATAATAATAACAATTAAAAAAACCTTTATTTGTTTACTTTGTACCAGTTTTACAAATGAGGACATCCCCAAATGGAGGTTTTTGTCGATTTTGTCAGGCCTTTGCTCACTTTTAGGTATCATTTTTTCCCCAAAATATGGTTAAGTAGGTACACACACACAAATATTAGCTAAAGAGAGATATTACATAGACTTGTATTGGTTTTATATATACATTTTCTAACCTAAAACTGCCCCTTTCCCTAATCCTCACAGAAATCTTTATGCATGTTTACAATAAAAACTAAATAAATAAATACATAAATAAACTATATTTGTTTAGGGAGGTTTTGGCTTTAATTTTGTCAGGTTTCCTTACTTTTGGGTAAAAATTTGGCCACAAAAAATGGTTAAGTAGCTACACACACACACACACAAGCACACACACACACACACACACACACACACACAAGCACACACAAATTCATACAAACCCCACGACTTCAGGTTTGATTAGCTCAATTGCTTGCAAACATGTGTTTACTTAAACTTAGTATTTTAGTATTATTACACAATTTTAGTATTTATTAATATTTTAAATTTGCATTTATTTTAAGATTTTCATTTTAATTTTAGTTTTAGTAATTTGTTATCTGCTTCTGTCATTATTAGCTTTTAATAATTTTTATTTAGCTTTAATTTAAATGTATTTTAATAGTATTAGTGTTTTAGTAGTTTATTTCACATTTATTTCAGATTTATTTCAAATAATGAAAATTATTTATTTTAGATCTAGTTAACAACAATAACACTGAACTATATCACACTTTATTATATTATTGTTTTTGTGTGTCTTCATTATGATGTTTTTTCCATCTGCGTGATTGTTTGTGTGTGTATTATTGCACGAGGACAACTATAAGAAACAGAGCTTCAAAGTAGGTCCTGAGGCATTGGATTGTACCAGACCACAGGGGCAGAGAGCCTGAGGAATCCATCTGTCATGCACACACACACACACACACACACACACACACACACACACACACAATCAGACAAACACTAAAAGAGGAACTGGCCTGAAGCATTACTCCATACAATGTCTTCATCTTGCCCCAACCACCTCCTAACATGTTTTCCAAATTGGGTGATCACTGCTGTACTCACACAGCCATCAATATTTTACAGTAATCATCTCCAACGTACTTTCTTACAGAAAGCATCATATGGCTACTGACTTGGAATACAGTGCAAAGCTTTACAGTCTACTTTCATGGTGCTGTTTTGTCATTTTGAAGCTTGGCGGCCCTCATTCTCTTTCATTATTGAAAAGACTAGCCAGGATACTATTCAAAAAATCACCTTTTGTGCTCCACAGAAGAAATAAAGTATGGTTTGAGTAATGAGGGTGATCATTTATAGGCAGATCTGTTTTAAAGCAGCATCCTAACCAAAATGCAACCTCATAAAAGACTGATTTGAAATGCTCTTCCTGGAGAACAACTGCATTAATCTCATTTTGTACACAAAAGACTTGAGTAATACCAAGATTTCAATAGTCTAATATTACCATGTTGGTAAGCTAACAGCTTGATAGTCTAAGCACAAAAATACATAGCTCACACAAATATGAGGTATATATACAAACAATAATTTAAAATGTTGAAGAAGTAAGGGATAATGTACAGATTCATAAGCTGTTGTATAAGGCTGAAGGGCTTTATTTTGCAATAACAACCGGCTGGATGTACATTATCCCACTTATTACATGGCTACTTACCACAAAACTAAATAATTAGACACAAAATATTGATTTGAGTTTAACTATTTAAACATTTTACCATAGAAAAGACATTAATTTAAAATGAAACTGTATTAAAATCTTGGTAAAATTTTGCAGTTATTTTAAAATCCATTACAATTGCTGCAAAATGTCAGCAGCTGCATTTGTATGAAACAAGAGAGAGATACCAGGATGACATACTTAATTATACACAGAATATTGATTTGAGTTTTGATAATTTATTAGCCAAGCAAAAGCAGTCTGCACTATTCGCTTGCTAAGAACATTTCATATTTGATTATGTACTTATCAGTGATTTTTTTTTTTTTTTAATGTAAATTCATGTCCCAATCACAATTTCTTGGTTAAATAAACATTAATTAGGAAAATAATCACGAAAAAAAAAAATAAAATAATAAAAAAAAAAAAAAAAAAAATATATATATATATATATATATATATATATTATAATTTTTACATTAACAGTGTAATCAATATTCTATTTATTAAAGCCATGCATGAATCTCATACTGTTTTTAAACATTTTACATTTATTCCAAAATAATAACTCAAGGCAGTAACAATTTAAACAACATTTATTATTATTATTATTATTATTATTATTATTTGTGACTTTATGTTCAGATATTCTTTTTAGCAGTTCATTTTAAACTCTTTTTTTTTTAATTTTTCAGATTATCAGTCATCAAAGCTTGCTTTAAACTCCCACAGATTATGTCTTCATGTTATATCTAAGTTTGTGAGTTGTTTGCTTACCTTTTTAAATTAGTCTTCCCATTAACGCCGTTATAGTGTTCATTCAGACTGATTCGCAAATGCAGAATGCGCACAAACACAGGAAGCAGAATTTATCACATGAACCAATCACAGCCGAACATAACCAGTCATTTTCAATCATAAACTTATTTGGTTCAGATGGTGTCAAGCGTGTGTGACGGCAACCAGGTGAGGAGTACAAAGACAAGTGTGTCTTGCCTACAGTCAAGCATGGTGGTGGGAGTGTGATAGTCTGGGGCTGCATAAGTGCTGCGGCACTGGTGAGTTACAGTTCATTGAGGGAACCGTGAATACCAACATGTACTGGCTGCAGACTTGGCCGCAGGGCAGTATTCCAACATGATAATGACCCCAAACACACCTCCAAGATGACCATTGCCTTGCTTAAGAAGCTGAGGGTAAAGGTGATGGACTGGCCAAGCATGTCTCCAGACCTAAACCCTATTGAGCATCTGTGGGGCATCCTCAAACGGAAGATGGAGGAGCACAAGGTCTCGAACATCCACCAGCTCTGTGATGTCATCATAGAGGAGTGAAAGAGGACTCCAGTGGCAACCTGTGGAGCTCTGGTGAACACCATGCCCAAGAGGGATAAGGCAGTGCTGGTGGCCACAAAAAATATTGGACATTTTCACTTAGGGGTGTACTCACTTTTGTGGATAGCAGTTTAGACATCAATGACTGTCTGTTGAGTTATTTTGAGGGGACAGCAAATGTACACTGTTATACAAGCTGTACACTACTTTACATTGTAGCAAAGTTATCTTTTCTTCAGTGTTGTCACATGAAAAGATATAATAAAATATTTACAAAAATGTGAGGGGTGTACTCACTTCTGTGAGATACTGTATTTGTGTCCTATGAATTTTTTATTCATCCAATTCTTTTGAGGAGACACTGCTTGCCTTGCCTCCTCAGAGGAAATACTCCTGGTACTTATCCATTTCGTTTAGGGAGACCCACCCACATGCTTATCTGATTGGCTGATCTGATTATTATGATTCATGATTGATTTTGTCTTGTCTGGTGTGGACAGACAGATTGTTTTACTGGAATGGTTTCATATCACATCTTGTTAGGACACAGTGTTAGATGTCAGCCAAAACTTATTACAAATTAGAAAGCTAATTTACTGTGAAACATTGGATAAAACACTGAATATTAAATGTTAATGTGTTCATTAAATCTGCAGTAGATGACGCAATGACTCTTGTTGAGATCTGAGCCAGATTTATCCAGCATCAAATCAATATGCTCGACAGACTGCAGGGTCATTGGATAAAAAACGCAGCATCACAAATGATTTCAGCGTGCAGGTGAAAATCCAGAATCACTTCCAACTTTATGTAAGACCATAAGGAACTACAAAGCAGGTTGGCTTTAGGAGATCTGATGCCACAAAGGCAGAGATGAGCATATGCTATTTCAACACAGCTGATGCCGTTATGGTGTAATCTCAGTGAGGGAAAAATCTCTCCTCTTTCTCTCTCTCTCCCTCCCTCCCTCCCTCTGTCTTTTCCTCCCTCACTCTTTCTCGGAGTTGCATCAGGCTTTCATTATTCCGAGTGCGGGCGCGCCTGTACAAATACAATACCTGATCCGAGGGCTGCCCTCACATTTAAACTTCACAATAAGACTCTCTCCCCTCTTTCATTTCATCAGTTCACACCCTACAGAGGCGGCTCATTAACTAACGCTTTCATCTCGCACAACCGCGAAACTACAAAGACGAGATGGCGAAAGTGACAGAAAAGGTTACGAGCAAAATGTCAGCCATTTCTGATGGCGAAATGTTGTGCAACTGAATCGCATTTCATTCAGTGTGTTTTAAAGGATCTTGTTCCTGCCTATGTGGGGTTATAAAAATGATGTAAAAGCTGTTCGGGAGCAAAATGAGTGGAAAATAGAGAGGATGTTAGGTCAAACTGAAGACATAATGCAAAAAATTTATGAGGTCATATTCAACAGATTTTGTATTTAGTCCTTTTTTAAACTATTTATAATGTTTTCCTACATCAAAACATTGTTTTACATAACTCTTTTTCCACCCTTTTTGTCTCTTAGAAAAACTTAATATTTAGCTAATGCACAAATATTTTTGTTTTATGACTGCTAAACTATATATCTACATATTTGTCAACTCTGGTAATTGAATTCCTACACAAAAATAAAATAAAACTATATATATATATATATATATATATATATTAACTAATAAAAACACAATTACACACAATTAAATAATGCAAACTACAATAATGATAATGGAATAAATAAAATAAAATACAATAAAATAATTTCAATTGTCTATTGACTGTTGTCTTTGCCAGCTGATTTGTTTTACATAATAATAAAGTAAAATTACAATAAACGTAAATAATAAAAACAATCTATACATTATTATTACACACTATCTCACATACACCAAATATATAAAAATGACAATATAATAATAATAATAATAATAAAATAGTATTTTTGTAAACGCCTTCTTTTTACAGTGAAATATTACAATAGCATTTTTTGTTATTATTTAAACTGTTATTTTTTTAAATGTGTAATTTTGTGTCTTAATTATTAATTAATGTTAATATTAATAATATTACAATAGTAACATTAATTATTATTATTATTATTATTATTATCATAAAATATTTGTCAAATATTCTTATTTTTGCTATTAATTCATTTTTAACCTAACAATAAAACAAACTATTAAATACAATTAAATACTATTGACTGTTGTCTTTGCCAACTGATTTTTGTTACATAATAATAAAATAAACAATAAGTAAAATAAAAAAAAAAAAAAAATATATATATATATATATATATATATATATATATATATATATATATATATATATATAATAGAATACTAAAATATAATATACATTTAATATATTTATTAAAAGTGTATAACATTTCAGTACAAATTAAAATATTTTATGTCAATTTAATTTACTTCTTTAGTAAATAAGAGGCATAATGTATAGTCAGGTGGTAATAATTGCTAAATAAACCACTGTATGCTGATGGAAGCACTTTATTGGACTTCAATCAATCTCAACAGCCATTCACTACCATTATAAAGCTTGGAAGAGCCAGGACATTTTTTAATATAACTCTAATCGCATTTGTATGAAAGAAGAAAGTCAGCGGCATAATGTATAGTTATAGGCGGTAATTATTGCAACATGTCCTCCAATTTATACGACCTACGTAAGTCGTTTTCACAAATCCCCAAATACGTCTCTATAGAGTGTATACAACATCAAATACGTCTCTGTAGAGCGTATTCAACATTTGCTCCCTTATCAGTAACAGGTATCTAATTCAACCTTAGCATTACGTGTAGGTCAATTAGTAGCGCGTTGCACTGCGAAGTGGTAATCATATGAACACAGGTTCGATACCAGAAATCATGATTTTGCACTATTTCTGTAAGGGGTAGGTTTAGGGTGGGGTTAGGTGTGGTCATTTATACGAATTACACCTAGTAAAACATGTTTACCCTGAAATCAAAATAAAAACTCATACGTCATTCCATGACGTCAGATCCACTGTCATTATTTTTACGACCGCTAGAGGGCGCTTAACTTTAAAACGTAAACATGGGTCGTATTTGGTCGATTCAAAAACGTACAACTGGGTCGTATTTTCTTTGAGGACAGTCTCAATTATTGCTAAATAAACCACTGTACGCTGATACAAGACCCATTCGCTTCACACTGCAGGTCAGCGGGGTACATCAAATGATGCCATGTCATGCTTATGACACCAATGCCAAATCAGCTCATAAATTTAGACGCATTTCTGGTCAAATTCACTGCTCGACTCAATCCATGTGTCTACACAGCCTTCAGTCTTTTCTCTCTCTGAAACCGAGCAGTAAATAACGACCCCTGGCCGACCCTACCGAGTCAACCAACCCACCATATCATTTGCCTTTGTCTTTCTGTTGCAACGTTGATCACCAAAGCAGGGAAGCCCAAGTAATAACAGAGAGCCAGAGAGAGAAAAGAGTAGGGGGGGAATCTACGGCCTTCTCTCCAGCGTTCCACTTTGTGATGGTAATGTAGTTGGTACTCAATGCAGGGCTGCCTGTCTGAGTGATTTTATGCTTGTTATAGTGTGTGTTGATATGAATGGAGTGTGTTGAGAGCGTATTATAGCGAGGGGCTGGGAGTATGTGTATGTGTAGGGGCGGCTTGATAATGTTAAGAATGTTTGGTTGCCTCTGTGTTCGTGTGTTAAGAGCTGTGTAGCAGCCGTACAGATGGATTTAACAGCGCGTTTATTGTGTGCGAGTGAAGCTAAAGGGATTAAATAGCGCAAGGTGAACTCATGTGAAGCTTTCATAGACCGAAAAGCAGTGTGTGTTGGAATATCACAGGGAAATTTAAGTGGCCCTCACCGTTTGGTGCTTTTCAAAACAAAAACGGCTTCCTTCAGACAGCTTCCCCGTTAAAAACGGATAACCTAGTGCCAAAAATAGAATGGGTTATTTTTATTTAAAGTGATACAGATATATGCTGATCCCCTGATAGAGGTTCACCGCGGTAGAACGCAAATACGAATTTGCTCACTCCATTCAAAGGAGACTAATGTTTATGTATGGGACCTGCAGGTATGAGTGACCCGCTCTCAGGGGAGAGTGTGTGAGTGTGTGTGTGTGTGTGTGTGTGTGTTTGATGTTGGAGTCTCAATGGGATACGGGTACATTTTGTAAGACTGTTTTGTCACAGTTTGTTTCTGAGCATAATTTTCCAGCCTTAAGTCGGAATGGCATTGCTGCTGGGAGAGAGAGAGAAAAAAAGAGGGTTTAAGTTTTACAAAGACGCACATACACACAGGTACACACATAAGTGCAGGTGTTCCGAATTAATGCAGCTTGTTTATTTTCATTTCCTCAGAGAAGCAAAACTCAGCCTGTCATTCTACCTCTATCTTTCTCCCACACATGCACATCATTTCAGACGTTTCATGCTATTTACGTAAAGTTCAGCTTTGATTAGTGGCACACAGAGCCTTTTATTTGTTTTATTTGATGTGCTGTAGAAACAGAAACCATGTGACTAGAGCAAAACTATTAGAACTAACAGTGAAAAAAATCTAATATCACATAACCGAGAACAGAATCAGACATTTTAAAGCATAAAAATACATTAAAATGCCCTGCCTGCTCTCCTCTGTTGTGACTCCTCCAAGATTTTAATGGTAGTGAATGGGCGTTAAAGTTTTAAAGTGCGTCCATCAATCATAAAATGTACTCCACACAGCTCTGGGGGTTAATAAAGGCCTTCTGAGGTGAATCAATGTGTTTGTGTAAGAAACAATATCCATATTTAAAACTTTATAAGCCATAATCTGTCGAAAGAGCTATATTAAACAATGTCCTGAGCTTCCAAGCTTTATAATGGCAGTGAATAAGCGTTAAAGTTTTGAAGTCCAATAAAGTGCATCCATCCATGATAAAAAGTGTTCCACATGGCTCCGGGAGGTTAATAAAGGTCTTCTGAAGCAAATCGATGCATTTGTGTAAGAAAAATATCCATATTTAAAACTTTATAAACCGTAATATGATATAAGCCAAGAGTAAACTGTTTATTCTTTGCTGTAAACAAAACTTGATTCTCACAAAACTTGCATATTCTCAACGGAGTTTACACTATACTACTATGTCCTTTGCATAGACTTTAGTTTATAAAATTTTAGTTATGGGTATTGTTCTTACACAAACGCACTGTTTTGCTTCATAAGGCTTACTTTCTATGATGGGTGGATGCACTTTATTGGACTTCAGAATCCATTCACTGCCATTATAAAGCTTGGAAGAACCAGTACATTTTTTTATTATAACTGATTGCATTCGTCTGAAAGAATAAAACCATATATACCTAGTATGGTTTGAGAGTGAGTAAATCATGGGGTAATTTTCATTTTTGGGTGAACTATCACTTTAAGAGCTCTTGTGGTTTTCTGAAAAAAATAAAAAATAAAAAATAATAATAATAATAAAAACTTGTTAAGACATAAAGCAATAAATGTTAGTATTGTAATTTTACAGTTGTACTGTTGTATTTTTACCATACTGTAAAATAAAAATACTATTTTTTTGTAAATACCCAAATATTACAACAGTAATATAAATAGTATAAGTAATAAAGTAGTAATAATTAATGGATCCCAGTAGGTTTGAAACAAAAAAAGCTGATTTTTCCTTATTTGAATGAAATACTCATTTCGCATTTACGCTCCACGATTTAGTAAGCAATATTATGCCTGTATTAGCTATGTGTGCAGAGTGCAATTGAATTTTAAAGGAAGACCATCTTGCTTCAAACACAAACAGAGGACAGAGAGAATTCTTTGCTTCAGAGAGACATTCTGTTCTCCTTCAAAGGGCACCTCCTTCGTTCTCGCTCTTTCTTTCTCTCTCTCTCTCAGGGAGGGAAGGTGAGGTGGAGATTTCCCAGCATGCATTATTCATCATCTGCGACCGACACAAATTGAGCGGCGGCGACTGCTGAGGGCCTGCCAGTGAATGTGTGTGTCCCTGCCTCAAACCAAAACAGAGCCTGCTGACATACACACACTCACAAAACACACTCAACAGAACGGTGACAAACAAGACAATCCATGCCCATCCTCTTTGTCCACAATCCTAAATCAACGTATCGATCCCTGGAGAACCCACAGAGAGTTTGTAGAGATTCTTACAGACACATGCAGACACACATGGCCACAAATCTCCACGAATCAATGCATCTTGTTCACTTAGTATAAAAACATATGAAACTTTAACACTAGGGGAAAAAAATACACACATATAGCACAGATTAATTAAAGTCTATTTCCTTAAGCAAAGTATTGATCTTCTTGCTCAGCGGGTTACTCCTTGATTAGATCCCACAATCACAAGAAAACTGATTATGTATTGAACACACTCTCTCTCTATTGCTCACTTAGTAAAGTGTTGTTGTAAAGTGTGTCACAGCACATATTTTACAACAGTTTATTATTTAGTTTAAAAGACACTTGATCCAACAGTGAAAATTCTGTTACCATTTACTCACCCCTTAAGTTGTTCCAAACCTGTATCAGTTTCTTTCTTCTGTTGAACATAAAAGAAGATATTATTCAAGAATGTGTGACCAGGAGGACTATGGAAGTCAATGGCTACCAGCAACTGTTTAAATTCTTTAAAGGGAACCCTGGGTATTAAGACTTGTATGGCTTAATGCCTATATAACAAATGTTGTCTCTTACTGAAATATGTAGTAGAAATCCCATGAAAAATGTATGTTATTTAAAAATATATACATATTTAGGGGTTCCATTATTTCAATTACATGCAAAGGGGGGCACTCCATGAGCTATTGGTGCTACCTGTTGCTATTTTTATGGCAACACAACTCCGAAAATAAAATAGTGATACGATGCCACATTGTGTGGATTGGAAAGATGTAAACATGCCAATGTTTGTCATGACGCCGCAGCCACTGAATAAGTTTCTCAGCACAGTTTTCACTGGATATTCATTTCACGTCATCAAAATAATGGCACCTCCATAGTTCAAAATATGTATAAAACAATGTGGGTTTTTTAACCCTTAAATGCATACCTCGGGTCAGTAGCGACCCGGGACGTCACTCCGTACCCTCTCCCTCTACCACCTTTTTTTTTTAAAAAAGTGAATAGGGTCACTAGAGACCCAAGGTGTGTAATAGTGTAAGTACATTTTTAGCGCGCAAAAAAATTTACATTTCTGAACTTAGTACATGCAATTCACCTTTATTCCTTCAGGAGGCATTTTTTGATGGACAATAATGTCATGTTTCACTCATAATTATTGCAGACATATAACAAAAGAATATCATCAGCAAAAATTGAACTGGTTTGAATGATTTACTGCAGAGCAAATAAAATATAAATGTCACTGTTATTTGATGGTGCATCTGGTGAATAAACTGCCAGCAATCAAATTATTGTCTTTGAAGTCATTGAAAATGATACTTTTGAGAATATGGTTAAGATCGCGAAATATGAGCCAGATGCTGAAAGTACTTTGGAAGTGTGCTCTAAGGATGGCGGCGATGGTAAAATCATCTGCTCAAAGTTTCAAAAGGTAACAAAATATGATTTATTATATTCTTTTGTAGTTGTTCTTAAAATATCAAGTGAGTTTTTTTGCTATTGCAAGAAGATCCATCCGTGCTGGATATATAGGTCTGGGTAGCTAAAGACCCAAATATGCAATAATGATTGGTGAAACATTCATGCATTTAAGGGTTAAATAAAATAAATCTTTCATAAGTATTCTACTACACTGCCCTCCAAAAGAAAAGTGGGGTTTTGGACAATATTGGTATGAATCCTTTTTAATTTGTGATAATTTTGCACTTATAAGGGACAACACAAACAACAAAAACATAGAAACATTTATACATAGAAAAAACTTACATTTTCAATTCATCAAAATATCCACCATTAGCAGCTATTACAGCTCTGCATAATCTGGGCATCCGAGCTGTCAGTTTATTCAAACATTGACTTGATTTATTACTCCAAGCCTCCTGAAGGATTGCCCAAAGATGATTCACACTGGTTGGACACTTCTTACAGACATCACAGTCCAGTTCCTTCTATAGTAGCTCAATTGGGTTGAGGTCAGGTGATATGGGAAGCCATTCCATGACAGACATAGTGGTCTTCAATGATAATGTCAAGTTACTTTAATGTATCTGCACCAAAAAATGATAAGGATTTATGCTGATACCGTCTTTTGCCTGTTGTTTTCAAACTTTTGGAGGGCAGTGCACATATTTCAGTTTGAGACATTATGTTATATTAAGCCATACAAGTTTTCATACCAGGGAGAAATGTCTATTTTTTTTGTTAAGCAGAAGAAAGAAACTCATTACAGACTTTGGTATCTTGGCAAATCAAATTTTAAGCTATTGTCGAGATCTCTTCTGAAACTCTAGACGAGACACATGTGAGATCACTAGAGTCTAAAGTGTCAATTTGTTCCCTTTAGCATTATTGTTTTCTTGGGGAAACAACTGAGAATGTGTTTTCTTTCTTTCCCAGAGTAAATCGCACTTTATACATGAAAGAATTTACACTTGCCGAATATATATAAAATCGTAGGTTATTTCTTGACTGTTGCACCCACTCAACAACAGTCTGAAGTGTTTGCAGCGTGAACTGTTACAGTTTCACGACTGTGTTTAGCACAGATCCTTTAAGTCGATTTGCAGTGTTTGATTCTGTTGAAATAGAGGGAGATTAAAAGAACAAACTCAAAGCAGCTCACACAGGAGGCTGCCTGCTTGCTGCTTATTAGCATATTACCCATAATTGAGCGTTTCTACGGAAACAAAGTCAGAGTAATTGGCAGTCTAGCCAGTCTTCTAAAAGGGCTGAACTCTGAACTTCTTTAAACGCAGCCGTCTCTGTTTTCAAAGAAACACGCGCATACACACACCATCGCCGCCAGATGGGAAATATATAATTTCAGATACCATAGAGTTATTGCATTTTAACTGAAATTATTGTCCATGTGATCGGGAATAAAAGGCACTTTAATGTGCTTCAAATGGCGTCATTTTGTAACCTTAACATTTTCCTCGACACAAACAAACGAGCACGCTCAATTTGACGCTTTGACGAATTTTACACACCAGTCAGCAGGAAATGTCAAATGAACCACACTTGGATGTAGAGAATAAATTATAGCGCTCAGTAAAAATAGACACCGTTCCAGTGTTCATAATTCGTAAGTTGTTGAAGGATTTATCTCAGAGGAGCAGGCGGCATTAACGGCCACCACCTTCCTGACCCGAGCCTCGTCGGAGACTGTGATTGGCCGAGGAAGTAGGTAAGGCTTTTAAAGGACTTAATGATTGAATGACTCTTATTTCAGGCTGAGGATCAGTTCCTTCCAATCTGAAATTACTCTCATGGCTGAAGTAAGACATATTAAACTGACCCCGAATCAGATGGAGGACTAAATTACCACAGCTCTGCAATTCCACTGATTTCCATAGTTTTCCAATCGCAGTTGAATGTTCAAAGTGTCCTTTCCAGCATAGAAAGGATCATTTATTTGGATCGCACCTCAAAGAATTTGATTCATAGCTATGAATATATGTTTGAAGTCATCGTAACTTTAGAAACTGACCCAAATGCGCTAAAACCAGCAGATAATGAACTTGACTTTGCCAGCCAGCCTCATTTTCTCTAATCCTGAGCTTTCTGAGATAACCTTGAAGGAGCTTGAGATATTCCAGAGTGCCAGAATTCCCAATTCTCCTGACAGAATTCCCCAGGCCGGCTATGCCACGGTCCTTTCTTCCGAGCACCTGAAATGGCTGCAGGTCTTAGCTTTATAGTTTGTGCCTGTCTACATGACAGGATCCCTCCAGACACACACACACACACACACACACATGCTTCACCTAAGAGGGAGAAAGAGGGACAGAAGGACAGATTCAGAAAACAGAGAGAGCGATTCTTCCCAAACAAATCCTCTGGGGACCATAAGGCTGTCCCTGCCATCTGTGTGTGTGTGTCTGTGTGAGTATCTAGGCTATAATTATCAGCCAGGCAGGGAGTGCCCATACCATTGGCCGGTGTACCCAGGCGATGCCACCCTCGTACTCTACTCACATACATAGCATTCAGCTCACTGACTGCATTTGGCCCAGTGCCATCTTGCCTGCAACCAAGGCACAATTGTACACACACACACACACACACACACACACACACACACATGGGGTGACACCCCTATAGACTAGAGCCAAGGCTAACACACATCTATTACTTGAATACTCGAATACTATAAAAAAGAAAAAAAAGAGCCTTTTACAGGATATGAAATACATTATTTAATTCCTCTAAGTGCCCCAAAAAGTGCACACTTAAGCCACACTGAAAATGTATGAATGTTCTGGCATTATGTAACAAAATGTCAAACCAAGTGGCATTTATTATAAAGAAATATTTGGAATAAATATGAAATATTTTAAAAAGTAAACACGCTGTGCAAGCAAAACTTGTTTTTTTTTTTTTAAACCTTCAGAATTAATTTGTATTATTTTTTATGCTTTTTTAGACTTTGAAAATATTTCATACAAAATTATTGCATATGTGTGTATTATCAACAAACAGCTGGACTGTATTTGTTATATTTATAATTATATATAATTCCAATGTGTAAAATAATGTTTATGATTACAATTTACTCAAAATCATTGCATTTCTAAAACTATAATAATCTAAACCAAGTAAAAATGTACAAGTTGCACTGACAATATGGCTATGCTTTATTTTAAGGTCTAACTTCTGCTATTAACTACAACTTTTGCCTCAATAGACTCCTAATTACAGCTTAGTAAGGTAAATGTTAAGTTTAGGTATTGGCTATGATTAGGGATATAGAATATGGTCATGCAGAATATGTGGTTTATAAGTACTAATAATACACTAGTAATAGACATGGTAATAAGCAACTAGTTAATAGTGAGAATTGGTTCCTATACTGGTTCCTATAGTGTTACTGAAAATAAATGTAATGTTTTACATGTAGTATTATATCCTCATTAAGGCTGTGTTTATTTGATTATAAATACAGAAAAAAATGGTAATATTGTGAAATATTATTGCAATTTAAAATAGGGGTTTTCTATTTCAATGTACTATAAAATAGAATTTATTCCTGTGATCAAAGCTGAATTTTTAGCACCATTACTCCAGTCTTCAGTGTCACATGATCCTTCAGAAATCATTCTAATATGCTGATTTATTATTAATGATGGAAACAGTTGTGCAGCTTAATAAGTAAGTTTTAAGAAAAGCATTTATTTAAAGTATAAATAATATACAAAGTTCAAAAGTTCAAAGTTTGGGGTCAGTATTTTTATTAATTAATTAATTTGTATTTATTTATTTATTTATTTATTTGATAAAAATTAATACTTTTATTCAACAAGGATGTGTTAATAAAGACTTTTATTGTTAGAAAGGTTTATATTTTGAATAAATGCTGTTCTTTTTAACTTTTTATTAATCAAAGAATCCTGCAAAAAGTATCACCAAAAATATTAAGCAGCACAACTATTTTCCAACACTGATATTAAGTATTAATTCAGCATATTAGAATGATTTCTGAAGGATCCTGTGACACTGAAGGCTGAAGTGATGGCTGATAAAAATTCAGCTTTGCATCACAGAAAAACATACAAATAAAAAACGTACGTATATTAACCCTTTAACTTTCACCAGTCCCTGTTTACTTCACCATTTTGAAAGTGAAAGTTTTACAAATAAATCCTAATCTAACCACAAATTATATATCATTGGAAAGGTCTAAGACTAAAGTAGATATTTTACCTTTTTTTGTGAGTGTGTGTTACAAATTATGAAGGAAAAGTAATAGATTAAATTAATTTATGACAAGAGTGCACCTCAAAAATCTACTTCTTTGTCACAAAAAAAACTTTCTTCGTTGCCTTTTTCCCTAACATGCTTTAGAAAACATAAGAAATTGTTTATCAGTTAAAAACTTAAAATCACAAAATTCATCCTTTAAAAACCATTTTAAAATTTGGACATTGCATTACCATAAAAAATGTACATTAGAATCATATTACAACAGTTTGAACACTGCATGTCGATGTTCAAAAGAGTGACAGTTAAGGGGTTAAAATATAAAACTTATTTTAAGCTGCAATAATATTTCATAATTTTCATAATATTTCATAATTCATGTAGATACATATTAAATACATGATAATTTAAACAATGCAGGGAAAAAATAATTTAAAAATGTATATTTATTGTGTGAATCTTTTTATATACATATTTTCACAAATTAACTGTTCCTAAAACTGTCATTTCCACCACAACCAACAATTTTGGCCTTAGTTAGTGTACCTTGTTACCAAGGAAACAACAGTGTCAATGGAGAGCATGCTTAAGATGAAATAAGACTGTGTGTGTGTGTGTGTGTGTGTGTGTGTGTTTGTGTGTGTGAAAAAAACAAGGACAAATCAAGGTTAATATCAGCTGTGGGCTTTTTGTGTGTGTGTGTGTGTGTGTGTGTGTGTATGTGTATCTGTCAATCAAGCTGTAATTTTGTCAAACTATGCAAAAAGTGCAAATATGAAATGTTTCATTTATGATACCTTAAATGCTTGCTATGCAATAAGACAAAGGAGGAGTCCTTTTTATTCCAAAAACAATTAAAATGTAATTCCCACCACATCATGGAAGTCATGGATGGGTTATAAATACCAATGAGTTTGAAAAGAGTGTCTTAGAACATACCCTTTAACTGCCACTCCCAATTTTGAACATAAACATACAAATGCAGTTTTTATTTTTTATAATTCATGAATAAAAACATTTTGTAATATGATTTTGATGTACATTTCCCATGGTAATGCAATGTCTGATTTTAAAATGTTTTTTTAAGGATGAATTTAGCGATTTTAGGTTTTTAACTGTTAAATAATTTCTTATGTTCTCTAAAGCATGATAGGGAAAAAGGCAATGAAGAAAGCCTTTTTGTGACAAAATAACTGTTATGAAGTAGATTTTTGAGGTGCACTCTTGTCATAAATTATTCTATTACTGTTCCTACATAATTTGTAACACAACAAAAATGGCAAAATATCTATTTAGGAGTCTTAGACCTTTCCAATGAGAATTTGTGGTTAGATTAGGATTTATTTGTAAAATGGGGAAGTAAACGTAGGCGTCCCACAGAGGGGATGGGTGACAGTTAAAGGGTTAAAAGAAAGAAGTAACAGAAAGAGGAGAGCAAGAAAGACAGAATCACAGTGGAAACCACATGCGTGCACACACACACACACACACACACACACACACACACACACAGCGACGCGTGATTCTGCTTTGCTGACGCATCAGTAACTCTCCCCATGCCTCCTGGCAGAGACACACAGAGAAACAAACATACATGGTCACACACACACTTCCTCTCCCATTCAGCATTAACACACACACTCACTTATGCACACGTTGCCTTGATTTTAATCAGCACGATGGTAGAAAAAAAAAAATCCATGAGCAATGGTGCATATGTAAGCAAAGTTGAACACAACACAGGTGCTAATTTACCTAGCGACAGCAGCAAATATGCACGCAGATTATACATGCAGATCTATAAAAGATGAAGGTCGTGAAGTCTGAATTATCATGCTACGATTTTTCAAAGTTATGGATTTTTTGAGTTTTATAAGACAAATTCAATGTTACTTGTCATTAATAAATTACTTGCAATTAATTTATTAGCAATTTCTCAGTGAAAAAAATGTGTATACAAGATCATGTTTAGCCTTAAAAAGGGATGTAACAGGATGTAAGTGGTCCACTACAGCCAATCAGGAAAGAAACAGCATGTTTATGTCACAGCGGGAGCCATCAAGGTCACATTTTTGAAGGGAATTCGAGGAGGAACGGAAATATTTCGCAGGGATCCGTTTCCATGTGACACATCTGATGGTGGCAGGAGCAGCCAGAGGGAGCAGGTGGTCGAGACTAGCTGCTCATTTCACACACACAACAACACGCACACGCATACACACGCTTCACAGAAATCAGTCGTAAGTGAGGTTGACAGCGCTTAGCCTGCAAGGCGCAATGGTCAGAATAGAACTGTCTATTCACATCCACAGACGTAACTTCAACAACTTCCCCCTCCCTCGCTTCGCCGTACCCCACACAGCTTCTCTCATCGTTTTTTTTTCTCCATTCGTCTTTTCCACGCGGACTCTGCCCCTCGCTCTCCCTCAGCCTGTGTTTTCCCCATGCTGACATAAAAAGGTAGTAAACAATTTCATGCAAATCAAAAAGCAACAAAGGAGGATTTTGCTTTTAAGCAAAAGAGAGCCATTCAGCAGGGAAAAGGCTGTTTTAGTAGCTACCTCTCTCCCTCTCGTGCTTTCTCTCCCTTTGAATGATTCCCTGTGGGGTTGATTCTCTTCAAAGGCATCATTTTGTTCTCCATTCAATAATTCATTACCAAGCAATTCTTCTTTTCCTTTCATGCGGTATCTCTCAAAGCACTTGATTGGTTCACACACATCAGGTTCATTTTTTTTTTTTTTTCACTCATAGAGCCACGTACATTACCAATCAAATGGCTTTTCAGAAAAGGGAAAGGAGAATGATTTTGATAAAACTCAAATCATCATTTGCGCTTTTAGATTATTAAAGCATATGTTTCTCTAAATTGAATTTTGGAGGCTATCGAATGTAGGTATTGTGAATTGATGAGGGAAGCATGATTCAGATCAGCATAATTTGCAATAATATCAGCAAAAGTCATTTAGAGTTTAGCGGGGATGAAGAACGAACACGTTGCGGGTTTTTAATGCATCACAAAACATGTGGTAAAAGATGTTAAGTTGAAATATTACGGCTATACATCTTTGGTGTCTAAAATGTAAAATTTGCATCTGTATTTTAAAGCAAGTTCCTGCAAAGGTAACCTAAAGCGGTGACCACACCTATGCACAATTATTTTAGAGTTTTCAACAACTTTGTTGATTCAGCTCATGTATTAGGTAAAAAGTCTGACTGTTACGGTCAAAGTGAAACTGACACAAAAAAATAAAAAATAGACAAAATCAAAAATTCGCTAACAAATAATCTGATAAAAACTGGAAAATTTACATTGAAACTGTATTTAAACGAACAACTACATCTGAGGCCAAGAAAGGTAGTAAGGACATAAAACAGTCCATGTCGCAACCGTGATGTTATGAAGCTATATGAGAATACTTTTTGTTTGCAAAGAAAACAAAAATAATGACTTTACTCAACAATTGCTTATTTTCCGTATCAATCTTCAACATGTGTCCATAAGAGCACCACAACACATGTGGAAGAGGAGAAATTGTTGACTAAAATCAATATTTTCATAGCTTCATAAAACTACAGTTGAAACACTGATGTCACATGGACTGTTTTAACAATGTCCTTACCACATTTTTGGGCCTTGAACGTGGTTGTTGTCTATGCAGGATCAGAGAACTCTCTAATTTTATCAAAAATATCTTAATTTGTGTTCCGAAGATGAATGAATGTCTTAGAGGTTTGGAACAAAATGTATTAAATTATTTTAATTTTAGGGTGAACTATCCATTTAACAACTATTCTACAACAGTATTGTAAAATGTAAAATATTTTAACCTTTTAAACAGAATAGTGTGGCAAAGCCAACATCATGGGTTCGATATATATAAAGTGCATTCAGAAAATATCCAGATCCCCTACACTTTTTTTTAATTTTGTCATTTTGCAGCCTGATACTACAATTGATTAAATTATTTTTTTTCCTCATTAATCCACACTCCATACCTTATTATGACAAAGTGAAAACAGAATTTTAGAAATGTCTTGTAATGTAAATGTAAATGTATTAAAAAGGATAAAATATCACATATAGTATTCAGTCTCGTTGCAACAACATTTCAAATTTAGCTCAGGTGCCTCCCATTTCTCTTGATTATTCCTGAGATGTTTCTACACCTTCATTGGAGCCCACCTGTGGTAAATTAAATTGACTGGACATGATTTGGAAAGGCACACACCTCTCTATAAAATACCTTACAGCTGACAAGAGTGAAAGCCAAGCCATGAGGTCAAAGGAACTGCCTGCAGAGCTCAGGGACAGGATTGTATTGATGCACAGATCTGGGGAAGGCTACAAAAAATTCTGCTGCACTGAAGATTCCCAAGAGCCCAGTGGCTTCCATAATTTTCAAATGAAAGAAGTTTGGTACAACCAAGACTCTTCCAAGAGCCAAACTGAGCAATTAATTGAGAAGGGATCAAGAACCTGATGGTCACTCTTTTGCTCCATGGTCATATATGCAGATGGCAGAAACTTAAAGAAGGACAAACATCACTGCAACACTTCACCGATCTGGGATTTATGGCGGTGTGGCCAAATTTAATCCTCTCCTCAGTGAAGACACATGACAATTTGCAAAACAACTCCTAAAGGACCCTCAGACTCTGAGAAACAAGATTATCTAGTCTGATGACCCTCAATTCTAAGCATCATGTTTGAAGGAAACCAGCTCTGCTCATCACCTGCAGAATATCATCCCAAATGTAAAGTGTGCTGGTAGCAGCCTCATGCTGTGGAGCTGTTTTTCAGTGACAGGGACTGGGAGACTGGTCAGGGTTGAGGGAATGCTGAATGGAGCAAAGTACAGAGATATCCTTGATTAAAAACCTGTTCCACAGCACTCAGGACTTCAGACTGGCCCGAAGGTTCACCTTCCAACATGAAAATGACCCTAATCACTGTGAATGTCCTAGAGTATCCCAGCCAGAGCCCTGACTTGAACCTTATCAAACATCTCTGGAGAGACCTAAAAATGGCTGTCCACTGACGGTCCCCAACCCAAGTGAGCTTGAAAGGATATATATATATATATATATATATATATATATATATATATATTTTATAAATGTACAGACATTTCAGACAATTCTGGTATGGAATTATAAGGTATGAAGTGTAGATTAAAGAGGAATAAAAAATAGTATCAGGCTGATAACATTTTTCAACAAAAAAAAAAAAAAGTGAAGGTGATCTGAATATTTTCTGAATGCAGTGTGTGTGTGTGTGTGTGTGTGTGTATATGTGTGTATATGTGTGTATATATATATATATTTTTTTTTTCAATAATAAAAATATCTGATCCCGTTCTTAACTTTATATTTACTAAACCTTTATTGTTTTCAAATCTTTTTCATTTTCATAATGATTGAAATGTCACCTTTCAAATGTGTTATACCTTTTGTTGCTATAAACAAAAACTAAACTTATTTCATTTTTTTCTCATTTGAATTCATTAATTTTTCTTATTTGATTCGTTCTTGAATGTTAGCATTATAAAAAGACACTAAATTGTTGAAAAGACTTCATTCATTAATATAAATGACAAGCACACTCTCTGGGTCAGTGTAAGCATGAACGCAGCTTTAAATTTTGCAGTTCGATTACATCACACGCCAAACTTTCAAATCACAGTGGTTTGATCAGGCGCCTCAGGGACCAGCCTAGAACGATCACACCAGTTTGATCATCCATGTCAAAGGGTTAAATCTCTCTCCTGATCTCTCTTCCCCTGTCTTCCAGGTCTTGTTCTCTCTAGAGTAGCTGGAAACGCAAAACTTACCACTGCATTTCAAACTGTGCATGCTTGCTGGGAGGGTGTTGCTATGGGAAGTGCAAACTCTGTGATGTCATCATCTGCAGCCAATAGAAGCTGGAGCCATCAGCATAGTCAAGCTGGGCCTAACCATATATATTAGCTTGTTCCCTAAATCACCAATTATGTGAATAGGCCCATTTTTGCATGCAACACATGGTGCCGCCCTATTTGTTATGTGTCAGATTAAATTGCTTTTGCTGTTCTCTTGTCTTAATGGAAATGCCAGGGTCGCCCTGAGAGAGAAAGAGAGAGAGAACAGGAAAAAGAAAGAGAGAAGCATAGAGAGGAAAAAAAATCCAGCAACTCCCAAACGAAACAGTCATGGTCAGCCGAGTGTGAAAATACCAAATTGACTATTTGACTTTATTTCAACTGTTTTTGCTTTCACACAGCCTCATGTGTGTGTAAAGTTGCGAGTGTGTGTGTTCACTTGAGACAAACAGAGAGAAACATCGAAAAGCACTCCACACTCACCTATAAACGAGAGGTCTTTCTATTTGGCCACAACTCCCTGCTGTGACCAGTTAGCCCGCTTGAGTGTCCTTAGATCACTGCTGATGTTTAAATGACCTCGGACGTGAAATATCAGTATTGATCTGGGCAGTTCTGATCTATGTGTGCGGTAGATTGTGAGCTGTAGATGTGCAACATCAACAAATTTTCAGCAGATCTCATTATATAGGAGCTGCGCTATCAGCTATCACCTGTCAATCAGTCCAGACTTCCTGCTCCACCGCAGGGTGAACGATGTCACTTCCTTCCCACAGGGTAAGATGAATTACAGACCTGCGATCAAAGATCAGTATACATATAAATAAAGACATGTTGGCAACAGAAAGTTGTATGTTTATTATTCAAGATTGATTCTGCCTCTGTTCCTAAATACAAAAACTTCCCTATTGTTGCAATTCAAAGACATACAACAGAGTTGTGACTTTATATCTTATAATCTCACAGCTGCAACATTATTTCTCATACCTGTCACTGTTTCTCATGAATGCAGCTTTATACCTCAACTATTACATTATTACTCATGAATTTGGCTTTATATCTCACAATTGCAACTAGATTTTTCAGAACTGTCAATATTTCCAATGAATGCTTCTGGGTAGATTACTTACAAATTGTAATCCATTACTGGTTCAAAATTACCTGACAAAAACTGTAGTTAGTAATGTAATCCATTACATTACACATTTTAGGTAATAAAATAAGACTACTTTTAGATTACTTTTGACCTAATGTGTTTAACACATTGATTTAGATACGATAATCTTGTACCATATTGACGTAAACATACAAAGAGTAGGTAAATATATTCCATTTGTTGTTATTAGCAACATTAAGTGCATTAAAATTTATATTACATCAAGGTTTCCCCAACTGGTATTTGAGTTTTATACAGGGAGTTTAATGGAAAACAATTAATTAATTAAATCATTAAAATGTTAAATTATACTTAATAAAAATGAAATATTGGTAACACTTTAGAATAGGTAACACTTATTCACTACTAACTATGACTTTTCCCTCAGTAAATTCCTAATTTGCTGATTATTAATAGTTAGTAAGGTAGCTGTTAAGATTCGGGATGTAGAATAAGGTCAGGCAGAATAAGGCATTAATATGTGCTTAACTAGTACTAATAAATGGCTAAAATTCTAGCAATATGCATGCTAATAAGCAACTAGTTAGTAGTAATAAGTGTTACCTATTCTAAAGTATTACCAAAATATTTTATTTAGTGACCATAACCAACGTCAGAGAACCAGTGAACATGCAAATGTGTTATTTAATTATTAAAATATTAATTTTAAAATCTCAGGGGCACTTTAAGTAAATTTCTGTCATGACAACTCACGGAGGGATTGGCATGGTAATGTACATGGCAGTGTTAATGTGTTTGGTCTTGAAGGAATAGATCTGCTACGCTGCTGCTGCTGCTGCGGCAGAGCAAGTACAGAGACTTGCTACTGCCAATACATCCACAACATGCTGCTGTAAGCATATAAGAAACACTGCTGCTGCACATATAACATATATAATTAACCCCTATATAGTATACATGAATCACCTCGTAGCAGATCTATACAGGTGGAGCTGGGGAAGGTGGAGGGTTTCTGAAGCTTGCTGCAACTGCTACATCTAGTCATATATTTGAATGTTAAGCGGTGAGCTCATTGGCTACTGATACAGGAGAGAACCAATCGGCTGTGTCATGTGATTATGATGTCATGTTGTCAGATTGAGTTAGACCCATCAGACTGCATTCTAGAGTTTCATGCATTTGTGCATTTTAATGTGTTTAAAAGACGAAAAAGAATAATTAGGTAGAATCAATAAATGATGAATCATTTATTGTTATTGTGTAAATAATATGTAATCATGTCACCCATAAAAAAGTAACTGCAGTCTGATCAAGAGTATTTTAAAATGTGATTTAATCTAATTACAAGAACTTATTTTTTGGAATCTGATTACATAATACAGATTGCAAGTAATCAAGTTACTCCCCAGCTCTGCATCAATACATGTCTCATAATTACAAAGTATTTCTCATAAATAGGAATTTATATCTCACAACTGTATTTAATTCTCAAAATTGACACCATTTCTCATGAACGCAGCTTTATATCTTACTAATACAACTTTATTTCTCATAATTTGACTTTATATTTGTCACTGTGCACATAACGATGTTGCGACGCAAAGATAATTTAAATCAAAAGTCTTTAATAGAAATCTACAGGGTAGGTGGCCAGGCAGGAATGGCAGGCACACACTCAAGGTAACCATAAGGACCAACAATGAGACACGGAACTCAAACAAACTTATAAGGACACTAATTAATTACAAACAGGTGAAGAACATAACGATAATTACAGGAACTCCAAATAAGGGCACACACAACAGACAGTTCACAGGGGTGTGGCAATATCTCACAAATGCAACTTTATTTCTCATAACATTTCTCGCTAATGCAAAATTTTATCTATATTACAACTATGTATGTGACTATGTATGTGACTTCTTATAATTGTGCAGTTTTGCTTCTCACAATTACAACCTACTCCTAAATGTGTTTATTTCTTATAATGAGCACAATTTCTCATGAATACAGTTTCATCAACTTTATTTCTCACAAACGTGACTATACATCATATTTATTTTTCATATAGTTGTCACTATTTCTCATGAATGCAGCTTTATATATCATAATTACAACATTAATTCTCCTGCTCTATAAATGCAGCTCTATATCTCGTTTTATCTTTATTTATAACGTTATTTCTCATAATTGTGACTCTCATAAATGCAATTTTATATTTAGTTATAACCCAATTTCTCCTAACGTGATGTAAATTTCAGAATTGCCCATTTATAAGAGATGAGTTTATACTTTATTTGAAAGCATATCTAAAACTTGCAACTATTTCTCATCAGTGTGAATTTAAATCTTAGAATTCCAACAGTTTCACAAATATTACTTTACTAGGAATAACACTGCAATAGTGAGATTTAACAGCAACTTTATATCTCACAATGGAGGCTTCCATTGTGTATGTGTTGGTATCTTAAAAAAAAAAGTGTTTGTTTCTAAAATAACTAAAGGTCTCTACACCTGTGGTTTCCCTGTTGTTTAACATCCACAAGAGCTCTAAATTAGGGCAGAGTCTGAGGTCAGAATTCTCCTGCGTTCCAATTTCCTCAGAGAGAGTGTTATGTGCTGTAATCAGGGCCATTCCGGCTCAAACAGGCTCAAACAGGAGGCAGACATCACAGTAACACACAACCCTGATGATACCTAAGCCTTTCATCAGTAGCATGGCAACTGGCTGCCTGTAACAACCCCCAAAATGATAACACCTCACTGCCTGAGATTTAGTACGTGCAGTTGTGCGTTTGCATTACTGATACGTAAATGGTGAGGATATATGTATGTATTTTCAGATTTCATGCATGTGTGTTGTGCACTTGTGATGTGAGATTTCATATATGCATCATTGGGATCACTGGCAACATCACAGACTGACATGATGTCTTTGCTGTGTTCGCCCCCTCTTTTATCATCTCTTTCAACTTGCCTCTATTTCACAGAGATGTTGTCACATCAGCTAAACACACACACGCACACTCAGAGCCTCCAAACATCAAATGTCTGTGCTATGATACTCATTAGAAATGGGTGGCACACTCTTCAAAACTTAGGATACATGTCTGGAAAAGTCAAACAAGTTAATGCCGTACAGACCCAGATTTCACTCTCTCCTCAATTCGCACACCAATTACCCAGCTATATCAAATGAATGATGCTAAGACCAGCCTAAAGATGTAGCTGGTTTTACATGTTTCTAGCTGGTCCAAGACAGTTATTAGTTGATCAAAGTTAGTTTAGATGGATAATGGATAATGCTGGTAGACTATTTTTGTCAAATTGGTTAGAGCTGGTAAATCAATTTTTTGATTAACTTTCTCATTGTGCAGAGAGTTTGCATCTTTTTTGTTTTATTACTCCTGTAGCTCAAACAGTAAGGTGTGATGCTATCAGCACTAAGGTCATGAGTTCAATTCCCAGAGAATGTAAGAACTGATCAAATTTATACTGTACGTTGAATGCAATGTTAAAAAAACTCTCCACTTTTTTGAAAATAGACTCATTTTCCAACTCCCCTAGAGTTAAACAGATGACTTTTACCATTTTTGAATCTATTCAGCCGGTCTCCGGGTCTGCACTTTTAGCATAGCTTAGCATATATCACTGAATCAGATTAGACCATTAGCATCTTGTTCAAAAATGACCAAAGATTTTCAATATTTTTCCTATTTAAAACTTGACACTTTAGTTACATTGTGTACAAAGACTGACAGAAAATGAAAAGTTGTGAAAGTTGTGTCTATATTCAGGTGCTGCGTAATATCATTGCGCCTGCTGCATCCATGGTACGGCAGCAAAGTTCCCTGATTATTACGCCAGAATGAGAGTTCCTATCCATATTAGCCTGGAAAATCACAACTTTTCATTTTCTGTCGGTCTTAGTACACAATGTAACTACAGAAGAGTCAATTTTAAATAGGAAAGATATTGAAAATATTTTGAATGAGACGCTAATGGTCTAATCAGATTCAATGATTTATGCTAAGCTATGCTAAAAGTGCTACCTGCAGACCCTGAGACCGGCTTAATGGATTCAAAAACGGTAAAACTCATCTGTTTAACTCTAGGGGAGTTGAAAAATTAGCCTATTTTCAAAAAAAGTGGAGTGCTCCTTTAAGCTGAATAATAAAATATGCTTTTTTGTATGTTATTGCAAATGATTTTTAGTTTGAACCTAATTTAAATTGGTGTGAAAAGAAAGAAAAGAAGACACCATTTGGCAAATAACAGCATTATTAAAATAACATATCATTTCCCAAATGTCAGCTTGGCTACCACATTTTTTATTCTGGGAATCAAATAAATACTTGTGGATATTGGATAATGGATAGACAGGACCCATGAAAAATACACATTTATTAAACTTAGCACGAAATAGGCTTATAAGGACCATGTCTCAAACTTTGAAAATGGCATTTAATGAATTTGCTTAATAAAATAGCACCCTATTGAAGAAAATGCCATCTTAATAACTGTATAGGGTCTCAAGGCCATGCTGTATTGTGAATATTAGCTGCAACTTCTAGTTTTATTATTTAGTACATTTTGCACAAAATCAATGAGACACTCAAGTCCATTCTGTAAAGTAAGTAATCACAACTTTTAGTACTGTACTGAAATTTGTATAAAACCAATAAGATACTCAAGGCCATGCTGTATTGTGAATACAGTCACACTTGTAGTTTATTTAGTAAATTTTCCTCTAAAAATCATTGAGATATGCAAGGCCATGCTGTATTGTTAATATAGTCACTTGAAATATGGTTCAAAAGTTTGGGGCCTGTAAGACACTAATATTATTATTCAGTGAAATGTGTCTAGTTTGAAAGGTTTCAAAAGAATTAAAGCTGTTATCTTGAACTTTATATTCAAAGAATCCTTAAAAACAGCATACATTTAAGCATGCGGCACAGCTATTTTCAACATTGATAATAATAAGAGATGTTTCTTGAAAACCAAATCAGCATATAAGAATCATGTGACACTAAAGACTGGAGTAATGGCTGCTTTGCCATCACAGGAATACATTTTAAAATATATTAAAACAGAAATGAAACTAAATATTTCATATATTACTATTTTAATCTGTAAAAATAAGAGACTTCAAAAACATTACAATTCTTACCAACCCTAAACTTTTAAATGCTTGCATACTCCCAAAATTATATTTCACAGAAAAAAAATAATCTTCAGGTAACATATTGTTCCAGTTGGCTCCACTCCGGCTGATCAAAGGAGGTAGAGATTATGTATATTTAAGGCAAAATATTCCTGGAATATCAAAACAGGTGTTTTTGATTCAGTGATTTTGAATTCCACATCAAGCACTTTTGCAATCGACATCATGGTCAAATGATGAGATGAACAAATCCACTAATGAGCCATCCCCATTGGTCTGCTGGCCTCTTTTTCATAAGGTAAAATTTATTTTAGACAGGAACTGAAAAAACTTTAACACACCTAAGGGGCATTCAGTGTAACAAGCTTTAAATTGATATTTCATTTGATTCTTAATGCCTCTGATGACTGCATATTTTCTTATTCATCAAATGTAGGCGGGGTGGGGTGAAGCCATGCTCTTTTCATTTTTATCTTCTGTCTCACTCCTTCGCTTTTAATGAACATTACTCTCCTAGACTGTGTGTGACTCTCTCTCTCTCTCTCTCTCTCTCTCTGAATTCATCACATCTCTCATTAATCTCCTGGCAAAGAAGCACAAAATGAAAACACACATAAAAACACACACTTTCTGAAGAAGGAGATGGTTTAAGAGTGTTTAAATTTGCATAAAACACTCCATCATGCTGGGTTGGCTGGTTGCAGGATGACAGACACTACCTTAAAATAGGTAACAAAATGTAATTAACAAGCTAAAACAGTTCAGTCAAAGTAAAGCCTGTTGTTTTTTGTTGACCTCTGCCCTTACACAGTTTATAATGTATGTTTCACTCAAACATACTGACATTCAGATGTTTTATTATTTACTATTTTGTCATTTATCACACAGGTAAGATCCCTAGGAGCAGTGTGATGGTACTGTAAGTATCTTGCCAAATGACAATGGTGATGACGATTCATGGAATCTTTGCCAAGTTTGAACCTGCGACCAACTCTATTTTTACATGTTTTATGTGTAATTATATTGGCCTGTCCCAAATGGCACATGAATGAAAAATAAATATTATACATGACAAATATCACATGAGTAGCAGTGCGATAAGACTGTATATCAGCATTTGAGTGTGATATTGTGTTTATACAACAGTGTAAATAAACCTACATTCATGCCTAAAAAGCTCTTAAAAAACAATTAATACAATTATAGTGGATTTGGGCATCCGCCATAACACTCACTGTGAGAAATGCTGCAAGCGGAATGATACTGTACAAACAGTGAAATGCTTGCAGTTGTTATAACTAGAATATCGCACTGCTGGAAAAGGCTCTCAGCCAATCAGATTCGAGGACCAGAAAGAACTGTTCTATATATATATATATATATATATATATATATATATATATATTTGGTTTGATTCAATGGTTTTTGTTGTCAATTTCAATTAATTGACGTCGAACTGTCACTAATTTGAAAGTGAAAGTAAAATGCGCACAGGCATTTGCAAGCTATTGAAATGTGAATAAAAGCAAGGAAAAGACAGAAAATGTGTTTTTCTCTGGGGATGGAAGAGGCAGACATCACGTTGCCGGTTACATCGTCTGGGCTGCCTTGTTGAGCACAGTGGCACATTATATTACATTATATGTCACACACCGTAAGCTCTTTTTTTTTCCTAATGTAATAGGATTGGTCCAACGAAACGTTCAGTATTATTATTATATTGCGTACCCACAGATTACGCAGGGGACGTGTCCCCCTCCACTTTTAATATCACGTAAATTCGTCCCCCGCACTTTTTCGGGCAAGTGCGTTTGGGTCTTTAAGTCTTTTAAGGGCCGGTGTGAATAAATATATATTTAAATTCAAAGAGACAGGGTTGTGCATAACCTGTTGTTTTATTTGTACCCAGAATGATACGATATGAACAACACGGAGCACTAAACACTCCATGCAGTGTGCGTTTCATTCATACTCGAAGCCGGAGGGCGCTCTCGCGCAGAAAGTCATACAAGGAAATCCCTAATATGGTCAAAAGTGTCCAGTTGTTTTCACAGAAAAACAGAAACATTTGGAAACATGAAGACATTAAATACACGATTGCGACAATATATGGTTTATTTGTGTTTTTCAAGTCATCTTCAGGTAATAAATAAAGTTTATAAACAATGCAGCGCTAATTGACATAGCATTTATTACAGTATAGAAAATATTCTGCCTTATTATGTGATAGAAATGTAAAAAAAAAACAAACAAACAAAAAAAAAATATATATATATATATATATAAATCACTACTATTGGTTATTGTCCAGCACTGTATCGGATTTCTTAGGTAATTAAAAGCTAGAAATAAGAATAAAGCTGCCTATATATACACACTACCAGGCAAACGATTTTGAACAGTAAGATTGTTGCTTCAGTCAAAAAGAAAATAAAAAAAAATACAAATTTAAATCCTAGAATTGGCAGTGAATAATTCCATGACTCGACTGCATAACTGCATCTAAAATGAGCTTTTCATTAAGTTAAAACATTTCTGGCTAAGCCCACATCTGATTTTATTCGAATACAGAAAGATACTAATAATTGTTTCATTGCAACAGATTGCAATACAGAATATAATAGCCTCAGACCACTGATACCATGCTTTAGATGCAACAGTGTTGTTTAAATGTAATGTCAGGGTCTGTCATGAAACAGGCTGTCATCAAACACTTCGCCTTCCCCAGCTCCACCTGTATAGTTCTACTACAGGTTATTATATATGATATTTGTGAAGCAGCAGTATGTCTTAAATACTCACAGCACCATACTGGCATATATATTGACAGTTCCTGTACTTGGTTTGAAGAAGCATCATCATCAGCAGCAGCAGCAGCAGCAGCAGCAATAATCTACAACAACAGCAGCAAAGCAGATCTATTCCGCCAAGACCAAATTCATTAACATTGTCATATCCATTATCATGCCAAAATCTTCAGAGAATTGTCATGATAGAAATAAAGCTGCCTTTAACCACCAAGCTATACAACCCCCATGATGTGTAAGAATTTCATGAACCACATGAATGAAACCAATAAAAGTCTGAAAATGACTGAAGCAGATGGAGATCTGTAAATTTACTATTCAGCAATACGAGAAAAGAGGGTGTGGTCAATATTGAAACTTTTAATGGATGACTTTTTACAAGCACACCGGTGCTTCATGAATGTCTGACTCCACTTCCACACGGATCCGTAAGAGAAATCACTTGAGATGGAAGCAGATGGCAAGCTGTTTCTCTCATGCAAACATCAGCACATCCTCCGAGACGGCTGGCTATGCGAGTACCCATATAGATTTACGACCAAACGCATCAGTTACAAACGGAATATTGCGCCTCCAGGCATTTCAGATCCAGAATCACTGATAAAGTCAGTTATGAACGTGTTTAACTGGTAATTTGGCCTCTTGAGATTTACACATGAGAGGGCTGAGCTCTCTTCTTGTGATTTCAATGGATCATGAAGCATGTACATATTCCTGGTCTAGATCAGGGGTGCACACAAACACAAATGGCCTTTCAGCAATGACCTGTGAGTCAGCCGTAAGTGTGCGATGCATCAGACTGCTCAGAGACAGGGCAAATGAAGGACTGGGACATGAGCATTGGTCAGCATCATGCACTTTTGTGTGTGTCACACAAGGTCTTCATCACTCATTAACATCAATCTAGCTGTCTCCAAGGGCTATGACATCAGATCATCTCCTTCGTGGGCCCTCTGGAAGATAGGTTATTGCTAAGATGTTGCACTTTGAGAACAGAGTTCTCATGTATGTTTTGATATCAAGTATTAATTTGGTCGATCCTAAAATTCCTTGGGAGAACAAATTGACAACTGTTGAGATACAATAAAGACAGAAATACAAATCACTGGGGGATAATCTTGGATAATTTGATCTTGTAATTTGATGAAAAATGCCTGAGCTCATATTGAAATGTATCATTGCAGACTTCAAAAGGATTTTTTTTTTTTTTCCTGAGTGTAGGTACATTTGTCAGGTATAAGCTTCAGATAAACACAATTCGAAAAACCTGCACTACAAAAAATGCCCCCACCAAAAAAAATAAATAAATTATATAATATATTTCTGTCACAGCTTCTTCAAGTTAAACCGAACTTTTGATGGGTTGCTGTGAAGACCTTCAAGTTTCTGTTTGTAAATGATATAATAGTTTTTCTCAAATTAAATGGTAAAATTTTCATGAAGTGCCTCTCAGAGCAGTTCTAAAGATTATGTTTATTCATCATTTATTTATTGATCCCAAATATGTCAAATTCCATGACATTCCGCGTTATACAGTTAATTACATTTTTATGACTGGATTTCGCGATTCTGTCCTCATTTTCCACATTGTGGAAATCATAGGGCACCAATGGTTAAATCAATAAACAGTCCAATCAGGATTGCCTAAAACAACCACGATCGCAACACTGCCATGAATATCTTTAAATAATAATAAACTAATAATAGTTTAATAATAAACTAAAGTAAACAACTAAGTCTTAGGTTAATTACCATATAATGATATAAATATATCACAAATGTGACTATGCATCCTGAGAATGACTTCAACACAAAATAGACACAAGGTGAAACTTTAAAACTCTGTCAAAAGATGGCAAATTCAAGAACATCTTTAGAAAATGTATCTTTGATGCCTTAAAATGCTGTCCAGGTAAGCAGCTCACTAGGTTTTGGAACGAATGCTAAACTTACCCTGGGCCTGCAACTCTAAACCCTCATTACCAAATATTTCACTCAGAATCGGTTAGAATCACTGTCTCCAGGGATCACAGCTGTCAAGCACCGGCATGTACGAAGAGTTCGATTGGTTTTACAGTCGGTAATTCAGTGTTAAAGTTGACATGGAACTTAATGTACCAAATCTCCCCTCACATTTCGTGAATTCTGTTCTGACAGTGTCCCTGATGGGTTCATACATTTGTTAAATGGGGAATAAGGGCGTACAGGGGGCTGCCTGTGGCATATGTGAGCAAATGCTCAGGGCGGTGTTAAATGGCGAGGTTTAGAGTCGTAGTTCTCATAGCCAGCGCTGGCAGGGGTCTTCCTTCCTGCTGGCTTCGGTCCAATCTAATCACACACCGAAAGGACTATTTCTCTTAGTTAGGTGTCAAGGTTAGCATTTTCCACATAGCTTTTTTTTTTTTTAACCTCTCAGTGATATTTAAAGGAAAGTTTAAGGTAGTTTAAGTCATTATTTCCCAGAATGCACTGCACGGATGCCTTTCAGCCGTTTCCTATATTAGTCTGACTTTTATCAGAGACAGTAACAGAATGATTAGAGGATGGGGGCAGAGACCGGATGCTCTCGCACCAGACAGGGGTTAAGTGACTCGCTTGAGGGCATAAAGGCAGTGGCCAGAGGAAGTGCCCACAGTGTGAATTAAATCTTTCCAATCACGTTATGGCACTCTCACAGACTCAAACAACCTCTCCTGAGCTATGAAGAGAAAGCATAGTGACAAAATGCATCAGCCTCCAATAATACAGATAAAAGGTAGTACAGAACCAGGCAGGAGTGTTTAGACTCACTCTTCAGGTTCAAAATGGAACATATAAAGATAATTTTCCTTACACCAATGTTAGGTAAGTTACTCTAAAAAAGTAGTTAATTACTAGCTACTAATTACATCTTCAAGCAAAGTACAGTGGGGCAAAAAAAAATAGTTGATACACTGCCGATTTTTTAAGTTTTTCCACAAAGAATGGAGAGATGTGTAATTTTCATCGTAGATACACCTCACCTGTAAGACAGAATATAAAAAAATCCAGAAAATCGCATTGTATGATTTTTAGATAATTAATTTCCATTTTATTGCATGAAATAAGTATTTGATACAATAGAAAAATAGAACTTAATATTTGTTACAGAAACCTTTGTTTACAATTACAGAGGTCAGACGTTTCCTATAGTTCTTGACCAGGTTTGCACACACTGCAGCTGGGTTTTGGCCCACTCCTCCATACAGGTCTTCTCCAGATCTTTCAGGTTTGAGGGCTGTCGCTGGGCAACACAGAGTTTCCGCTCCATCCATTGATTTTATATTGGGTTCAGGTCTGGAGACTGGCTAGGCCACCTTGAAATGCTTCTTACAGAGCCACTCCTTAGTTGCTCAGGCTGTGTGTTTGGGGTCACTGTCATGCTGGAAGACCCAGCCACGAACCATCTTCAATGCTCTTACTGAGGGAAGGAGGTTGTTGCCCGAAATCTTGCAATACATGGCCCCATCCATCCTCCCTTCAATACGGTGCAGTCGTCCTGTCCCCTTTGCAGAAAAGCACCCCCAAAGCATGATGTTTCCACCCCCATGCTTCACGGTTGGGATGGTGTTCTTGGGATTGTACTCATCCTTCTTATTCCTCCAAACACGGTGAGTGGAGTTTACAATAAAAAGTTATATTTTGGTCTCATCTGACCACATGACCTTCTCCCATGCCTCCTCTGGATCATCCAGATGATCTTTGGGAAGCATGGGTCTTGGCAAACCCAAGACCAATTAAAAAAAAAAATAAAAAAAAATAGATTCTGTCTTTGACAGTTGAGGTGTACCTACAATTAAAATTACAGATCTCTTCATTCTTTGTAAGTAGGAAAACTTGAAAAATCGTCAGTGTATCAAATACTTATTTGCCCCACTGTAATTAGATTACTGAACCTATTACTCTCTCTAATGAGTATTGCATTACTTATGCTTCATTGCTGTAAATCTGATATATTGAACAATGCAAGGATAGATGTGAAACTGCTCTTTGAAAAGGATAGTTAATCCAACAATTTAAATTATGTCATTAATTATTGCAAAAGAGAAGAAATAGTTGAATAAAGTCGTTATTTTTGTTTTCTTTGTGCTCAAAAAGTATTCTCATAGCTTACGGTTGAACCACTGATGTCACATTGACTATTTAAACAATGTCCTAACTACCTTTCTGGGCCTTGAACGTGTCAGTTGCATTGTTGTCTATGCAGGGTCAGAAAGCTCTCAGATTTCATCAAAAATAACTTAATTTGTGTTCTGAAGACGAACGAAAGTCTTTCGGGTTTTGGAACGACATGAGGGTGAGTAATTAATAACAGAATTTTCATTTTTGTGTGAACTATCCCTTTAATTCTTGAAATAAATAGTATGAAGAAAACAAAAGTACAAGCTTTTTGCAAAGCGCAAGATTGAGCGGTTAAAAATATATATAGCTATTTAGCCTTGGTATTTCTAGCAGCATTACTCCCAGGTTCCTGTCGAGTAAAATAGTCAGAACACCTTCAATGCAAGTATTTATTACAAGAAGGTCATTACACATTGAATATTTAAGGTTTTACAACCAGGGCCTGATATCAGATTGAATAAGCCTTAGTGTAGTGATCTTATGTATATGGAGTGAAGATTCTGTGGAAGGTGAGCTTCTCTCAAAAGCTCTCATACTAGCTTTCATCCTCTTGAAGCCTGGCAACAAGCAAAAAGCATCGCTCATTCAAACACACTTTATTATTGAAATGAGCTCAAAGGAAGCAAGATTGCTTAAGTGGAATCAGGCCAGCAGTTGATGGCTGTGTGTGTATGTATGTGTGTGTGCGTTGGCTCATTACCCAGTCTATAATTTGAGATGTTTTTATGATGAAAAAGCCACTTGGTGACAATCAAAGAGCATCTGAAAGCCTAAGCGCACCTAATGCCTTTTTCACTGATTGAGCTACAACAAGGAAACATGGAGATCGATAGGATAGCAAACCCAGAGAAAAAAAAAGGAGAGAGAGAAGATTGAGTTTAGAACTGACAAATCCATAAACATCAAGTGTTGAGTTGAATATAATAGAATTATCTTTTGTCTAATAGCCTGTTTGAAGTGCTTAGCTAAAGAGGAATATGCTAAATAAGGGGAAAAAAAAAACAGTTGGTTAAATGCATTACAGCATATTAAAAAAGAAAAGAAAGTGTGCATGTATGACACATGACACATACATGACATATCACAGCCAAAAAAGGAACATCTGGCAAACTGTGGCATGCATAATGGAGAGATAACAAACCGAAGAGCTTAATGTTTACTCTCATCACAGGTCATTTACTGGAACAACCACCTAAGAAATTAATACGAGGAATGTTTATCTTTATTACTGACACCAAAAAGATTAGATGTTGGTTAGATGGTTCATTATCCCAGCAATTTAAGCTCAACTAATGATGATGTATGATGAAAGGAGAGAGTGAAATGTCGCCTGCTGAGAGCAACAGATCTTCACGGCCTCAACTGCATCTAAGGGAAACATCAATAGAGGCTGTGTTCAGAATCTGATAATAAAAAACATCGCTTACAAGTTTACAAAAAAATGATTATGGTGGCAATGAGGGGGGAATTTACTAAGAATGAATTATGCTAAGTGAAAGTGCAGTTTGTTTGTGTTGTTTCAGCACCCGGTTCGCTAAACGAATTATGCAAATCAGGCAACGACACAAACACGCCCACTAAATCTGTGCTGAATGCGAATTACTAATGCTTGGTTGCATTGGTGGCTGCATAAATGTTGGTTATTGGGCGATATTAGCGTTTAAGGGTTTATAGTGAATATATAATGACTGATACTGAATTATTTACATTTTAATTCCTGATTTCTATTATTTAACTAGAAGTAGACATATTTAGGTTGTCACTCAGAGTTAATCTTAAAAAAAAAATGCCTAAATTTAAAATGCATTTAAAACAATCTTTTTGTAAAAGATAAAATAATGCAGAATGTTTTTGTATCATATTATATTTTACAATTCAAAATAATAATAGTAATAATAATAATAATAATAATAATAATAAAAACAGCAGCAGGGGTGGGAAATGTAACAATATATATCACAATATTGTTTACTTTAAATAAGGTCTTTATGATATAAACATGTTTTATACCATTTGGATTTCAAAACAAATAAACACTGTTAAAAAATAGCATGAATTTAATGGTAAAAAAAAAAAAAAAAAAACTTGAATAACCGTTAATTGACATTCCCAGAATTCCCTGTGTTAAAATTTGATGTTTTTTTCTATTATATAGATAACTATTTCTTCTTAGTTTTTTTTTTTGTTTGTTTGTTTGTTTGTTTTTTCAGAAGGATTGTACATTAGGGTTGTATGCAACTTCTAATGTTGTTAAATTAATGTTTATTGCCTTATTTTTAGTTTCATGTGTGTTGCCATGATGCCGTTTAGTGTTTGTGTGAATGACACTGTGCATCATCTATATATGTTAATATATGTTAAAAGCTGCTTGTGATGGGCTTTGGTTCATCATGTGACTTTCTCATCACCACCTGCTTTTGGTGGTTATCGGTGTATTACAAAGGTATACAACAGATTTCAGTACTTCAATAGGATGGTACATTACCATTATATCAGTTAATGAAATTACGGTATTTACCTGTAAATTTAAGTGAAACCTGTAAACTGTAAAACGCTGCTACTGTATTTTTTCAGTAAAATTCTGGCAACCACAGCTGCCGGTTTTCTACTGTAAATTTTACATTTTTTTTTTTTTTTTTTTTTAACACAGTGAGTAAGAAATGCTTTATACATTGTACAATCATTCATTGTATAATCAAATTTATAAAAACACTGAATATTCTACATTGTGTACATTAAATATATATTTCTTCTTATTAAAGTTGCAAAAGTGATTTTTATTTAAGATTTTCTCCCTTTTGTTGTTTGATTAACATGAATGACAGACAGCACACAGACTGCTGTCACTTTAAAAGCTGCTCGGATCCAATATACTGTTACACATGTGTTTCTTTCTTTCTCAGCTGTCTGCCTATATTATTGTGTTTACGAGGAAATTTTGAGCATTTTGACACACACAAGTGTATGTATTTAACCGTTCAAGGCCAATTAATCTATACTCCTGCGCCATATCGCCCACCTCTATTTATCAGTATCAATTGTAATACCAGAGCATCCCTGAAGTTAGTGAATTTGCCTCTGAGTGATTAAGGAAATGCTTTAAAGAGTCAAATATGAAGAGAGAGAGAGAGAGAGAAGAGAGAGAAAAAAAAAAAACTGACACACACACATGCATGCACACTGACAAACAACCCAATGACCTGTGAAGTATACTCCAGGTCAGCAGATTAGAGTGCAGAGTTTAGGCTAAAAATGTGCAAACAGTTTAACTTTGATTACAGCCAATGAGCTCCCCATTAAAACCATTAAACTAATTACAGACTGTCTCCTTCAGGACAGGGGATCCACAGTCCACTCTAAAACACAAACACACTCACACACTGTGATTCAATGAAGCATGGAATGCTGGGAAAGAGAAAAAACAAAGTAACACAGAGTGTCTTTGTGCAGGACAAGAGTTTAAGTTCACAGTGTGTTCATTCAAGCGTGGAGCTTTGGAAATGATTATATTAGAGTCGTTTCTGAAACACTGCATTGTTTTCTGAATAGTTGGGCACTAAGAGCAAAAGTAGTTACATGTGTTCGTGTCCAATATAATAATCTTCTAAAATGGATGTGATACAGAACAGGATGGAAATGAAAGTCATGTGCAACACTGACACACACTACTGTAACGGAAATATATATTTTTTCCTACTTTAAGTATGTGGAAAAAGTGTAACATGTAAATCTCTTAAAATTAAGACATGGGTCTTAGACATGATTAATTGCATAACTGTTTTAATCACATTATTATTTTCTTATTAATTACACTAAATTAATACATTACAGTGACAGCCCATTTTTAAAGGGAACCCATGTGATCATTATTTTTGTTCTGTAAATATTGCCTAAATCCAAATCCACACTACTATATTTTTTATTTATTTAGCAAGCACACATTAAATTGATTAAAAGTGTCAGCACATACACTTATAATGTAGAGGATCACTATACAGTATGTGTCCATAAAGGGGAAAAGGCCTTACCACAGTACACATGTCCTTATAATGAAACATGACAGAGATTCCCAAATGATCTGGGGTCCTTATCTGATCCCAGGAGTATCATATGGAAATTCTGTCCTTGTGATCATGTATTAAAGCACTGTAATCCTTGATGTTTTCTGACAGCGGCTGATGAACTGTATGTGACAGAGTGGGTTGAGTATGGGCTGATCTTAGACCAGTATCAATGAAACTGAGAATTATGAAAGAAAGATGGTCTTAAATCATGTGTCACTTTAACTCTAATCTAAACAGACATGGCATGCCTTGTTAGTGTCTCACTGATGGGTTTCAAATGTTCTCGTAGCAATGAAAACCACTGAGAGGCCACAATCACAGAGGCTCTTGGTGATGTAAAGCATATGGCCGTAAGTATGTCAAGCAGAATTACCACCAGCATGTGTGTGGGGGTGTGAGAAAGCGTGAGGGAAAAAAACAAAACAAAACAGAGAGAGAGAGAGAGAGAGATTGATTTTTGTAAGCACAATGTCAGAAGCAGTAATATAACTCTTTAGCTTTATGAAAGGGCTTCTTGTATTTTTTCCCTCTTCAGGATGGCAATTAGTCCAGCCATTTCATCACCTCATCATTTTAATGTGGATGTATGAATGGGCTTTTTAAACCACTGGCCATTCAGCAAAAACATATATTCACCTTTACGCTTCTATCTGAAATCCTTCACAATTGTAAAGTAAGCTGTCTGCAATGTTTAAACACATACACACACACACACACACACACACACACACACTGATTTGTTCTTGAGGCCAAACATTCACAGACACTAATGGACATTTCCGTGCTCAATATACTCAATCTACAACCTATAATATAAAGAAAGCATTGTAACAGAGGTCAGGTGGAGGCCAGTGGACAAAATTACACACACACCCCAAATAACCCACCTTATCCAACACAACTGACTCACATTATATATAAATAAATTAGGTTTACTGTCAGTTTAACGCATTAATTAATTAGTTATAAAAAAAAAAATAATGCAATTAAAATATTTTAACACAGTTAAAACCTGTAAGGCATCTTAAAAATGCAGTTATGCCCTAAAATTCAAAATATTGGTGATTTATACAACAGTTCTGTAAATAAGACGTTGATTGTGTTATATTTTAAACACAATATTATGTGTTTTTGCACATAATATTATTTTGCAGATAACATATTTTGAAGTCATAGGAGAATTGTTGCACGTCTCCAACACAGCGGTGTTTAATTTCGGTTTGAACGCAAAGAGCCATTTACTTTATTCCTAAATGAATCGAAGACATTTACAGCCACCTGCTGGCAGTTTTAGTTTATTTAGAGCATAATTTAATTAATAACAATAATAATAAGAAATAATAAGAATAAAAACATTAAAGGAATAGTTCACCCTTTTTTTTTTTTTTTTTATTCTGTCATTTACTCACCCTCATGTCATTTCAAACCTTTCTTTTGTGAAACATGAAAGAAGGTATATTGAAGACTGTTTTAACAAAGCTGTTTGGTTACCAATGATGACTTACATCGTAGGAACAAAAAACTGAGATGTTTCTCAAATTATGTTCTTTTCCATAGTTTACATTAGGCTGTTGCAGCCTAAATGTTTATAAATGTTATAAATAAAATACATTTTATTAAACAAATTATTTCTTGATGAAGCTACTTTTGTAGTGTCTGTTTTATAATGATGCTTTACACAACGACTTTATATTAACTTTTGGGAGCAATTTCTCAGCCAAATTTGATGTGTGATTAATTAGATTAATTAATCGAAACATCATGTAATTAATTAGATAAAAAAATTAATCGACTAACAGACCTAAAATAAATATATACAGCTGAAGTTAAAAGTTTACATACACCTTCCAGAATCTGCAAAATATTAATTATTTTACCAAAATAAGGGGGATCATTTTTTTTTGTTTGTTTTGTTTTGTTTTTTTAGTACTGACCTGAATAAGATATTTCACATAAAAGATGTTTACATACAGTCTACAAAGAGAAAATAACAGTTGAATTTATAAAACTTACCCCATTCAAAAGTTTACATACACTCCATTCTTAATACTGTGTTGCTACCTGAATGATCCCACAGTTTTGTGTGTGTGTGTGTGTGTGTGTGTGTGTGTGTGTGTGTGTGTGTGTGTGTGTGTGTGTGTGTGTGTGTGTTTTGCCTAGTGATAGTTGTTCATGAGTCCCTCATTTGTCCTGAACAGTTAAACTTCCCGCTGTTCTTCAGACAAATCTTCCCGGTCCCATGAATTCTTTGGTTTTTCAGCATTTTTGTATATTTTGTACCATTTCCAACAATAACTGCATGATTTTAAGATGCATCTTTTCACACTGAGGACAACTGAGGGACTCATATGCAACTATTACTGAAGGTTCAAATGCTCATTGATGCTCCAGAAGGAAAAAAAAAAAAAAAAATCATTAAGAGCCAGGGGGTGAAAACTTTTGAACAGAATGAAGATGTACGAAAATGTACAAAAAATGCATAATTAATATTTCAGGATAGATTGTCACGTTAAGATTGAAAAGCTTGGTACAAAACTAAAATAAAACCTGTATTAACAGTTTTAATAAAAAAGCATTCACAGTGATTAATATATACCATCTATAAATAGGACTACTAAAAATGTGGTTATTAAAACGGATTATAACCAGATACCAACCATCTGAGGTGAGTAATGAAAGAAGGAATGTGTGATCTATGGCATGAAAACACAATTAGCATTCATTTAGCAGATTTAAGTCATTTGCTGATGTGTGATTAATTACTGTGGTTACTATAAACCAGGCAAGATACATGTGTGTGAGCAGTATTATAAGGATGAATTGGATAGCAGTTGAAAACATGGCTACTCCATGCTTTATTACCTAGCGTCTGTTTCAGTTTGCACCTTGATTGATGTTTATAAAATCATCGCTATGACATCTCTCTTTAGGCTGAGGAAAATCTATATAATCGTTTTGACGCTAGTTGATAATCCGTGCCAAACGAGCGTCACTCTACACGGGCCTAAACATTCCAAGCGCTTCTGCTGCTTCAGCGTGGAGATTCGTATCGGACGCACGTCCCGCGTCAAACGGCAATGGTTATCCGTCAGCGTTAAGCGTCTTGACAGGTGACGCTTGTGTGCTAAGTGGCAAGCTAAATGCTTTAAATGTAAATATACTACCTCTGGCACACCGTTTCATTTCCAAGCCATCCTTCATTTCACTTTGTGGCTCCATGGCTTTATGCAAATCACTCTCTCCTCTCATTTTCATAGAAATGGATGATTAGTATGTATGGAAGAGAGTGTGTTTGATGGTGTTCGAACACGACGTCCCTAGCGTGTGCGTGTATGTAGATGATTGTGTGTTTTGGTTGAGTTTGAACATTCTGTCCCTCATGTGCATTCTGGTCGCCATTTTTGTCCCGTCGCTGTGATTCTTATAAATCCAGGCCCAGGGGACATCAAGGATTCCGTTTGTGTCCTATTTCGCAAATCCTGCTTAAAAAAACATGTTGATTCTGGAGGGTTTCTACCTCTCTATTATCCAACAGTATTTCTTTGTCTTGCGCTGTTTGTTCTGCATAGTCTCTGTGTGGTGTCTGTTTCAACAGTTTATCTGGTTTTCACCATTCTCCACTTTTTTTTCTTCAGAGCGTCTTTCTACCTCGCATGTAGCTCTGTGGTTCCCTGGGAGGAGTTTAGATGAGGACTCATTCAGGGATGTGAAACAGCCTGTGACTGTTAAGCAGAACCAGAGACTTGAGATTCAAGCCCTCTAAGGACTTTGTGGACCCCTACAGACGTCTTTGAGCCTTTCTCCTCTCTTTTGGGTGGTCAAATCAAAAGGAAAATGTAAACTGACCCCATGTTCATATATATTTGGTGCTTCCTAAGGAAGTATCGCTATTTTAAAATAGCACAACTTTCTTTTCCACCTGCTATCACTTAAACAATAGACAAAACAGCTATTTAGATGTAGTTTTAGCAGACTTGCAGTCAGGTCTGGCAACAATCTGGTTTTAAAGGTCACTTTTTATGATGCAAACAATTCCCGATGGATAAAGTCATGTCCCAGACCACATTTTTTTGTATGAATACTTTTTTTCTCTGAAACACATGACAGATTGTCAGTACTTTTGGCTTCATGGACTTTAAAAAACAAACTCTCTTAAACAAGTTTACTGACAATATTCACTAAAATGTTTTTTCCTCAATTAATCAAATGTCATTCCCACCATGTCTCAACATATATGTTTAATTCTTTAGTGAAAATGGCATTTTAAACATTTCAGTAATAAAATATGAGAATCAGTAGTCTTGCTTAGGGTAATTTCATAACCTGCATTTTTCATAATTAAAGTTTTATATTATAGTATGTTTTATAATAATACTACTATTAATTTGACAAAAGCATATAAGTAATAGTATAAGTGTTGCTTATTTATTTATTGAACAGTTAATAACAATAATGCCTGGTTTGGTAAAGTGATCAGCCCCTTAGAGTATACCATTCCATCAACAGTAATGGTGTAGATTCCACTGTTAGTAGTGCATGGTATGGCAAAAAAAAAAAAAAAAAAAAAAAAACAATTCACCATGGTTGGGAAAGTGCTTTCAAAAGACCTCTGGGATAAAGCTGTGGAAAGGCATGTTAGTAGAAGGCTACAAAAACATTTCAAAGGCTTTAGCTATCCCTCAGAGTACTGTTCAGAGCATCATTAGAAAGTGGAAAGCGTATGGCACCACCAGCACATTGCATAGATCAGCCAGTCCATCCAAAGTGGATGACAGAGCCAGGAGGACATTGATAATAGAAGCAACTTTGAAGGACTAGCAAGTCTGTGCTTGTGACAACTATCTCCCAAGCTTTACACAAAGCTGGCCTGTGTGGCAGGGTGGCATGGAAGAAGCCTTTCTCATTTGCGCTATGTAAAAACACATTTGGAAGAGTCTAATACCTTCTGGTGCTACGGTCTGAAAACAAAAACAGCACACCACCCAAAACACACCATACCTACTGTAAAGCATGGTGGTGGCAGCATTATGTTGTGGGGGTGTTTCTCTTTAGCTGGGACTGGGCAATTGGTCAGGATTAAAGGGAAAATGGATGCTACCAAGTACATCCAAATTCTTGAGGAAAAACAGCATCACTCTGCTAGACAGCTGAAGATGGGCAGGTAAATTTACCTTCCAACATGACAATGACCCTAAACATACTGTCAAAACAACAACAAAATGGCTTATGGATAAGAAGGTGAACGTCCCTGAGTGGCCAAGTTAGAGCCCTGACTTAAATCCAATTGAAAATCTGTGGATGGACTGAAGAGAGCAGTTCATTGCCGCTTACCAGAACTTGAGTAATTCTGCAAGGTAGAATGGGCAAACTGTAAATAAAGAAACATTTCAAAGGGGTATGATGAAATAGGACAAGTAAAAAAAAAGGTAGAATGGGCAAACATTCCCCAATCAAGATGTGCAAAGCTAACACAGACATATCCAAAAAGACTGATGGCTGTAGGTGGCTCTACAAAGTATTTAATCAAGGGTCAGATGACTTTTTCCAACCCTAATATCTTTCTTTCATTAGTTTGATGTTTTAAGACCAAAACTGTAAATAAAGAAACATTTCAAAGGGGTATGATGAAATAGGACAAGTAAAAAAAAAAACTATACTAGAACAAATAAATAAGAATTACTATGTTTAAAAACATTGCATATTCTTCACTGTGCAAATTAAGAGTTCAGATACAAAAGCCTCTATATCCATCGGATGTTTTTCTTTAAAAAAAAAAAAAAAAAAAGATCAGGCTCCGATGTATAGGTTAAGTACCGGTGCTTCTGATTGGGCTGAAGCTTTTAGCAAGTTTGAAGTAAAAGTATTTGACGGGCGTATAATGTGTCGAGAGAATTCACTCAGTATCATTATCTCATTTTTGACCGAGATGGCTTTTAGAAGGTTTTGCATTTGAACTCTTCATTTCTTCTTTTTAAAGTTACAAAAGTGATTTAGTCAAGAGCAGTGAGAGATTTTCTCTCCTTTGCTGTTTGATTAACATGAATGACAGACAGCAAGAATATTAGACTACTGTCACTTTAAGACCTGCCTGGATCCAAAATACAGTTCTTTCTCAGCTGTACACTTTCACTTAAGACCTAAATAACTGTGTTTACAAGGATACTTGCAAAGATGGACATTTTGACACATACATGTGAAACATAACCATACATAACCATTCAAGGCCTATAAAGTGCCAACAAAAATCTCAATTTCAATACTCCTGCGCACTATGAGCATGTGTGCGCTACTTTCTGACAGCACTCAGAAACACTCTCTCAGACAGTGTGTGCATATAGCAAAATAAGTTCTCTTACGCTGCTGATGGCATTTCAACTAAAATCACTTGTTTTTTTTTTTTATCACAATGCTTAAAAACACACATTAATGATACATTTTCATGATCACCTTGCACAGCAACGTCACTTGAGCGTGTAACCACGACAGAGGCGATAGTCCAAAATCTCGCGAATGTCCAGGTGATAGCATAAAGCGTGGATAAGTACTCAAGTCTACATTATGCAGAAGCTGAAGGCTTTAACATGGCTCAAGACCAAAGTGTGTGTATGTGTTCATTACAGTGATCTCTTTTAATATCCTGTGCATGTGAACTGTATTGATCTCGCCCCAGGCAGTTCCTTAAACCAGCTAGTACTGCAACCTGTAAGCATGTGTGTAAGTACTATACACACATATGTGTGCGTCTGTGTGTATATACCCAAGTTGTTAGTTATAGCCTCGTCCTCAGAGTGCTGACCAGACAGAACTGCCAGTCAAAGTCAGGCTATGCCCAGAGCAACTGCTGATTAATTCACCCATCACAAGCAGAGAGAAAAAGACAGAAAGAGTGGGAAAAAAAAAACGAACTATGAAAGTGACTGACAGTTCTTCATATAAAAAGACGAAATATGACAGTAGAAATTATACCTGTAGAGACAAATAGATGAAGCTGAGGCACACTGCTCAATAGAGGTGACCAAAATGACAGTGAGCAAGAGAGAGAGCGAACAAAGGGAGAAGAAAGAAAGAGGGTCGAGTCAGTGGAGGGCTGTAAGTTGACAGAGCAGTTAAAGTGTAGCCAGAAGCTAAGATTACCTCTGATCACCGGTCTCACCGTCCCTTAGAGTTATCATACAGACACCTGACACACACACACACACACACACACAGTTACACTCACACATTAAACATGCTTATGATCACAGTGTTAACAGTGCCATGAATGAGATTATGCGGAGAACATCAAGATTCATACAATACACTGGTGAATACCGTGTGCATACATATGTACTATATATGTACATATTGGAGTCAGTAGGCTTTTTTTTCAGTAGGCAAGTGAACACTTGTACCCAGCAAAGATGAATTAAAGGAACACTCCACTTTTTTTTTGAAAATAGTGAAAAAAAGTTGGAAAAATAGTTTTCCCCTAGAGTTATACAGATTAGTTTTACCATTTTTGAATCCATTCAGCCGATCTCCGGGTCTGCCGTTAGCACTTTTAGCATAGCTTAGCATAAATCACTGAATCAGATTAGACCATTAGCATCTCGTTCAAAAATGGCCAAAGATTTTCTATATTTTTCCTTTTTAAAACTTGACTCTTCTGTAGTTACATTGTGTGCAAAGACAGACAGAAAATAAAAAGATGCAATTTTCCAAGCTGATATGGATAGGAACTATACTCTCATTCTGGCGTATTAATCAAGGAACTTTGCTGCCGTACCATGAGTGCAGCAGGCGCAATGATATTACACAGCACCTGAATATAGTTCCCAGCTATTTTACTATTACCTTAGTGGCTTAGTGCTGGTCACGTTGGAAATTACCTAGCTGGGGACTATTTTCAGGTGCTGTGTTCTATCATTGCACCTGCTGTACGGCAGCAAAGTTCCATGATTATTACGCTGTAATGAGAGTATAGTTCCTATCCATATCAGCCTGGATAATCACAACTTTTCATTTTCTGTCGGTCTTAGTACACGATGTAACTAAATAAGAGTCAAGTTTTAAATAGGAACAAAAAAATAGGTCATTTTTGCATGAGATGCTAATGGTCTAATCAGATTCAATGATTTATGCTAAGCTATGATAAAAGTGCTACTGATTGGCTGAATGGATTCAAAAATGGTAAAACTCATCTAGGAGTTGGAAGATGAGCCTTTTTTTTTGGAGTGTTCCTTTAAAATAGGGAAAAGTGACAGTAAAAGAATGATAGGATCATGTGACACTGGAGCTTTTCCACAGGCATATTATAGTTAACTAAAACTAAAACCAAAAAAAAAAAAAAACATTTTGGTTTTAATCTGTAATACTGTAAGACTCCCATTTAAACTGCAACTTTAAGCACATTCAACTTATTTTTCCCGTTAGAGTTTCCCATTTGTAAATTTGATGGGTCTGGTTTCTTGTCTCATCTGTGCCCAGCTATTTTTAGCTGTATAAAACAGCTTGTTTTGTTGCTTGATATTGCAAATTTGTGTCTTAGCATATTATTTTAATGCATTATCTTAATTATGAACACACTGGTTTAGAACAAACAGATTAACCTATTTACTGCATGTTATTATTGTTCGTATTACCCTATAGCGGCTATAAGTCTCTAAATATCGCCCATAGGCTTTTTTTGCGGGTTGAAGAATAAGGTATACTGGATACTGGTACTTACATGCTTTTTGAACGGTAAGATTTTTAATGTTTTTAAGGAATTCTCTTCTGCTCACCAAGCCTGCATTTATTTGATCCAAAATACATCAAAATAATATGTTTACTATTTTAAATAACCGCTTTCTATTTGAACAAATGTAATTTGTGATCAAAGCTCAATTTTCAGCATCATTACTCCAATCTTCAGTGTCACATGATACTTCAGAAATCATTCTGATAATGGAATTTGCTGTTGAAGGAACATTTCTTCTTATTACTATCAGTATTTAAAGCAGCTGAGATTTTTTTTCAGGATTCATTGATGAATAGAAAGACCCAAAGGTCAGTATTTATCTAGAAAAAAATAAATAAATAAAAACTTTTGTATCATTATATACTATACCATTCAAAAGTTTGAAATCAGTATAATTTTTAGTATTTTATTATACTATTATAGAAATTGATACTTTTATTTAGTAAGGATGCAAAAGTAATTATAAAGGCATTTATAATGTAACATAAGATTTGTATTTCAGATAAATGCTGTTCTTCTGAACTTTCTATTTATCAAATAAACCTGAAATTCTACTGTTTTCAAGGTGATAATATGAATAATAAGAATAACAATAAATGTTTTTTGATCATCAAATCGGAATATTAGAATGATTTCTTAAGGATCATGATGTGAATGGAGTAATGATGCTAAAAAATCAGCTTTGAAATCACAGGAATAAATTGCATTTTAAAATACATTTAAATATAAAACAGTTATTATTATTAATATTATTTATTTATTTATTTATTTATTTTTTTAAGCAAAACTGTACCTTTTTGTTGTATTTTGGATAAAATAAAAGCAGACTTGGTGAACAGAAGAGATTTAAAACAGCATTAACATTAAACATTAAAAATCTTACTGTTCAATAACTTTTGACTGATAGTGTATGTTGTAGTAAACTTTTTTCTTAACTAATATTGATACCACAAGCATTAGCATTTAGTTAAAATGATTATCACAAAACTTTTAAGTTCCTACACGTAAAACTGCAGTGTTAGCACATACCTTGCATTCCCTTGAAACTTTTCTAAGTCTAAGAACTACCACAAACTTCTCTCACCAAAAAAAAAAAAAAAAAAAGGGGTTGGGGGCAATATTAGCACACTGCGTGCATGGATAAACCACATACTGTGATTTGGGATGCTCTAATTCTAGGCTTGCATACTATTAAGACAGAAAGCGCTCAAACTGGGACAGTAACTACCTACATACTCCACCCACAGGGCTTGCACAAAAACAGATGCTCATCCACCTCAAAGTACTCTTGCTCTACTTCAGAAAGATGATTTGGAACTTTAATAACAAACTTATTTACTGAAATATTCAAGCAAGTGCTTAAACAAAAGTACACATCTCACATTTCTTCTTTAACCCAATGCCTTGTCTAATAGACTTTCAAAGTAAGCACACTAGTGTGAAATAGAAATCTTAAAATAATGTATTGTGTTTGATAACATGACATTATGTATACTATACACGATTTATTTTCATTTTCACACATTAATAGTAATTTAAGAAAAGCACAACTTCCAAAAAAAAAATAAAAATAAAAAAAAAACAGATACTTCTTGTTTGGTATTGCCAGCTCAACAACACAATTCAAATGCAGCCCACAGCCCTTAATCTGTACTTAACTCAGGATATTCCTGTAAATTCCTGAAAGGCCAAAGTCACATGCTGAATTAGTCTGTCGCGTGGTGGTGACACAGAAAAACAGGGAAAGATTTAGTCAGAGGAGGTTTAGTTCTCCCCAGGTGGACTCCATCTTGGCTCTGATGGCTTTGTGTTAATGGAATTAAAGTGAAACTCCCGGAATCCTCTATTCCGCCTCAGATATGCAGCTCGAACAGCTCAGCTGCGCTAAGCCCATCCTTATGCCCTCAAATCAGCTCTCTGCCACCTTTCCCATTCAAACAACCTCCTCATCCCTGTTCCCTCACTCCCTCTCTTTCTCTCTCCATCTCTCACTCATAGTCTCTTAGTCCCACTTAATACCTTCTTTCTTCCCTATGTTTCTGCCTCCAGTGCGTTTTCCCCCTAACACTCTCTGATCCACAGCTAATACCTCATTCTTTTCCTCTTTTTTCCATTTTTTTAAAATCTCTTTCTCTTTCTCTTTCTCCATTCATTTTCTAACTTCATCTCTGCCACCCTGGCTACGTTCACACAGTCAGTTTGGGATTGACAACCTAACAAGTGTGACACTTCAATTTTCTTGTACAAACAACCGATGACAGGCCCCTTCTCGATTAATGTGATAGTTGTTAATAACTCCTGTAACCAAAGTGACAGTTAACAAAATACAGATTCTATAACACAGGAAATTCAACTGCAAAGTTCATTTATGTTTTTCTTATATATTTTGGACATTTTATTCACAGTTTGATGTTTCTACAAAGCATTTTTTTCCATGCAATTTTCTAAACGCAAATAGACAATAATTTGCAATCTAGGCCCTATTAAATTATTTTAAACTAACTATTTTAAGTATTGTCAATATCGGCAATACTGGCCCTGAGGATAATTAGTATTGGATAAAGCATATTTCATAAATTAATTGTATTCTAAAGTACAGTATAAAAAAAAAACTTCAATGAGATATTTGAAAACAAACTCTGATCACAGATACCTCCAAGTTATTGGTGTTAATTTGGCTCGTGGTGCAAATTTCCTTACTTATTTGATAAACCCTATTTGACTGGAAACATTCCTCCAATTTTTGAGATTGCAAGATGGCAGGTTGCTCTAAGGTGACTGAAACTCTGCGACAAGAGGTTGTCCAGATGAAGACCAAAGGGATGATCCTTTTAGCCACTGCAAGAGAAGATGGTCATTCCAAATCTTCAAAAATCTGTGATTATTTCAAATATTGCAGGTAGAAACTACCCTGCTGAAAAAATCCAGCATTGCTGGTCAGCAGAGTAAGGTCTGTTTTGAATGTTGGAGACCAGCATGGGATGCTGTTTTCTGGTCCCCAGCATTGAATTGTGGTCGCTTGGTTTGCTGGTTGCTGGTTTTCTGGTCCACAGCATGGTAAGCAGGTGTGCTGGTGGACCAGCATAAGGTATGTTTTGCATGCTGGGACCATCTTTGGATGCTGGTGTGCCGGTGGACTGGCATTTGTTGTCTTTTGGGTGCTGGTATGATCCCAGGAAGACCACAACAAAACTTGTATGTTTTACATATCACATTTCAGTGCAGTGTTGTAGTTAGTGAAATAAAGTAGATTCACTCTACAAGTGATGACTGAGCATTAATGATGACAAGCAGAATCACTGAGGACAAGATGAACAACAAGAACAGAAAAAACTGAAGGGGTGAGCAGAAACACTTACAGCCACACAGCCTTAGATGAAATCAATATCTCACTACAGGATGATTAAACAAATTGCAAATACAGAATTAACATATGCACCATAAAGTGTTACCACAATGGGTAACCAGTTTTACTTTATTTCCTTTATATAGTACATATACAAAGGTTGCTGATGTCTGTCAACATCATTGCGATTACTTTTCCTTTTAGATGGACACTTGGCAATTGACTTTGGTCGAATTAACTCTTTTTGTTGAAATTTGCGATTGTTGAACTATTTCACTTTTATTTGTATATCACTATTTTCAATAATATTTCGTGGTCCTGACTACACTGACATAACTTTTACTATGTGCACCTTTTAAAAACTGGTTGTGATTTTATGACTTCCCAGATAAGCAACTTAGGCTCATTGGAAATATGTGCCTCTACATACATTTTTGCTAACCTGAAAAAAAATGTCCTATATGTGCGAATCACAGCAGTTTCCAGTTGAAATGAACACTAGATGCAGTAAAACCTTTATTCCTTTTCACATTTAGTATGATTACACACAGTTTTGATTAATAAAGGCTAATTTTCAGACAATTACTACTGCAGAATATTATATTATTGCTTCAAAACAATTTTAACATCCTGCATCACCAAATAAATTTTTTAAATCGCTTTGTTAACACAATCGGTTAGGTTTAGGGCTGGGTTTGGTGTAGGGGATATTTCCAACACGTTAGAGCATTAACCTTTAGCGACACTCACCGAATATTTGAATTCTGAACAGCTGCAATATGTATCACAAGCAGCATAATAAAAAAACAACAAAAAAACAAACGCAGCAATACGTGCCTGTAGGGCTGCACGATTAATCGAAGGCAATTGACGTGCATTTTGTCAGTAAAGCCGGTTGCGTAATCAATAGTAAATGCTATATTAGCACTAACCAACGTAAACCAGCATGAAACAGCCTGGACCAGCTTGGAATCCATACTGGATTATTCAGCAGGGTAATTAATTCAAGTCCCCCAAAAAGGCTGGTGACCAACATAAATCCATGCGAAGACAGGATAATGCGGAGACTCAGGGAATCGGTTCAACACTGCAGCCGGAATTGCTTGCAAGTTCAGCGCTGAAAAGGGAAAAAATCTGTCTCGGCATGTTTAAGAGAAGTCTGACTGAAAGCTCACTCTGCAGTGAGTGACCAACCCCTTTGCTATGAGCATGTTGTGTGGAGATAGGATAACTGGTTTAAAGTTCACTTTAGTGATGAGAGCAAGTTTAATTTATTTGGGTCTGATGGGAAACATTTTGTTTGGTGCTTAAGGGTGCTTTCACACCTGTAGATCGATTGCTTCATTCCGAAACAGGGGTTAAAATTATTACAATGTTGCATTTAATTCTTCACACGGCAAAGTTTCTAAACGGACCAAATTTGTTAATACAAATCATGCGCAAGTAAACTGTCCTCTCATTGGTCAAAGTTCCATGGTTTATTTTCCGGGATTCAGCTCATAGCTGTCATCCGTCAGGATGGAACAACACAGTTTTGCGGGCTTATTATTGTAACGCGTCCAGCATTCGTTAGGGAAAACATTTTTAACATGCACCTACTATGAAGAAGAGCAACATTACAAAATTAAAAGGCACACTTTTATTTTGAATGTTGAAGACGTGCTCATCCACTGATATTCAGAGTTTCATTTTAAGAGGTAACATTATTGGCAAAACAACAAAGCTACACGGAACTGTAATAACCCATAATACATTGTGATAAAGCCTGGTTCTTTGGTCTGTTGGATCGGATTGCATTCTCACCACAAACAAACCGCTCCAGGGTTCGTTTGAAAGCGTGCTGAGACCACCTCTTCAAGGAGGTCTCGGTACGCTTGTTTGGTCCGCATTTGGTGCGCCCCCGAGTGCGATTGCTGCATTCTCACCTGCCCAAACGAGCCGCACCAAGAGGGTAAACGAACTGTAGTGCGATTCAACCGAACTAAATAAGGCAGGTGTGAAAGCACCCTAAGAAAACAGTGAAAAATGGAGGAGGAAGTGTCATGGTTTGAGGGATTTTTCTGCAGCATGAGTTGGGTCTCTTGTACAGCTACATGGCAGAGTGAATGCAAATATTTATCAGAACCTCCTTTAGCAACATGCAGTTCCTTTCCTGCAAGCATCTCCCAATTAGCCTGCAATTTTCATGCAAGACAGTGCCCCGTCACACTGCAAATAGGTAAAGCAGCTTTTTGAAGTTAAGAACACTGAAAAAATGAAATGGCCAGGCCAGAGCCCTGATCTAAACCCGACTGAAAATCTCTAGAAAATCCTTGATGACAAAGTATGGAAGAGAGGGGAAGAAGAGTGGACCAAGATCACACCAGCGCAGCCTGAGAAACTAGTGATGTCCTGCAGTCGCAGATGTGCTCAAGTCATTCAAAGCAACGGCCCTCTACACTTCCTACTCATTTCTGACAGCTGTAACCCTCCAAAATTGTGGTTGCAATCATCTTTCATGCTACAGTGGTTACTGTTTTCTCATTTTGATCACTGTGTGTTCAGGTTTTTGTTGAAATGCCTTGGATATTTTGTTAAAATTTGATGGTAGAACAGTGGTATACCTACAGGTAATATTCTTTCAAATTTTAAGGGATAAAAAGTAACAATATTTCAGAAAAACTCCACTGTAGTTCTATGAATTACCGAAACTCCATGTGGGGGAAAAAAACAAGAAAAAACAACAACGCAGAAGTCAGTTCCCCAGCTTGCAGAATTCAGTTGTCACACAAAACCTGTTTATAACTGAACTGTGTGTGAACGTATCTGTATTTACCGGGATTGACAACTATACTCTACTGCTTCATAGCTGTTTTTTTTCCCCCATCATTCCATCTCCATCTCAGTCCAATTACAATCTGATCCTCACCTGCCATGCACCTCCCTCTCAGTCTCTTTCCTTGCTGTCTGAACATTCTGCCAGCTGGGTGTCTTTGTGCCTGTTTAACCGCTAACTGCTTAGGCTCCCAACAGAGATGGCGCGAGAAAGAGAGAGAGAGCGGCAGGGGTGGAGGAGTTCTCCAGAATACTAAAACACACTCCTGTTTACCAAGCCGACTGCATCTGAATCTAGAGCAACACGCATCAGGTCAACAGCTCTTTAATATGCGAGCAAATATGGAGAGTTCCCTGTCATCAGCGTTCCTATAAAGGCGGCAGCGAGCGTAAATATGGAGATGTTAGAAACTGCCAACTAGTTTTAGCGGGAAAACATGCTTCCGCAGACGGCTTGATTTTCATTTCGAACCAAAACAAGGAATCCCGGTAATTTTGAGTACACACAACCCCGCCCTTCAGAACATGAGCTCGTGAGCAATTACAAGTGTTTTCCTGCTTTTCCTTTTCTTGCTGTCTTCGCTCTCCCTGGCCTTTTTTTTTTTTTTTTTGGGTTGTGTATTTGTACAGCTGAAAGACTTATCCTGGTTCCTCTAATTGAAGGCGAATTTTATTCAGCAAACACACTTATTTCTGGGGCGACGTGTGTGTGTGTGTGTGTGTGTGTGTGTGTCGGCCGTGTATAATGATGTAACCGTTGGTAATATGCAGCACTTCCTTAGCCAGCTCCAGATGGCAGAGTTCATCCTTTCGCTCCTCTATAGTTCACCTCCTCTTCTCCTCTGAATGTAAAAGGATGGGCGGCTGTCCCAGCATACTCTGGGACTGAAGCTAAACAGCATTTCCCTGTGCCAGTTCCGCATGAGAGGGGTGACAGTGCTGATGAGTGTCCTTTAGAGGCAGTCGTAGCTGTGGTCAGGACTGGGGAATGAGCTCTTTGATGTGCTGTGGTGGGACGCGGTGATAATGGACCATTCTTCAGACGACTCTCACACACTTTCAGAGTTCCGTTTGATATGCCGTGGAATGGGGAAGTTAAGATGGCCGTCAAGCTTCATGCCCTGAAGTTATCCCCTGAGCGACTCTATGTGTGTGTGAATGAGTATATCAAGTCAATGTTGGTCTGGGCAGCTGGTCTTCCTGAGAGGTTTAGATCTAAAGGTTAGTTCTGGTTTAATCCTTTCTATTGAAGACTTTAACATGGTTTCCTCCAACCCATTCTCACTCCCAAGATGTCTAAAACTGAAGAATAGTCAAGCGCCATTAGCATCACTATTAAGACACTAAAAGTACTCTTAAGCATCTTTATGTAGATGGACTAAGAGTCCCATTCATTTCCATGGTTTGCCACCAACACATACATGAACTGCATGGGAATTTTATTTTCATGAAATTCTATACTGGGGTATAATTTTGTAATTATGATATATATGTTGGGTTATGATTTTCAATTTAAAAAGCCACAGTAATTATATTTATTATTGCACAATTTAGTTATTTTTCAGCACCTATCTAGACCCTTATCCCTAAACCCAACCATTTGACAATTAAAAATAACATAGAACAAAGAATATACTTGGCAGATCCAAGTACAGCTAGAATTTCTTCAAATATTACAAATATTCCAAGTCTTTAAGGCCAAAAGATTGGCAGAGGAAACCTCAGGTTCTGTTGAATGGCTCAGGGTTCTTTTTTTGGTGTGTCATTTCACAAGGCTTGTTCCCAAGTGCTCCACATTGCAAGCGCAATGCTCTACCAGGTGAGCTACTGAGCAAGTTTACATGTCGGAAATCTACACATGGAGTTGTTTATGGGCCTGTTTACACATGGTCACTTCATGTGCTTTTTCTCTGATCAGACAGCCATCTGATTTGTTAAAATGATTCCATTTACACTTGGCCACATAAATATGTCTCCGTAAAACAGATACAAATCTGATCTTTTAATTTCCATTTTAGTTCACAATAAATGAAAGCAAATATACGCTGCATTTTATTTATTATCAGCTAATTTCAAGATCTAAGGCCGCGACAAGTGAGAGAGCTGCATCAGCATGAAAAGATAACTTAGTCCAACTACTTTTAATGAAGATTAGCGATACTTAGCTATTTATCTGCAGTGATGCGTGTTGCATTTGTATTTGTCATATCTAATTATAACACCTCATATAGTATATGCATTAATTTGTTAATTAAATTAATTAATTAAATTAAATTAATTATTGCAATATAAAAGTATAATTAAAAACTTTAATGTCAGGTAGGATTAATCGTGATTAATTTCAGGAAAAATGTGAGATTAATTAGTTAAACTAGGAATCAACTAGAAAATGCAGCGATTCGTACATATAGGTACGTTTTTTTGTTTTGTTTTGTTTTGTTTTTCCAGTTTAGCTATCCGATCAGAGAAAATGCATGAAGTGACCAGGTGTAAACCAGACCTTCATACAGTATATGATGCTAAGATCAAAATGTATTAATTTACATCTGATGCACTATGGTAAAAGTGTTTTGAGGTTATAACATAGTATTGTACTAAGAACCATGTAAAATCTTTACTAACTGATAATGTCCCTGTAATAACTATAACTATATATATATATATATATATATATATATATATATATATATACACACAACAAGGTAACAATTTCTAAGATGCACTTGAAGGCAGCATGTCTCATCTCATCTCCTCATTTCCTGTCATCTCCTGTCCTCTTACCTTTCTTTTTTTCTCATCTTTTCTAGTCTCATTTAGTCTCTCCTCATCTCTTCTGTCCTCGTCATTTCCTCTTCTCTTGTCTTGTCTTTTTTTCCTTTCTCTCTTCTCTCTCCTCTTACACCTTGATGTAATGATGTTCCAATAAAATTATCAAGTGTCTTTTTATACAGTCTGATACATGATCGATAAAAAAAAAAGTACAACTAATTGTGATCATTACACACCCAAAATGTAAAATCTGTCATCATTTTATTTTATTTTCATCCATCCATTGTCAAGTGTTGTCTTTACCCAAATAACTTTCAAAATATCTGTAGAAGAAAGAAAGTCATAAAGGTTTGGAACAACACAAAGTTAAGTAACTGAGGACAAATGTACATTTTTCAGGGATACTATCACTTTAAAAGTCATATATAACCATTCTATTGTTGAACTGGCCACAAAGTCAAGAGCTGTTTACAGCCTGGGGGCAGAGCACAATCAGAAACACTGAACAACTGCCTAAACATCACACTGCTGAGATCTCGTCCTATTGTGACTGTATGTGTGTGTCTCTTTGTGAACACAATGAGAGTTAATAAGAGTATTACAAAGCTATTTTGGGCATACAAGCAGGGCATGGGGGAGAGTTTTAGACATATCACTTTCTTTCAGAACGGTTTTTGGGTAATTCACTCAATAACAATAGAAGAGAGAGAGAGAGAGAGAGAGAGAGAGAGAGATAACACGAGAGCAAGAGAATTCTCCCAGTTACAGAGAAAAGAGGATAAAACACAGGCTTCACTGGTATGCATGTTGATTGTACACACATACACATACATGAAGGTCAAAGTCAAGGTAATGCCAGGAAAAAATAACAAATGGAGAAATGAACAGCAGCTAATGACAGCGGAGGCAGGAGGTAATCAATGAAATCCCAATATAATCAGCAACTGCTGGGTAATCACAGATAAAGAGGAGGATTCTGGGTATGAAATCATCTGAGGAGGTGCAGAGCTCTTGGGAGAAACTGGAAAGTATGTCAATGAGCTCATGTGTACCAAACCTTCATATGATTATACAGAGATTCAACTGCCACTGGCGATCACAGTCCTTGGAAACAGAAGAGTAAAGTGAGTTTATGCGTGGATGAGAGTATTCATGAGGCTGGTAACAGCAGAAGGGAAGGAAAGAGTTTCAACATGGCTGCAGGAAAAGCTCTGGTTCATTCGGCAGATTAGTCTAGCTGTTCACCCATCACGTTTTGCATACTGGTCCCTGACATGGGATGTTGGTGTCCTGGGGACAGATTCATAAAATCTTAATAAAACTACAAAAACTAAAAAGTTAGGAAAAGCTATTAGGATAAATTACATTTTCACAAGAAAGCGCATAAACAGAGTATATCCCTGATTCGAATAAATATCCATATTTGTCAAATAAAATGTGAATATATATATATATATATATACTAAATACACATAATAATAATAGTAGTAGTAGTAGTAGTAGTAGCAGTATTTATTATTTATATTATTGCAAACTATTTAACTAAATATTGTTATATATATATATATATATATATATACACACACAAACACACACTGCTATTCAAATGTTTGGGATCAGTACGATTTTTGTGTTTGTTTTTAAAGAAGTTTCTTATTCTCATCAAGGCTGCATTTATTTGATCAAAAATATTGCAAAAATTTGATCAAACAAATTACAATATTGTGAAATATTATTACAATGTAATAATAATGTAATAGCATTTGTCTATTTTAATATACATTAAAATCTAATTTATTCCTGTGATCAAAACTGAATTTGTATCATTATTACTCCAGTCTTCAGTGTCACAATGATGTGTTGGTCAAACAGTTTGCTGCTTATTTTTTTGTTTTGTTTTGTTTTTCTAACAAAATACACTACCGTTCAAAAGTTTTGGGACAGTAATTTTTTACTCTTTCATTTTTTTTTGAAAGATTAATTAATACTAATTAATAATAAAATTAATGTTTTTATTTAGCAAGGATGTGTTAAATTGATAAGTGATAGCAAAGACCTTTTGTTAGAAAAGATTGGAAAATATATTTTGAATAAATGCTGTTCTTTAAAACTTTTTCATTCATCAAAGAATCCTGAAAAAAGTATCACAGGTTCCAAAAATATTTGGCAGCACAGCATTTGCCAACATTAATAAATCTAATAATAAATGAGCATATTAGCATGATTTCTGGAGGATCATGTGACACTTAAAACTGGAGTAATAGCTGATGAAAATTCAGGTTTGCATCACAGGAATAGATTATATTTTTAAGTATATTAAACTAGAAACCATCATTTGTACTTTTTTTCTTTGTGACAATATATTGATGTTTAGTACATTTAGGGTTATTATAGTGAACTCAAATAAAATATATATATTTTTTAACTAATTGCCAATGCAACATTTTCATTTAGTTTAACTTCATGTATTAAAACATCTAAAACTAAAACTGAATTAAAAATAATAAAAACTACACACATAAACTCCATAACAATAATAAAAAAAAAAAAAACTTAAAATTATAATGAAAACAGAAAATACAAATAAATAAATAAATAAATAAATAAAACTATAACAGTATTTCAATAACACTAAAATAAGACTGGTTGGATTATATTACTTCATCTTAATGTTCCCCCAACCTTTAAAATGATTATGCAGATATTTTTTACACAGAAGGTTTTTTTAAGAATAAAATGTCAGCTTTAATGTTGTCTGATAGTATATTAGTCTACTCATGATATTGTCTTGTCTTGCAAAAAAATGCTAAAATAAAGTGTGTGGCTATTGTAATTGTTACCGTATATGCTTTTTAAAAGACAAAACATTTAAAACTCTTCTTTAAAGTTTGTATTAAAAAAAGAAGTGTGTTCTTAACTAGTTAAGCAGAGTCATTCACACAAAAGAAAGGAAATATCTGTCATCATTATGCCTCATTTTGTTCCATTAATATGTATAAAAAAAGGGAATAAAATGTGAAAACTAAAATCAACTAAATCATGTAGATCAATTTTACAGGCTCTGTTGACCTCAACAGTCCCAGCATCCATTCATTAAGAATTGTATCAAAAACAAACACCGACTTTTTAATTTAAACAGTAAGACTTCCTTTGCCAATCACCTTGACAAGAAAGATTATGCTGGCTAAACTGGCAAAATTTCAACAAGCATATGCCAGAAATACAAGCATCAACCAGCATAAATCAGTGCTATGAACTCAATATCCAGTTTCCTCTCCGCCACTTTCACCAAGCATATTATTTGCTCTCAAATACCAACTGAATGTGACACCATATGTCAGAGAAAGAGTGTGCGTGCAGAGAGTTTTCATGTATTCTTGCCATTTTCTGGCTTGATATGTGTGAGCCAGTCTGTTTGCACATGCGAGTATGCGTTAGCGAGAGAAAATTCAAGTGAGCATGTGCGTTTGTGTCTCCAGAGCCTGACTGTAATAACATATTTCCAAAGATGACATTTAATCCATGCAAACAAATCACCACGGAGACCATCAGCGTTCTGCCAGGCTTATCCAATGAGCAGGAGCGTATCAACCCAGGCAGGAGTAATCAAAGCTAATAGACGGCTGGGCGAGCGGAGCAGGGACAAGCGGGCATGGGCCACTCTACCCAATCTCATATTCCAGCCATGAGAAGCGTCCTCGGAGACAACAACAATCTATATCCTCATTTTCAACACTCAGAGAGGAATTCAATTGAAAACAGCAAGCCTCGTTTTGCTAAATCCATTTCAATTATATTTAGCATAACATTTGAAGCTGGATCTATTCAACAACTGGTTTGTTTTGATGACAAATATAGCATTTGATGGGTTGGCCCAAAACATACCCTATGCGAGTACGTGAACACAAGTGCTTCTAGCTATGAAAGCTTGATTACAGGCATCAGTGCATCCCAAAATGGATCAGACTGCATCCTAAAGCACCACATGTAAAGGAACTACATGACTTTTAAAATGTGAACAGATTTTAAAACACTATAGGCATCATACATCTGCCAACTTTGTAATCAGTTACAGAGGAAAAACTGGGAATCATACACTTCCAAGTCATTCTGATCACAACAAATTCACAGAGAAACACTGTTTCTAAAATATGCGTGACAAATAAAAAAAATATTAAAATCTTAAACATGCTTCATATCCCCTGAATGGATGGAATCATAGTATAAAGTCAACTTGAATCTGCAGACTGGCTCTGATTTTCAGCAAGTAGCATCAACTTGAAATCTGGGCAAAAGTACAACCTGATCTCATTACAAAAACGTATCTTTGGGAACTTTTTCGCAAGATACATTTCATGACATGTGGTGGCGCTAAAAGAGTGTTCGTTTTTCCCCCTGGAACAGATGAACGTACATATGGTAAGTTATGTTACATTGATTTTGTACATGTCACCACCATTCTTGAAATGCCCCATGACGTTTTAAAATAATGTACCATCTACACTACACCTAAACCTATCCGATAGTATGAACAAAAGTGAATGTGATGTAAAAACGTAATCGCAAGCATGTCATTTTAGCATGTTTTTCGATCTCAAATTTTTTTTAAGGGTTCGTACCCTACATTAATTTCTGTGCCGGCAGAGCTACCGAGCAAGCTTGTTACGTCTGGAAAGCAAAACATAGCTGTGTACAAAAACAATTACACGCGTTCGCTGTTTTACCGCCTTTAGTGTTCATTTCTGTTGGAAACTGCAGTGAAATCTACTTATTGTTACGCATTTTGCACCTTGCAAAAAAGTTTTCACAGGTATGTTTTTTATCATTATATCACATATTCTACTGTTCAAATGTTTTGGGTCTGTAAGATGTTCAAATGTTATAAATTGCAATTTAGATTTGACGAAAAAGTTCAGTTCCAGAATAAAAATCCTGATAATTTATCCCATGTGATGTAAGATGTTCATGTCCTTCTGTCTTCAGTCTCAAACAAATCAAGGTTTTTGAGGAAAATATTCCAGGATTTTTCTCCATATAGTGGACTTCAGTGTGGATCAACGGGTTGAAGGTCCAAATTGCAGTTTCAAAGGGCTCTACACGATCCCAGACAAGGAATAATTTTCTTGCACTAGCTCTGCAATGCGTGTCTTTATGCATGACATAATCATGCTGGAAAGGTCACTTGTGGTTTGTTCTTCATCTGTGCACTTCGGTAAAAAAGGTAGGGTGAAAAAGTTCATCTCATGTTCACATCCTACTCCAAAATCGTCCATCGTTCTTTCACCTTTTTTATTGTAAAGTAAATTTGAAAAATCCTGATAAGTTTGCTTTGTAAACACTGGGTCGGTACCTACACGGAATGTATTTGAATCTAAATTTATATTGAGATTCAAATAAATATAATAACTAATGTAATTAATGTAATTAAAGTAAAATTAACATATACACGTCTGTTTGTATATACAGGTACATCTCAATAAATTAGAATGTCACAGAAAAGTTCATTTATTTTAGTAACTCAAATTATGAAACTTGTGTATTAAATAAATTCAATGCACACAGACTGAAGCAGTTTAAGTCTTTGGTTCTTTTAATTGTGATGATTTTGGCTCACATTTAACAAAAACCCACCAATTCTCTCTCAACAAATTAAATACTTCATAAGACCAATAAAAAAACATTTTTAATGAATTGTTGGCCTTCTGGAAAATATGTTCGCTTGTACTCAATACTTTTTAGGGGCTCCTTTTGCTTTAATTAGTGTCTCAATTTGGCGTGGCATGGAGGTGGTTAGTCTGTGGCACTGCTGAGGTGCTATGGAAGCCCAGGTTTTTTTGACAGTGGCCTTCAGATCGTCTGCATTTTTTGGTCTCTTTTTTCTCATTTTCCTCTATGGGGTTCAGTCCTGGGCTATGAACTTCTCCACCCTTCCTCCAGACTCTAGGACCTTGGTTTCCAAATGAAATACAAGACTTGCTCTCATCTGAAAAGAGGACTTTGGACCACTGGGCAACAGTCCAGTTCTTCTTCTCCTTAGCCCAGGTAAGATGCCTCTGACATTGTCTGTGGTTCAGGAGTAGCTTAACAAGAGGAATACGACAACTGTAGCCAAATTCCTTGTCTGTGTGTGGCAGCTCTTGATGCCTTGACCCCAGCTTCAGTCCATTCCTTGTGAAGTTCACCGAAATTCTTGAATTGAGTTCTTCCACATTTTTTCCTTCCACTCAACTTTCTGTTAACATGCTTGGATACAGCACTCTGTGAACAGCCAGCTGCTTTAGCAATGAATGTTTGTGGCTTACCCTCTTTGTGAAGGGTGTCAATGATTGTCTTCTGGACAACTGTCAGATCAGCAGTCTTCCCCATGATTGTGTAGTCTAGTGAACCAAACTGAGAGACCAATTTGCACAAAAAAAGGAAATGAAAAGAATAGTTTCTGAAAATCAATTCCTGCTTTGTTTTTCGTGCCATATCTTTACTACAGCAAGGTTAATGGTATTTACAAAAGCTTTGGTTTTTTGGTTTCTAAGCGTGTGTGATACACCCTGTGGCCTGTCAGAAAGAGGAAAGGTACAAAAGCCTCAATTTTAAATCAATTGAAAAAGACCTTAGAAAACTCTCCCTAAAAAGATAAAGAGAGAGGAAAAAAGGGAGATGCTTGCTGTTTCTTGTTTGTAATGCCTTCAAAAGAATTGCAGAACATCAAGGAGAACTCTGAAGAGACTGAAAGAGAGAGAGGGAGAGGTAAAGACAAGTTGATATTAGACGAAAGTTAAAAAGGAAGATGAAAAGGAAGAAAAAAAACAACAACACTGGCAACACTGGTACAAACAACTCCCATGCTTTGTGTGGTGCTCTACCAAGATGGGAGACTTTGAGAGAGGTTTCCCCTCACATGAAAAATGCATATGTCATATGTGTAAAAGAGTGAATCGTGGGTTTGGGTTAATCCAGAGCCAGCTGTTCGCTTCCAAAGGCACAGGCGGAAGCAGGAACAAGCTGCCTGACATTTGTGTCTGATTGAAACAAGCAGCCAGAGACTGAAACCTGACATTTGAGCTTGAATGAAAGTAACGCATTACAAAGATCTTTCTGGCTGACGGAAACGGGAAGAATCACATTCAACATGAGTAAAGATGAAACTACAGGAGAAGGGGGGAAAAAAAAGTGTCAACTTGAGTTAAATATCTAACCCTCAAAATTATAAGAGTGACATCTTTATGTGTCTCTATTACTTTGTATTATGACTAATAGCATTTTGTGGTAAAAAAAAAAAAAAAAAAAATGAAAATACTCAATACTCAATATATGAAATACTCAGTTAAAGTGACATTTAGCTTAGTTCACACATTGCATGCTGCACACATAAAAAAAAAATAATAATAATAATAATACTAATACTAATAATAATAATAATAATAATAATAATAAAAATTGTGACAAAATTGTTGGTTGGAAATGTCACTGAAAGATGTAATTAAAATAAAAAAGGTGGTGGTGTTCTGAAATGAGAAAGCAAAGTCCTCAAAGTTTTCTTTTTATTTATTTATTTGTATTTTTTTTTTTTTTTATGTTGTCATGTCTCAGTCATATTGTGTTAGTTGAACATTACTTCCATTATCAGAAAAAGAAAAAGAAAAAAAAAAAAAAAACAAACAAAAAAAAAAAAACATATATTTTATATTAACAATGTAATCAATGTACCTAGTGTTTTCAAGCATTTTACACTAATTCCACAATAATAACTCAAGGCATTAACAATTTAAACAATATATTTTATTGGTGAACTTGCTCAGCAATTCTTTTTAATAGTTAACTTTTAACTATTTTTACATTTTTCAGATCATTAGTCATCAAAGCTCAGTAAATATTGTTGACACAGAGGTTTATTTTAAACTAAGCTGATTACTCACTAAAAACTCCCACAGATAATTTTCATGCCATTTTAAGTCTTATTTTGACATAAAGAGTTAATTACTTTTTTAAATGAGTCTTCCCATCAACACCATTATATCTGTTATGAATGGGACAAAGACAGGTGGATCCAAATGCAAGCTTTTATTAACTGAAAATGTGGTCGGACAGGCTGGGTCAAACCGGAACAGACAGGGACAACGGAGAACAAACAAAGAGGCACCAATATCCGAGCGTGGGGGGTCAGGGCTGGCGGTGAATGAGCAGAGTAATCCTAGGGCAGGCAAGGGGTCGATAGGCGGGCAGCGGAGACTTGGGAACCAGGGACAAAGGAGATCGGCAACGGAAAAGATAACCAGGGATAAACACTCAGAGATGACAGTATAAACGAATCAAAACTTTGCGACGTGACTGAGGGAAAACCGGTCTATTTATACTGTGAGAGTGAAGCGCAATATAGCCGACATGGGTGAAAGATGAGAGGTGACAGGAAACACAAAATGGGATTATGGGGAATGGAGTCCGTGATAGTGCGTGTAAAAGTCCAAAGTCCAATGAAGGACAGCACAGTTCGTGACAATATTATTCATTCAGACTGATTATTGCATGAACCAGTCACAGCCGAACATAACCAGTCATATCCAATCATATAGTGATAGTGGCATTGCCTCCTTTCATGTGACTTTCCTCTTCACTCACTGCACACTTTAGGGGGTCTGTTAAAACTCAATAGGCTCAGGGGAGTCTAGAGAGACATGAAAAGGACTGGTAAGAAGTTTCCAAGACAGTTTTAACCTGACCTTCATGTAACAAAACAAAAAAAAAATAATAATAAAATAAATAAATAAATACAATTCTGTTTCAATAAAATTCAGCCCCTGAGATATACAAGTGGTTGAAGTTGAAGAAACAAGCACATATACATGCAGCCACACCACACACACACAGAACGTAATTTGAAAAAATGAAGAGTGAGAGACGGAAATAGGATGTTAGTCCGTTGCAAGATGAAGCTAAATGGTCATGACAGCTTTGTGCCTTTGATGCCCCTCTGAATCGTGCTTTAGGCTTCAGAGGCCCTGAAGGTCTGAGTGTGTGTGTGTGTGTGTGTGTGTGTGTGTGTGTGTGTGCATGCAGTGAAGTGACCACCAGACTCTGGCCACTGACAAGTGATGGTTTCTGACAGCTTGCTCATTATTTAGATGTAGAAAGTGTGTATCTAGAAAAGAAGAAAAAAAAAAAAAGCTTCAAAATGGGGAATAAGTCGAAGGTGACTTTAGATATCAACATTCCTATGATATAAATAACTACAAATCGCTTGTTTATTCAGTCTTTGTGATGAAGATAAACTGGTTTGATGTGACGTCCATTTGCTTCATGCATGAACAAGAGCGTCCAAAGAGTTCACATGAAACTGTACTAGATACAGTTGAAATAAAAATTTATTCAGACAACATAATCTCACATAATCACACTTATCCACTATAATTTAAAAAATGGTAATGAAATATGACAAGAACTCAAGAGTTCTGAATAAATTAATCTTGATAAATGTCAGATAACTTGGTAACACTTTATAACTACACACTATGATCCATTAGTTAAGCATTAGTAAATGGTCAGTTCATCATTTTTAAAGCATTATCCCCACATTAATAGACAGTAGTAAGCAGTTTATAAATGCAGCTATAAATATTTTGTTCCTGATTTATAAGGATATCTATAATATTTTTAATAATTGTATTTTCATAATGTATTAATGATCAATTAATCATTTCTAATTCAATTAAGTATTATATTATTAACATACCATAAAATTATATTAACATGTTCATAAAATAAATTAGAAAGTGTAACTAAATGATTAATAAACTTTAAATGCACATTTTTATATATTATTTAGACAATAAATAAATGCTTTATTAACACATTCTTACTGTAATTCATGATTATTTCAGGTAGGTATGAAACATTAAGTAGTTGTCAGTTATCTATTTTTGTGAGGTTATCTAAAGTGAAGACTATTTATGCTTTGTAAAACTTTACAAATCAGATATAAAAGGTTCAGTTATCTTTTAAACAGAAAAAGGAAACAAACAACAGAGTGATACAGAACATAGAATAATTTAAATCAAGATGCAAAAAAACAAAACTGTACAACTGTACACTTGTTATAAAATGAAAAATAAACCTCTGCAATGTCATAGAAAAGACATTGAAAACATAACTTAACCTGAACCTAAGCCTCTGAAATCTGATATAAAGATACGTTTTTATCGTTTGTTAAAAATACAGTATTTTATTTTCCGTTTCAGCTAATTGTGAGACTTCAGTTAGAAATGTAGAATGTATTTGAAATTTGCCACACTTGGCACTTATATGTGACTTACTGTTTGCACTGAATGTTAACTAAAACTAAAACAAAAACTAAAAATTCTTACTACACCAAAATATATTGCTTATTTTCTTTATTTTGTTGTGTTTTGTTGCTTATTTTGTTCACATACATATGTGTGTGTGTGTGTGTGTGTGTGTGTGTGTGTTTGCTTTAGATGCGCTCACAGAAACCGTTAACTGACAACTACTAAAACTACCTGATTACCCAATTAATTAATTGAATTACAGTAGGAATATGTTAATAAAGCATTTATTAACACTCTATTACTATATGTCTAAATAATATGTATAAATATACATTTAAATAGTTCATTAATAATTTACTTACACTTTGATCTTAAAAAAATGATCTTATGAACCACTGATGACAACTAAATAACTGATTTGTAAATATATATTATAGATATGTTTAAAAATCAAGAACAAAGCATTCATAACTGGATTTATAAACTGCTTACTACTGTCTACTAATGTAGAGATAATGATTTATAATTGATGAATTGACTATTTACTAATGCTTAACTAATGGTTCATAGTGTGTAGTTATTATAAAGTGTTACCAATAACTTTGATAGTTATTCGTTTTAATTCATTTAAAATCAATGTTTAAATCATTTTAAATGTTTTTACATTCTTTGTTTTTATTATTATTATTATTTTTTTTTTTATTATTATTTTTTTTTATTTATTTTTTTTTTATGTTATCTTATTTTTTTATTTTTATTTTTTTTATGGATTATTTTAACTCCTCTTATGTACAGCACTTTGAAATTCCATTGTGTATGAAATTTGCTATATAAATAAACTTAGGTTAAAAATTAGGTTGAATAGCTGTTAGCTGTTAATTTTTACCCTTTTTTTAATCAATTTTACTGGTAGTCCACTGTATGAAGAATTTTTGGGTATAATATATCAGTTTACTTTGTTTTGCCATCATCACTTACATAAATGAACTATAGTGCCCTTCACCCACTAGTAAAAACATATAAAAAATTATATCTGATGTCTGAATACATTTTGGTTAGACTGTAAGTCAACAACATCTGACCTCTAATTAAAGGAATAGTCATCATGTGTCTTCAGTGGTGAAGACTGACATTTTTTTAGGGAGTAACAAAAATCTGTTCCTCACGAAAAGTTTTGTAACCAATTTGTAATTTGATTACAAATTGGAATATAGCATACAAGACCACCTGTGTGATAATGTTTTGGCTGTTTTTTCACTATAAGACTTGACAGCATCCCCATACACACATTGTGTATTAGACTTGACAGCATCCCCATACACACATTAACTGCATGGAAAAGGGCAGCATTAATGTTCTGCTAAGATTTTGAAAATTAGATGAAATGAATAAATGAAAATTAGAACTGTTGCTTAGCAACTAACTAAATAAATAATAAGCTATAGTACTAAAATGACTAAAACTGAAATTCTAAATTAATTAAACTATACACACACACACACACACACACACACACACACACACACACACACATATATATATATATATATATATATACATATATAAAATGAATAAAATGGTAAAACAGAAATAAAAACTGAAAAGTGAAAATGTAAAACTAATAGCTAATGCAAAACATTAACAAAAAAATCTGAAATAATATTGTTACCAATATTCCTGTTAATAAATGGCAACTGTATAGGTCCCACATCAACCTCAAACCACATGAAGCACACACAAACCTATATCTCAACGCAAAGCACTTGACACCACTGTTGTGCTTCATAATGGCAGCAGTCCTGCAGTTTAACCCATCCGAATGTCTCCTCAGAACAAGAGACAAAAAATAAAAAAACTCAAATTGAAGTGACCTGAGAGGCAGCTTAAACAAACTCCCACTGAAAAAAAGAGATGTGGAAACAAAAGAGGACAGATGGAGGGATGAGGGAGAAGGAAACACTGTTGGTCTGTGATATAAAATGTCGCCAAAAGGTCTATGGAGGTGATGTGGCTATTGGCCCTTATAATCTCTCTTTCTCTCTCTCTCTGTCAGTTTGTCATTTTTCCTCTCCCCCTTCATTCTGTCTCTCCTCTCTCTCTCTAGCATTGCGAACGGCCTGTAATTATACCTCTTTTGCCCTGGGGTCAGTCTGCGAGGTGACATTGCTGATGTCCTGCTGTATTTTTATTTTTTTTTTTTTTCTGGACACTTGTGGTCTTTAACAGCTGATCCAGGTTCAGTAAAATCTCTACTCGGGAGGGATTAGTTTTCGAAATGACGTCCGAGTCACAATTATTGACAACAGAGGGCTGAGCTCTGTCTCTGCACAATATATCTGTTTTGCAATGGTATGTCCATAAAATGGCAAGGCTTTCAGAAATATGCTCTTCATTAATTACAGCTTTATTATTGATTTAGATATAGATAGTGACAATAAACACATATAAATCCTATCTCTATAGTTAACTGTCCCATCAGTATTGATTTGGGTTCAGCAACAAAAACATTTGACACACTGAAATCTGCATGAAGGCTATTTCTAACAAAAGCGCATACTGCCTGAACCAGAAATACATCCAATTAGTATAACTTGTGTATACATACACACACACACACACACACACACAAGCCACATTATTAGCTCTACTGCTTAACAGAAATAATACTTAGGCATTAAACAAGATATACAATACTTAGGCATGTTGACAATACTGAACTGCAAATCAAGCATAAGAATGAAGAAGTGTGATTTAAATGACTTTAAATGCTGTATGGTTGTTGGTGCCAGACGGGCTGGTCTGACTATTTCAGAAACCACAGATCTACTGGGATTTTCACACACAACCATCTCTAGGGTTTACAAAGTGTAGTTCGAAAAAGAGAAAATATCCAGTAAGTGGCAGTTATGTGGGCAAAAAAGCATGGTTGATGCCAGAGGTCAGAAGAGAATGACCAGACTGGTCTGAAATGATAGGAAGACAACAGTAAAAGGTATGCAGAAGAGAATCTCTGAACACACAGCATGTTGAACCTTGAGGCAGATGGGCTTCAACAGCAGAAGATCACACTCCCATCAGCTAAGAACAGAAAACTGAGGCTAAAATTCTCACTGGCTTGCCATAATTGGACAATAGAAGATTGGAAAAAGGTTACCTGGTCTGATGAGTCTCAATTTCTGCTGCAGCAATCAGATGGTAGGGTCAGAATTTGGTGTAAGCAACATGGTGAAAGCATGGATCCATCCTGCCTTGCCTCAACATTTCAGGAAGTTGGTGGCGTAATGATGTGGGGGATATTTTTTGGCACACTTTGGGCCTCTTAGTATCAGCTGTGCATTGCTTAAATGCCACAGCCTACCTGAGTATTGTTGCTGGCCATGTCCATGTCTTTATGACCACAGTTTAGCCTTCAGGATGTGGTGGAACAGAGATTCACATTTTCGGATGGACCAAAATCTCAGAGAAATGTTTCCAGCAATCAATGCCGCAAAGAATTAAGGCAATTCTAACATGGCAACATATGTCTTGTAAAAATTTTAGAATGGTAATGGATACAAAAATGTTAATGAATAGATATGCTACGCTGCTTAGTTGCTGCTGCTGTTGGTCATTGCTGTTGTTATTGATTAAAGCAAGGAACTTGCTACTGCCAATATATTTAAGACATACTGCTGCTTCACAAATAGCATATATAATAACCCATAGTGGATCTATACAGGTGGAGCTTGGGAAGGTGGAGGGTTTCAGAGGAACTCTAAAAGTGTGTTGCGAAATGCTCTAGTGAATGCTAACCAGCCATTTAAATTTTACGAAGCGAGCTCACTGGTTGTGTAAGCAGGTTGTGAATATCATCAGTTTGTATTAACGACCTATCAATCTGCACCATTTAGAGTTTCATGACAGAACTTGGCTTTCTCAAGGCAAAAGGGGGTCCAACTGGAACTATGATAATGAATATCACTACAAATAAAATGCACAGAAGAGTGTGGTGAATTAGTAAACAAACTGATTCACTATAATGAACTGAAACTCCCGAAGAGACCCTTTCACAAAGTCTTGGCGTACTTGGCAGGTGCCTGTCAAGTTCGTAAGGCTACTGGGTGAATTTGATATGTTTTTTTTATATATATATATTTTAGATTTCATAAGGGTGCTGAGGAGCCCTTTTGTAGTTGCTATGTGCCACTTTCAGTCCACAGCAAACTACAGTCTGACTTTGCAGCATTGCATTGTCAAAGTGTGATCTCAGAGGAGGACCCCAAGGGTTTTAGGCACCATTTGGGACAGGGCCAGTGAGAGATCTGATTGCCTCGAATCTCTCAGCTGTAAAGCTACACTTTCAGTACAGTATTACAGAATTGACCAAAAAACATTAAAATAGCTTGTTACTGGAGAAGTAACACTACTCTAAAACATCTAGGCTTGTGCAACTCAACTGAAAAATGTAGTTAGGTTTGTAGTGTCACTGCTTTCAGTTAGTTAGCAGAAGTATTAAGTGAATGAGTTATTGTAACACTAAACGTAACGGATCAGCATGTAGTCACTCTTATTGCAGAAACCACTGAAGTTAACCTCTGAATAACACTTAAGACTGTGGCAGTCCTTTTCAAGTTTTCAGCTTTGCTGCAAAAATCAATCCAAAAATCAAATATGAAAGATGAAAGACCATACAGAAATTGAATGTGTGTTCTCTTGGCAGTTGCTGGCCGATCTTTCCTAACTCATTTGCTCTCCGCTTGGAAGGGCATTGGAAAACTGAAAACATTCCTGCTGGATTCCATCAATAAATCCGCCCAGTGAGCGATTGCATCAACCAACTGGCTGCATGTTTATTTGCTAGTATGATTCACCATGTGCATTTGTGTGTGTGTCTGACTTTTGAGCCCAAAAAGTCATCATTGGTAAATGTAAAAAGGTCACATTCACTTGGCCCTAATGCTCTGAAGCACTAACTTAAAAATATTCCTGTATTTGAAGTTCAGAATCTCTAAAAGGCTTCACCGAGGTGCCCATTTTAAGAATACGTGGTACAGCAGAAAGGTCTCTGACCTCGGATCAGGCCTGTTTTGCTGCACATGGCCACACTGCATGTGTACAGAAAGAAGGCAACTGATCTGAGGTCAGAAGAGAGGTGGTTTGTTGAAAGAGGGATTAATGGGAGTTGAGGAGGAGGAAGATGGGTGAGTCAGAGTGTTTTGAGGCAGCAGAGATGCCATGAATGTACCTTTAGCGCCCTCTGTTGACCAAACAGAGCATGACATCACACGCTCAGCTCTGGCCGTCTCCCTTTCTTTCTCTCTCGCTGCCACTGTTGTTAGATCTGCGTAATAGGTATTAGAGAAGCTACAGAAAGCCTTTGACTTCAAGTTGTCTTTCTTGTTCAGGATGCAAATGGTTACGTGTTTTGAAGATGAAAGGACACTGACGTTATGAACGCTAAAATATGCAGAATCAGTTTCCACTGTGTCTCCTCTGTCTGCTCTGCTGAGAGCTCTGTGATTGGTGGAATACAAAATGAAAGGTCTGCCAAACCACTGTGGCCAGAAAGAAGAGAGAGAGGGAGAGAGACAGAAAAAGAGGTGGATGGCAGCTTGATTCTCCAGAGCACATATCCTGGACCAAATCCTCTGCGATTTCAGTACTAGGCAAGTGGCATTTCACTGGCTTAGAAACACTCCTCCTCTCACTCCCAGAGGTGTTTTCTCCAAGGAGGCAAGAAAGACAGTGTCTGAAAAAAAGATCCAATATGACAGAATAATATAGGAATAAGTCAATTAGCTAATTATCAGACAAAGTTCTACTAACTTTCAGATATAGGCAGCATCTCTTCTGCTTCCCTTGAGAACACACAGAAGTTTCCTCACTGAGAACCTAATGTGTGAAGGTCACTATGATTGGCCAGTTGCCCTTTTAATACAATAATTCCAGCCTATCATGATTGCAAACTACCTGAATGGGTTAAATTGGATAAACTGATTACAAAGTAAACAACCCACAACTCATGGTCATGCCAGAATTAAAATGAACAAAAATCCTGTGAGGTGATTTTATCTCTCAGCTCTGTTAAATTAAATTTGCACCTTTTTACTTTGACCTTAATGACACATGATGTTTACAAAGAATTTCTCAAGGTCTGAAAATAAGGACTGTATAGTGTAATAACAGGCAAACAACAGTAAACCATTTAAAAAATATACACCCAATATGCTTTTAACTGCAAGTTATTAATTTTGAAGCATTTTTGAAGTATTTCTGAAGTACCCATCACATTATAGAATGATCTGACTGGAGTGCCTGTGTAGGAGGAGACATCCCACATACAGATATAACACATTATGGAAGCAAAGTTACTCATACTAATATTAAAATAAATCGTACTGGCTGGCAGGAAATGGAAGAAGATTTGGTTAAATACATCATTTATGTAACTTTTGACTATGGCTTTTTGGCTATTTCCTCACCCTCATGTTGATCCTGCATGAAACTGCATGACTTTCTTCTGCAGATTGTAAAAGAAAAACATTAAGCTCTAAAAACTATTAATTTGAAACAACATGCGGGTGAGTAAATAATGACAGAATATTCTAGATGTACTAACCCCCAGAAATAGATGTTAACTGGCCCCTGAACTGAAGAATGGGGTCTTTCATAGCATTTCACTGTGATTTGTGATGAGAGATTTGGAAGGACTGCCTCTGATTCATATTTGAAATATCAGCAAATTTAGTGCCCCTTTTGTTCGTCCAGAGGCATGTTTGGGCTCAAATATGGAGCCCACCATAACATATCATAATAAGCAGAGATATCACAAACAGGGACACATATGGTGTGCCCTGGGAGTGTGGAGCCCTGGGGCAATACTGTCTTAGACATGCTGTTGAAGACAAAACTGACTGATTCAGACAGAGTTTGAGATACATTCGAAAGAGTTTTGGGAATCCCTAGGTAGAGAAAATGCACTGTCTGCTATTATGGGATGTCTGGTATCACACCAAGAAGAGGAGGAGGAAAGAATGCTAATGATGAAGTACGTGACAAAAAGGAGGAAACAGGAAGGGAGGGAAGTGAGACAACCATTAACATAGTGACCAACAGATGGAGAAATGTTGTCCTCTTATTATCAGGGAGTATTCATCCTCCTCTCTCCCTCTCTCCTCTCTCTTGCTCACTCACCCTTGTGAGGATTGTTAGTACTGGTCTGTGTGTGTGTGTGTGTGGGGCATATGTAGATATGTTTGCTGCAAATGCATGTATTGCTGTAGTTAGGTAAGGGGTGTGTGTGTGTGTGTGTGTGTGTGTGTGTGTGTGTGTGTGTTGACTGAGCTATGACTCATTATGTGAATCCTCTCTCTGTCTCTCCTTGTAAGTCTCTAATGAGTCTGTACCTGTCACAAAATTAGGAGACATACACAACACCTGTTTCCTCCTTCATTTCAGCAATGAACAGCCTAGACTGATTAAAAGTTTCACAAAACTGCACACGATAACAAATCTTTGCAATTTACAATCAGATAGATAGAAAAAAAAACAGAAGGCTAGACAGATGGAATGATCAACAGACAGACAGAAGGACAGACAGCCAGACAGCAAGACAAAGAGACAAAACAACAGACAGCAAGACAGACAGACAACTGACAGACAGATAGATAGATAAGTAAAAAGACAGACAGATGGCAAGACAGACGACCAACAGATGGACAGACAGATATATAGACAGAAAAACAGACAGATGGCAGGACAAACAGACAGAACAACAGACAGAGACGAAATAACTGATTATATATATATACACACACACACACACACACACACACACACACACACAATATCTTCTCAGGGGACAATACTATAGAAATGAAACTTGGATATGTTTTAGAATAGTCAATGTGAAGCTTGTATAGCAGTATAGATTTACTGTCCTCTCAAAATAACTCAACATAAAGCCATTATTGTCAAAACAGCTGGTAAAAGTGAGTACACCCTAAGTGATAGCATTAGTATGTTTAACCAAAGCCACATGTCCTATTCATCATGTGTATGTTTTTTGTCTGCTTGACAGGACAATACAAAGTTGTGCATCTTTTATTAGAGCAGTTAAAATTGGTGCTTTAAGTACAATTCTCTCATACTAACCACTGGATATTCAACATGTCACTTCACGGCAAAGAACTCTCTGAGGATTTAAGAATTAGAATTGTTTCTCTCCACAGTGCTCAGCTTGTCAATGCTCAGACCATACGCCGCACACTGCAACAAGTTGGTTTGCATGGACGTTATCCCAGAAGGAAGCCTCTTTTGAAGCTGGGTCACAAGAAAGGCTGCAAACAGTTTGTTGAAGACAACCTGCCCAAGAGCATGAATTACTAGAACCATGACCTGTGGTTTGATGAGACTAAGATAAACTTGTTTGGCTCTGGTGAGGAGTACCAAGAAAATTGTGTCTTGCCTACAGTCAAGCATGGTGGTGGTAGCATCATGGTCTGGGGCTAGTGGGGCTAGTCATGGTCTAGTCCTGCCGGTACTGTGGAGCTGTAGTTCACTGAGGGAAACATGGATTCCATTATGTACTGTACATTCTGAAGAAGAACATGATGCCTTTCCTCCAGAAACAAGGCAGAACGGCAGTTTTCCAACATGATAACAACCCTAAACAAACCACCAGGATGACAACTGCCTTGCTGAGGAAGCTGAAGGTGATGGGGTGGCCAAGTATGTCTCCAGACTTGAACATTATTAAACACCTTTGGGGCATCCTCAAGCGGAAGGGGGAGAAGCACCATGTGTCTAACATCCAACATTTCCGTGACGTCATTATAAAGGAGTGGAAGAGGATCCCAGCAACAACCTGTGCAGCTCTGGTCAATTCCATGCCCAGAACGATTAAGGCAGTGCCAGATAACAATGGTGCTAACATTAAATATTGACACTTTGGACAAGTTCACAAGGGTGTACTCACGATGACGAAAAATATTCATTAACGAACGTTTTTTCTGTGACTAAGACAAGACGTTGACCAGTTAAAACTAATATCTGATGTCGAAAATATGACAAAATTTAGGTTGTGTCTTCGTTAACAAGACGGGATGGGACTAGAATGTTATTTGAGGACTACCGGACATTCAAAACACATCCTATAACTGTCCTCTTTCAAAATGTGCTTCCCTGCCATTAGATTGCAATCGGACAAAGGGCGTTTGCATATCTAGTCTCAGTATGGCAGCTGCAATGCACGGATAGGCAACCAAAACACGAACTAGCGACCTGAAACTATGGCCTCAGCACCTGAAGGGTTAGGGATAGGGTCACCAGATGTCTCGTTTTCCCGGGAATCACAATGCGTTTTCAATTAGAAAGTTAATGCGAAGTTAATAGGTGGAATCACGCTGATATATATGAAACATATGAAACTTTATATAACTATAGTTTTTATAAGTTGCTTCTTTTCAAGGGATAGTTAACCCAACTATCCCTTGAACCCAAAAATGAAAATTGTCAATTTATTCAAGTTTTCCCAGATTCAATCCTTGATTAAAATGTATCAGAATTAATGAGAAGAATTAATGATCATTTTTGTTTGAAGACTACATATAAAATAGCTACCAAAATAATGTTGGTAACTGCAGTTTGACTAAAAGTAATGAGTAAAAGTTGACAAAAATGCAACGACTTTTCGTCAACTAAAACTAGACAAACTATGAAAGACTCAAATGTGACTAAGACTATTAAGCATTTTCGTCTCAAGATAAAGACTAAGACTAAATCAAAATGCCTGCCAAAATTAACACTGTACTGTACATATAAGGGCTGCCAAACAATTAAAAATGTTTAATCGCGATTAATCGCATGATTGTCGCAATTTAATCGCACATTTTTATCTGTTCGAAATGTACTTTAAATGAATAAAAGTTATTAATACTTCCCATTCCCAGGTTTCCATTACTTCTCTTTATTAAAACTGTCCAGTTTACTTACACAAGCCTGTTTACATTTTTGCAGGATGACCGACAGACAGACAGGCCGACCGACCGAAAGGCAGACAGACAGAACGACAGGGAGCTGGATGCAAGACAGACATACAGACAGATAGACAAACAGATGGGTATACACTGATAAAAAAACAAACTGAAGGATAGATAGACAAAATGAGTCAGACAAACAGACAGTTATACATAACAAAAGGACACTGTTTTGTTTTTATGTAACAGAAATCATTTAGTACAGTCATCTGCATGTCTTTGTAAAGCCGACTTACAGTGTCTCAGCAGAGACATAAAAGCTGAGCAGAAAATCCTGTCTCCTAAGAGGAGAGAGAGCTCACTGCTATTGTGTACAGCCTGTGTAATAGTTACTAATAGAAGAACTGTTTTATCTAACACACACACACACACACACACACACACACACACTTCGACAGGGAGCATGACTTTAATAGGGAAAACAAAGCAATATAAATGGTATTTGCAGTAGAGAGAGAGAGAGAGAAAGCAAGAGAACATGCTTATACCAGTTTTGTGCTAATGGGTTTTTAAAACTATGAAGCCCATTCTGCTTGGCAGAAAAATGGGAGAAAATATTTTTGCACACAAAATGGACATGACTGCATTTAGTCTAACTATAATGCTAAAAAGCTATAATGATGAGTGGCACACACTCACACAGACAGAGATAAAGAGTTCAGATTGATGGAAATGTGGCTAAACTTGGCAAGACTTCCCTAATTGTGTACACTGGAAGAGAGGTTGAACAATGTGTGTTTGCATGTCTGGCTGAGGGCCATGGTCTCTAACGGTGGTCTTTTCTCTCACATGTCATAGGTGGTGGTAAAACTGGTAGAAGGCCAGGCCTCTGGCACCCCGGACAGACTCAGGCATGATATGGGCTCAGCATGAGCCAATGGGGGCAGAGCGGTGATGCTGTGTGATTTCAGTGCGGGCACCACCCTGTGTGGCACAGAGTTGTGAACAGCTGTGTCTCTGCAATTCACCCGTCGACAGAGTGCCCAACAACAGATGGCCCCTACTCATACACGTAGTGCAGCGTGTGTGTGTTTGAGCCCTAAATACACATGTAAAACTCTCCTCAAATACTTGTACGTTCTTTTGATGCACAGTTCAAGGAACTCAGAAAAACAAACATGAGTAGAAGAAAGCAAACACAACATGTTTTGCTGCTTTTTGTCCTCTGACTCAGACTGCATCTACTCTCTTCAGAGCTTCAGAAGAGAAGCTGACACTCAAAAAGAAAGAGAAGGAGTAAGGATAAGACCACTGTTCATTGTATGTTCAGGGTCACGGCCCATTAAGCATTAAGAAACCAAAAAATATAAAAAAAATATATATATATACACTACCAGTCAAAAGATTTTTATTCTCTTTAGAGACGCAAGTCTGCATTTATTTGATTCAAATACAGCAGTAATATTGTAAATATTTTTACTATTTTTAATAGTAAAATATTTTTACTAAATATTTTTTTTAAATAACTGCTTTATTTCATTTTATTTCACTTAAATCATTCTAATATGATTAAAGCTTTTTTTAAAGCTTATAAGCTTTTTTTTTTTTTTTTTTTTTTTTTTAAAAAAAAACAAACATCTGAGCCCGGATCAATTTTGCAAAAACCCATTTGAAGTCTTCCAAAAGCATTTGGGAAAATGTGTTAGGGTCTGATGAAACCAAGGTTGAACTCTTTGGCCACAATTCCAAAAGGTATGTTTGGCGCAAAAACAACACTGCACATCACCAAAAGAACACCATACCCACAGTGAAGCATGGTGGTGGCAGCATCATGCTTTGGGGCTGTTTTTCTTCAGCTGGAACTGGGGCCTTAGTCAAGGTGGAGGGAATTATGAAGAGTGCCAAATACCAGTCAATATTGGCACAAAACCTTCAGGCTTCAACAAGAAAGCTGAAGATGAAGAGGAACTTCATCTTTCAGCACGACAATGACCTTAAGCATACATCCAAATCAACAAACGAATGGCTTCACAAGAAAAAGATTAAAGTTTTAGAATGGCCCAGCCAGAGCCCAGACCTGAATCCAATTGAAAATCTGTGGGGTGATCTGAAGAGGGCTATGCATAAGAGATGCCCTCGCAATCTGGCAGATTTGGAGTGTTTTTGCAAAGAAGAGTGGGCAAATATTGCCAAATCAAGATGTGCCATGCTGATAAACTCATACCCAAAAAGACTGAGTGCTTTAATAAAATCAAAAGGTGCTTCAACAAAGTATTAGTTTAAGGATGTGTACACTAATGCAACCACATTATTTTAGTTATTTATTTTTACTTTCCACAGAAAAAAAAGATTTCAGTTTGTTTTTCAATTGAGTTGAGCTGAAAAAGTTCTGAAATTATTTGTGGTATTTATTTATTTTTTTAAATCACATAAACCTGGCATTTTAACAGGGGTCTGTAGACTTTTTATATCCACTGTTTGTGATGGACTATGGTTATGATCATCTTTAGTGTCTAATCTGAAGGCATCTTGAGTAAATCATCTTCATCATTAATGAGGCATACGCAAAATGCGTGAACCAGAAACAACGAGACCTGTTTAGCAGAAAACGGAAATCTGTTGCACATATACCCCATTATTTTTTTTAAGCAGCAAATAAGAATATTACAACTATTTCTGAATGATCATGTGACTGGAGTAATGATGCTAAAAATTCAGCTTTGAAATAAAAGACTAAAAGATCTAAAAGACTAATTCTACAAATCTTCAGTATTTGTTCATACACTTAAATCATTATAATTATCTCAGTGTCACCTTCGTGCAGAACAAATGCTTTTATTATACACTAGTAGTAGTTTTTAACAGTAGTAGTTAGTGTGATTAAGTTCAAGTGAAGCCACCACAGAAAATGGTGAGTTCATCACAGCTCTGAGGTCAAGCTAATCAAATCAGTGGAATCACTAGTTAAAATTCATCCACGGCACAGACCTGCAATTTTACTTGATTTATAAAAATTCATTTATTCAAGCATGGCAATTGAACCCGGGTCATTCTGCATAAAGAGTACTACTCCTACCCTTGGCCCAACCAGACACAGCATATTTCTAGTAGGTAATGAGAACATGCTAACAATTTTGCAAGTGCAAGTTCTTATTTGAAGTATTTAAGGTTGTGTTAACCCTTTCTGAAGTGGAGTTTATTTCCCCCAATGTGATAAAAAAATAAATAAATAAATAAATAAAATCTCCATTAGCACATGTAAAATGAGATTTAAAATACATTTAAATAATAATAACTTTAAACGGCGAAAAATCATAGGGAATGTTGCCATATGGCAACTCTAAATAACAACTAAATTAGATTGTGCTGATTCTGTTTTGATCTAATACATTCATATACTACAGACTGAGTACATTTTATCCTTTAGCCTTTAATATTGTTTTTAAAAGCCTAGTTCATCCTCATTGAGGGAGCTCTGACACTACAGGATGAATAAAGAAAGGAATAAAGAAGGATAGAGAAAAGTAAGAACCTAGAGTGTGGAATGCTAAACGCCGCCTCCTCTTTACTCAGGATCATTCATTTTCGAATGATGACAAATATATCAAACTTTGTTTCTTTCTCTCTCCCCCACTTTAATATTCTCGTCCCTTCCTCCCCTCATCTCCTCTTATTTGCTGCATCTCTCTATCCATCATCTGTCTCTGGCTTTTATTTAATGCATGACCCCCTGTGACCCATTCAGTCATTAAAGGTTCCACTATCAAGGCCACTGTCTATAAACAAACAACTCTAGCGCTCTACTGAGATCAGTTTCATAACGCTCCACCTGCTCTCAGGCCCTCTGGAGATCAAACTGTGACTGATTCTGGATCAGTTTCGCTAGTGTTTGGTGTCTCTCACGGGGAAGTCTACATTAGACACAACTTTATCTGCCAAATGCTTTTGGAGGCAGATCAATCCACTGAGGTGCCGCAATGGATATCTGAACACTCTCACACACATGTGCAATGGCTTAGGAAGGGGAACTTTTCTGTGACCTGATCAAAGGTAGAATTTCACTAACTAATTAAGACTCCTTAAATGTGCTTTTACTGTAAGGTCTTTTTTTTTTTTTGTTAATTTAAAAAGTTTTTACAAAGACACAAGTAGTTCTTTGGAAAAATATAATTAAAAATAAGGTGTGTTTAATATAAAACTAAAGTTTTTTAAATGGTCAATTATATAAAATTACACCTATATATACAGTGGATACGGAAAGTATTCAGACCCCCTTACATTTTTCACTCTTTGTTATATTGCAGCCATTTGCTAAAATCAATCATCAAAGTTTTTTTTTTTTTCCTCATTAATGTACACACAGCACCCCATATTGACAGAAAAACACATAATTGTTGACATTTTTGCAGATGTATTAAAAAAGAAAAACTGAAATATCACATGGTCCTAAGTATTAAGACCGTTTGCAGTGACACTCATATATTTAACTCAGGTGCTGTCCATTTCTTCTGATCATCCTTGAGATGGTTCTACACCTTCATTTGAGTCCAGGTGTGTTTGATTATACTGATTGGACTTGATTAGGAAAGCCACACACCTGTCTATATAAGACCTTACAGCTCACAGTGCATGTCAGAGCAAATGAGAATCATGAGGTCAAAGGACCTGCCTGAAGAGCTCAGAGACAGAACTGTGGCAAGACACAGATCTGGCCAAGGTTACAAAAAAAGAAATTCTGCAGCACAGTGGCCTTAATCCTTAAATGGACGACATTTGGGACGACCAGAACCCTTCCTAGAGCTGGCTGTCTGGCCAAACTGAGCTATCGGGGGAGAAGAGCCTTGATGAGAGAGGTAAAGAAGAACCCAAATATCACTGTGGCTGAGCTCCAGAGATGCAGTCAGGAGATGGGAGAAAGTTGTAGAAAGTCAACCATCACTGCAGCCCTCCACCAGTCAGGGCTTTATGGCAGAGTGGCCCGACGGAAGCCTCTCCTCAGTGCAAGACACATGAAAGCCCGCATGGAGTTTGCTAAAAAACACCTAAAGGACTCCAAGATGGTGAGAAATAAGATTCTCTGGTCTGATGAGACCAAGATAGAACTTTTTGGCCTTATTTCTAAGCGGTATGTGTGGAGAAAACCAGGCACTGCTCATTACCTTTTTCAGCTGCAGGGACAGGGTGACTGGTTGCAACCTACTGAAAGATGAATGCGGCCAAGTACAGGGATATCCTGGACGAAAACCTTCTCCAGAGTGCTCAGGACCTCAGACTGGGCCGAAGGTTCACCTTCCAACAAGACAATGACCCTAAGCACACAGCTAAAATAACGAAGGAGTGGCTTCACAACAACTCTGTGACTGTTCTTGAATGGCCCAGCCAGAGCCCTGACTTAAACCCAATTGAGCATCTCTGGAGAGACCTGAAAATGGCTGTCCACCAACGTTTACCATCCAACCTGACAGAACTGGAGACGATCTGCAAGGAGGTATGGCAGAGGTTCCCTAAATCCAGGTGTGAAAAACTTGTTGCATCTTTCCCAAAAAGACTCATGGCTGTATTAGATCAAAAGGGTGCTTCTACTAAATACTGAGCAAAGGGTCTGAATACTTGGGACCATGTGATATTTCAGTTTTTCATTTTTAATAAATCTGCAAAAATGTCAACAATTCTGTGTTTTTCTGTCAATATGGGGTGCTGTGTGTACATTAATGAGGAAAAAAATTAAACTTAAATGATTTTAGTAAATGGCTGCAATATAACAAAGAGTGAAAAATTTAAGGGGGTCTGAATACTTTCCGTACCGTGTATATATATATATATATATATATATATAAAATCAATGATATCAAAATTAAATTTCAATTTCAACATCTACTTCTACATCATCATGTCTTTGGCCCCGTCCACTGCAGCATTAGTGAAATGAGAAGGATAGAAGAGCAATACAGGATCACCGGACTAAAAATGACATACCAAAGCATCCTAATCCTAGTTAAATGATTATGGGTCATTCCATGTCAACTCAACCAGATTTCCCCAGCTCATATTTTTGATATTGCTTATATATACATATATATATATATATATATATATATATATATATATATAATTTTTTTTTTTTTTTTCCTGAAGAAAGATAGACGTGTGTATATATAGTGATGAAAGCCAAAATATTAAATGTCATAGATGAGTATTTACTGAGAAAGCCACTATTTTGTAAATGGGGGTCAAAATGGCAGTTTTCACCTGAGATTCAGTCAAATTACAGGGGTCTAAAAATGATTTCAGAAAGATGGCAGCATCATAATGTTATTTTTACACAGAGATTGGTTGGTCTGTTAGTAAAATCTGTTGACTTTAGCAATCCTTGTTGCATTATGTGCCAATGGTGACCATTCAAAAATGGGGACACTTTTCAAGTTTTTTTTTCTCCAAAGTTTGCAGGCCTGAAACTCGAGAAGTATTAATGATATCTTAATGCCCTTTTAGATATCGAGTGTTAACAAACTTTTCTTTTGGCATCTTTATTTTTAAGGCCCTATACGGTTCAGTTCCAGAGATAATGGGGTTTTAATATGGCTTCAGGAGTAAATCATTAAAATGTACACATTTTCAGTGGTCAAAAACCTGTGGGTCAGTTTGGAAAAATATGATACTTTTATTTATTTTAAAGAGAAATGAAGACCAAATAATGTTGAAACTAGAGATGTATTTATGTATTTATATGATTTTAGAGACTAGTTGCTAATAATTTTGGAATCTTAATTTCCAAGGCCCTACATCATTCAAATACCTAGAAACCATATAGTAGGGCTTTCACTAACAATTATTTTAGTATGATTATCAAGTAATCTGACGATTATTCTGACGATTAATTGAGTAAACTGATTTTTTTTTTTTTTTTTTTTTTTGTGGTAATTAAAAAAAAAAACGGAGCAGCTCTGAGATATATGTTACCTATACGCATGTAAATATTTAAAGGACATTCAATAAACTTCCATCACATATATTTACTTAACTGAATTCAGCATTTGTGAATTCACAATAGCATTATTCTTTATTATGATTTTTAAGGGCAGCTATGGAAAACTGTAATAATGTGTTTCTTGGATCCTTGTTTGTGAAATGCACCACTTCTGGTATTTTGTCGGTTACTCGACACAGGCAAATTGCAATCGATGATTTTTTATTTATTTTTTTTTTCAATTGAGTACTCTAATTGAATCAAGAAATCGTGAGAGCCCTACCACATAGTTACATTTTTACCATGGTACTGAGCTGTTATATGCGTGGTTTTCATGTGGTTATCATAATCTAAATATATGCTACTATGGAAGACCAATGGTTCAATTTAATAAAACTCAAACAGTCAGAATAATTCAATTTCATCATATAAAAATACCAGGAATTCTTCCTTTGCACACACCTGTACTAAACTGTAATAGGCAACATATCTCATGTGATGAGAAGAACCATGTTTGCTTCATAATCACATTCTGCTTTTGGTTCGATTAGACGTCTCTGGTCTATCTTGTGTTCACATTTCTGTCAAACCACACCAGAGCTTATTTGGAAGTGGACTGAGACCCACCTTTTTTTGTTCAACCAAGGTTTGGATAGCAGTGCTCAAACTAATTCCACACTATTAGCAATCGCACCAGAGTTCGTTTTAAGCAAACCTGCCAAGTGTGAACACACTCTAAATGGTATAACAAAATAAATAGAAAACCATATTAAGTTTTCGTAAATCCAAATCTTTATTACTACTACTGCAGCATATCTAAGCCAAAACATGTGATGTGGTAATTAATTGTCTGCAGATTTATTTCTACAGGTATTTTATTAAATGTGCAAGTTACTAGTCAACTGTTGTAGTATCATTCCCTGAGCATGCTGGCTTCATTGATCTACAACGTTTAATCCAATCTTCAGTACAACTTTCAAAGCTCAACAGCTCATATAAGCCAATAAATGAAAAAAAAAGCTTGCTGTGTGCATCTCTGATATAAACAATGAATATGTGGTGAGTGTGTGAGGGTTGAGAGGTCAACTCTCTCAATCTCACATCTTGGCCCCTTGACTGAATAGGCTGACTATATATCTGTGAGAATGGGGCAGGAGGGCCGATTTTCTTATTGATCTTATCCACGCACACACTTACTCTCTACAGCACCCGTGTGGCTTTGATATTAGGATGTTAGAGTTGATCTTCCATATTGATGAAGTACAGATAAAGAACAAACGTGAAGTGCGTACAGAGAGTTGAACTACACCTGACCCTCAATATGATCTTTATATAATATTGCACCCTCTCTTTGTCTCTCACAAGCACAACATAACGCTGAATCTTTACACAATCAATGCAAGCAGACAGACCTCTTCAGCACAGTTGTGTACAGTACAGTATGATAAAAGAGCTAGTAGAAGAGGAGTCCAAATTAATTAGCTATCCTATTGAGGGTTATTGGACTTTGGAGAAACATCTAGAGTTTTTACACTAGGGCTGTTAATTCAACAAGTTCAGACATGAAACACATGGTGCAGGATGATGGGTCTTTAACGCAAAACTGATGATATTCACAGCATTAAACTACTACACACAAGCTGATTGGTTCATGTTGTATACTGCTTTACATGTAAATGGCTGGTTAGCATTCACTAGAGCAGTTCCTCTGAAACCCTTCACCTTCCCTAGCTCCACCTGTATAGATCTGCTACAAGTTATTATATATACTATTATATATGCTATTTGTGCAGCAGCAATATGGCACAAACATAAAAACTGTGAAGGACAGTGCAAAGCATCGTAATTCTTTTTAATTATGTAAACTTACTTGCCTTCTCAAAACTCATCTTTGACAATTTTTACTTTTTTCTAACAATAAATATAGAAATAACAATAACTTTTTTCATTCTGTGTTTTGTAAACCCCAAAATAGCGCTTCACACTGAAGTTGAGGTTGATTGATCTGTCCTCACTTTACAAGTCAGATGTCCGACTATGAACACCATTTCAGTGCTTATTCTGAAGAAGTGAGAGAATTCTGTGTTCATGGTTGTCTAGAACGCAGCACAAGGGTCGGAGAGAGTGTGGAAAATTGCAAACTAAATTACGACTGGCTTTAGTACAAGAAACCTTACTAACATTTATAAATGGACTTCAGGGGGAAATGATTCTAAAGTGTAGAATGTGTGACCCCTTTAAAATTTAATTTCATGTGACAAATGCAAGTTCCACAAGATAATGTGCATTTATTACTCGTCTCTAAGTGACTTTTAAAATGACTAAAACTAACCATAGGGAGAGTCCCACTTGAACATCCTGTGATAAAGGACCTTCCTCAAAGGCACAATGGAATAGAAGTAGATCTGAAATTGGAATAAGACTCTAGCATGACTCAGACCCGCTTAAAATGTTTGCAGTCCAGATACTTACATACAGTATCTCACAAAAGTGAGTACACCCCTCACATTTCAGCAACCATTATAGTATATCAAGGGACATGTCCTATTCGTCATGTTTATGTTACTGTCTGCTTGACAGGACCATACAAAGTTGTGTATCTTGTATTAGAGCAGTTAAAATTTGGTGCTTTAAGTACAATTCTCTCATACTGACCACTGGATGTTCAACATGGCACCTCGTGGCAAAGAACTCTATTAGGATTTGATAATTATAATTGTTGCTCTCCACAAAGATAGCCAAGGCTATTAGATGTTCAATAACACCCTGAAACCGAGTTACACTACAGTGGTCAGGGTCATTCAGAAGTTTTTCCAAGATGGGTTCCATTCAGAACAGGCCTTGCAAGCGTTGTTTAACAAAGTTGAGTCATCCCAGAAGGAAGCCTCTTCTCAAGCTGGCTCACAGGAAAGCCCGCAAACAGTTTGCTGAAGACAACCTGTCCAGGAGCATGAATTACTGGAACCATATCCTGTAGTCTGATGAGACTAAGATAAACTTGTTTGGCTCAGATGGTGCCCAGCATGTGTGGCGATGCCCTGGTGAGGAGTACCAAGAAAATTGTGTCTATTGTCATTGCCTACAGTCAAGCATGGTGGTGGTAGCATCATGGTCTGGGGCTGCATGAGTGCTGCTGGTACTGTGGAGCTCCAGTTCATTGAGGGAAATATAGATTCCATTATGAACTGTACATTCTGAAGCAGAACATGATGCCTTCCCTCCAGAAACAAGGCCGAACTGCAGTTTTCCAACATGATAACAAACCCAAACACGCCAAAAAGATGACAACTGGCTCGCTGAGGAAGATGAAGGTGATTGGGTGGCCAAGTGTGTCTCCAGACATGAACCTTATTACAGCACCTGTGGGGCATCCTCAAGCGGAAGGTGGAGAAGCACCCTGTGTCTAACATCCAGCAGCTCTGTGATGTCATTATAGAGGAGTGGAAGAGGATCCCAGCAACAACCTGTGCAGCTCTGGTCAATTCCATGCCCAGGATGATTAAAGCAGTGCCAGATAACAATGGTGCTAACACAAAATATTGACACTTTGAACAAGTTCACTTAGGGTGTACTCACCTTTGTTGCCAGTTATTTTGACAATAATGGCTCTGTGTTAAGTAATATTCAGGGGACAGTAAATCTATACCACTACAAGCTGCACACTGACTACTCTAAAATATATCCAAGTTTAATTTCTATAGTATCGTCCCTTGAGAAGATATACCAAAATGGTTGCTGAAATGTGGGGGATGTACTCACTTTTTTGAGGTACTGTATATACTACCAATTTTTTGTTTAAGAAATTGATACGTTTACATGCAAAAGCCTCTAAATCCATCTGACATCTTTCTTTAAATGCATTTTTATCAGGCTCCAATGTATAGGTTTCTGTGTGAGTACTGTTACTTCTGATTGGGCTGAGGGTGGGATTTTAGCAAGTTTGAAGTAAAAGTATTTGACAGACGTATAATATGTGTCGAGAGCATTCACTCAGTATCATTATCTCATTTTTGACTGAGACAGCTTTTAGCTGGTTTTGCATCTGAACTTCATATATAAACAGTGTATATAAAAATCACAACCACCACTCATCTAAAGCTATAACCCAAATGTTTCATATTCACCACACATAAGAATTTTCTTTTTTTCTCAAACAATCAGAGAGTTACAGAAACTACACAGTGTGAAACAAACATCCACACAAATGAAGCATGCTGTTTTGTTCGCCCATAAAAAGTTTTTTGCAGTTTTCCATTAATGAACAGAATAGCAAAAATGCAATAAACAGAGAGATTTTCCCACCTACTGCTGAGTTTAAAGCAAAGGGCCTGTAGCTACAGGCATGATGTAAATACACACACAGACACATACATGCACTCAAGGAGGCGTACGCACTTACAAAAACAATAGGGAACTATTGATTTTCAAGGGAGTGTTCTAATATCACAAAACTGTGTTACTTATAATAGGATCTTTTCAAGTTCCACATCAAATGCATATCTAGAGGGCATTTTCTTTGTGTTTTTCCTATTAAAAAGCAATAGCACAAGAATAAAGCAATAGAGAGAGTGAAAAAGGGAGAGTGACAGAATGAGAGAGAGAGAGAGAGAGATGTAGGTAAAAATGAATCAAACAGATGTAATTTCACACGTCTCAGGGACATTATCACTGCACATCCAAGCCTCTGTTTCAAAAAGCAGGCTGACACTTTATTTTTAGACAGAATTTTTCGCCTCTTTACTGCCATTCTTTTTCTTCTTGAAAACCACACACATGCCAGGGTTGTTTGCCATGGAGAAATTATTTTAAATCTACAGATTTCAAATTGAAATCTGTATTTAAGACAATAAAAAGCAAACAGAATATGTATATATATATATATATATATATATATGGGTGGGATTTTAGCGAGTTTGAAGTAAAAGTATAATATGTTTTGAGAACATTCATTCAGTATCATTATCTCATTTTTGAGATGGCTTTTAGCTGGTTTTGCATCTTAACTCTCCATATATATATACACACATACATATACTGCCCCTCAAATGTTTGGGATCAGTAAACAATTTTTTATGTTTTTTTTTTTTTTTTATAATTCTTATATGTTCATTGCGGCTGTAATTACTTGATCAAAAATACATAAATAAATAATAATATTGTGAAATATTATTACGGTTTAAAATAATGGTGTTTTATATTAATATATTTTAAAATATCATTTATTCCTGTGATGCAAAGCTGAATTTTTATCAGCCATTACTTCAGTTTTCAGTGTCACATGATTGACACTGATTAAAATAATTTTAATATGCTGATTAATTACTGTTATTTTCAATGTTGGAAACAAATGCTGCTTAATCTTTTTTTGGAACCTGTGATTCTTTTATCAGGATTCTTGATGAATAAAAGGTTAAAAAGAACAGCCTTGATTCAAAATATAAATCTTTTCTACCAATATAAATGTTTGCTATCACTTTTTATCAATTTAACACATCCTTGGTGAATAAAAATATTAATTTATTAAAAAAAAAAAAAAAAAAAAGAAAGAATGAAAATTTACTGACCCCAAACTTTTAGAGAGTAGTTTATATTGTTCCAAAAAATATATATTTTAAATAATTGCTGCTTGTTTGATGACAGGCTACAACAAAATATTAAGCAGTACAACTGTTTTCCACATTGATAATAAATCAGCATATTAAAAAGATTTCAGAAGGATCATGTGACACTAAAGACTGGAGTAATGATGTTTCTTTGTATAACAGGAATAAATTACATTTTAAAATATATTCATATAGAAAACAGTTATTTTGCAATTAAATTCAGCCTTGATGAGCATAAGAAACATCTTTAAAAACCATTAAAAATCTTACTGATCCCAAAATTTTAAGCACCAGTGTGTGTGTGTGTGTGTGAGAGAGAGAGAGTAGATAAATTATAGATAAATTAATTCATTAAATTACTCAAAATTAGTCAAAATTAACTAAACTTTGGACTAATTCCCTCTGTTGTGTAACTATGAATTAATTTCAATTCCTCATCCTGTGGGTCACGGCCAATTCATTTCAAATTTTAACTTGTGAACTGAATGGAAGCCAATTCTGAATTGTGCTCAAGCTTGTCACACAGGCACACACAGAGAGAATGCGGAGCTGTTCTAATTAACCCATGTTGTCTATGAACAATAATTCCATGTTATGTTGCAAATGACCTAATGACCACGCATGGCCACGGTGATTAGAAAGTAATGCACCATGAATATCTGCGCTCTTGTTCAGGCCTGTACATCAGAGCTGAGAGCTGAATATCAAATTTTTCTTGCCTCTTCTGAACACTGGGCACAATGGCATGGGCAAACTGGTATGATCTTGCTGTTTAACACACTGTACCAAAGATCACTGTGACAGTATAAAACAATTACAATTTATCAATCCATTTAAAAATGTTAACTGTAAGAAAATATGTGACCATGGACCACGAAACCAGTCTTAAGTAGCACGGGTATATTTGTAGCAACAGACAAAAATACATTGTATTTGGCAAAATTCTTGATTTTTCTTTTATGTCAAAACTCATTAGGATAGTAAGTAAAGATAATGTTCCATGAAGATATTTTGTAAATTTCCTACCGTAAATATATCAAAACTTAATTTTTGATTAGTAATATGCATTGCTAAGAACTTCTTTTGGACAACTTTAAAGGCAAATTTCTCAGTATTTAGATTTTTTTTTTTTGCACCCTCAGATTTCAGATTTTCAAATAGTTGTATCTCGCCAAACATTGTCCTATCCTAACAAACCATACCTCATTGGAAAGGTTATTTATTCATTTTTCGGATGATGTATACATCCCAATTGAAAAAACAATTACCCTTATGACTGGGTTTGTATTCCAGGGTTACATATGGGATATTATAGTTATGTGGTTGCTTACCTATTGAAAAGGCCAGCACTGCTGGTCAACCGAATGTTTTGTGTTTTGTGAAGTGTTTTTCATGGTGGTTCCCAGAAAGCCATGCCAATCAGCTAGTGTATTGAAAGGTCAGCAGCATACGCAGAAACGAGCAACCAAGGCCAGATTTTCTAGCTTCTGTTGAGGATCACAACATGACACTGTCAGGATTTGCACAACTTAGAGTTTAAATCAGCTCTAAATCTGCACTTAATAAAATAGAGACATATTATATTTAATATTATCATCGTAATTATTTTTTTAATGTTATTCATTTCACATTTTTTGGCACATCCCACCATAAATTTGTCACAGAGTCAGTCTCTCTGGGTTAAGCAGAGGTGGCATCTCTGTAACCTCATTTCATGAGTTTTCCCATATGCATTTCACCTTGCAACCTCTGTGTTAACAGCCCAGGTCTATAAATTTCACAGTACTACTACCCTTTTGTATTCATGACATTTTTTTTATTATCATATATTATATAATAACTCCCCAAGCATCATCTGACCTCGATTCATAAATATAAGCCACTGCCAAGTTCCCTAAACCAAGCATTGGTAAGGCCTATTACAGAGTCACAGAAAATTATCATTTAAGTTCATAAGTATCTTTTTTTTTTTTTTAGATGTAACAGTACAGCATTCTGTGGCAGTGAAAGTACCATGGTATTAATACCACGTATGGTTTCCGCATTCATGTGCAGTACCACGTGTATGTTACTACCTTTTTGATGGAAAATGTTATTTAGGAGTCATTCAAGCTCCAAGCACAGGTGTTGAAATAAACAACGACTTTATCTTGACATGCAGGTATAGTTGTCGACATACTCTCGTTAGATTTCTACATTGCCCAACGCTATTTTCATTTAAATACCAAAAACACATCCACCAACAAAGAAACTACTTAGAGAACCGCTTTGTTGTTTCACCGCCTGAGAATTATTGGATTCAAACGATTCACTGCACGTATGAACTGTCCGAATGATTCAGATTGAATCCTGACTCGATTCGGTCAGTTTGCTAAATTGTACATTGCGCACTGAAAGAATCGACTCCAAAGAGAGATTTACTGCATTCTGAATTCATCATTCATTCATAATATATTCAGTGTCATATTATAATCATCCTTGCCAAAGAGATGTTTTATTGTTTATTAATTCGAAATCACAACTTAAAGGGAAAGCTCATCAAAAAAATTGAATATGGCCACTGAAAAAAATAAAATGAAAAATAAATAAAATAAAATAATAATATGCTATGTTTTTATTACATAATAGCACAAGATGGCAGTTTGATATTTCATACTTCATTTACTGTTGGTTCTTTTTTTCTGAATATAATCTTTCTGTGTCAGACAGGGATTAGCATTAGCATATAGTGAGGTTCATGAGGAATGGAAAACCAATTCTTAAATTAAAAATTAAAATTTGTATGTGCAGTGAAGCAACAGGTGAACCCAGTGCTGCCGTCCAGACATGCCTGAGCAGGGAATGTTTTTCTATGTTAGAAATTCATTAAAAAGTGTAAATGTTCTCAATCCGTTGCATACTTTCAAATTATCACATAAGAGAGGTGAACTTAGTTCTCTCTGCAATGACACCTACAGTTCTGTTGTAAGTGTGTGTGTGTGTGTGTGTGTGTGTGTTGTTTACCCACAGTTATATGGAGACATTTGACATGATGAGTTTATTCAGACACACTGATTTCCCCCGGTGCTGGATTTCACAGTGGAGTTAATTGAATCTTGGCTTAATCCTCCTAAAGCACACACACACACACACACACACACACACTCATACACACATGCCTACCGAAGAGTAGTAATTTTGAAGGAGAAAATAAATGTTTACTGAATAAGACGGTAATCTTTATTTTGAAGGCGTTAACTCAATCCCTCTCATTTGTTAGGGCTGCTACAATGTCTCTGTGCAGTAAACTGGGCAAGACTGTGCAGACCTCAGTGAAATATATAATCATCAGTTTCGCCTGTTCTATAATGAATTCGATTTGTAGTCTCAGCTGCTAAGGTGCTTGCAGTGTTTTTTAGTGCTGTGTGGTTGGAGTGTGTCGTGGGTTGTTGCTAGGGCTTTTCTAGGTGGTTGCTTATCCCCATGTCTCTTCTCACTGCACTGTAGATTGTAGTCTGACAGCTAGCCAAACTGAGATGTGGTTCTTCTGAAAACTTTTCCAAGATGAAAAATTACCCCGCCCTTTGTCCCCTGACATAATTGGTTCTTGCTTCCAGACCAGCAGGTTTTTGGGGCCATGTGCGGTGCCAGTTTTCCAGCCCAGAACTGTCTTTTTTGAGGTATAAAATGCATGGCTCCAGATTGGGAAAAGGGGCTTTGATACCATGGTCCCTCCCTTGAAGGATTAGTTCACTCCCAGAATAAAAATGCACTGATAATTTACTCACCCCTATGTAACCCAAGATGTCCATGTCTTTCTTTCTTTAGTCGAAAAGAAATGAAGATTTCTGAGGAAAATATTCCAGGATATTTTTCCATATAGTTCAATGGTGCCCAGTGGGCTGAAGGTCCAAACTGCAGTTGCAATGCAGCTTTAAAGGGCTCTACACAATCCCAGAGGAATAGAGTCTTATCTAGTGATACGATCTGTCATTTTCACTATCTCTGATGCGCATGCGTTTTACACATTACGTAATCATGATGATTTGTGGTTAAAAAGCATATACATTTTTCTTTTTTTTAAGAAAATGATAGATCGCTTTGCTAGATAAGACCCTTATTCCTCCACTGGAATTGTGTAGAGCCCTTTGAAGCTGCATAGCAACTACACTTTGGACTTTTGAAAGTTGGGCACCATTGAAGTCCACTATATGGAGAAAAATCATGGAATGTTTTCCTCAAAAATCTTAATTCCTTTGATTTCTGTTAGGGGTGAGTAAATTATCAGGATTTTTTTTTTATTCTGGAAATGAACTAATCCTTTTTTTGTATCACCTGCCAGTCAAAAACCATACTGATCACAAATCTGATTACAAGTAATTGCAAACAACTGTTCTTTCTCTCTCTCTATTAACATTAATCTGAAAGTTGCAATGAAATAGAAATTCACCCTATTTATTTATCTTATTGTGAACAATTAATCCAAGTATGTGTTTCTTTCTTTTATTGATTGATTGAATTTGTAATTTTCAATTAAAATGTCATAACTTGATCTACCAGTAAAATGACAGACTTCTTTCTATAGACGTACACTCTCAGAAAAAAAAAAAAATACTAATATGTAGATTTAAGTATGTATCTTTTCACACTAAGGACAACTAAGGGACTCATATGCAACTATTACAGAAGGTTCAAATGCTCACTGATGCTCCAGAAGGAAAAACAATGCATTAAGAGCCTGTTAAAAACTGTTGAACAGAATGTGTAATTTTTTCTTATTTTGCCTAAATAACTTTTTTTTTCATTTAGTACTGCCATTCAGAAGCTACAGAAGATAATTACATGTTTCCAGAAGACAAAATAAGTTCAATTTACCCTGATCTTCAAATTCAAAAAGTTTTCACCCCCCAGGGTCTTAATGCATTGTGTTTCCTTCTGAAGCATCAGTGAGCGTTTGATCCTTCTGAAATAGTTGCATATGAGTCCCTCAGTTGTCCTCAGTGTGATTAGATGAATCTCAAAATCATACAGTTAATGTTGAAAAGGATTCAAATACACAAAAATGCTGAAATACCAAAGAATCTGAGGAACTTGACAGATTTTTCTGAAGAACAGCGAGCAGTTTAAATGTTCAGGACAAACGAAGGACTCATGAACAACCATCACTAAAAAAAGGTGTGGATCATTCAGGTAACAACACAGTATTTAGAATCAAGTGTATGTAAACTTTTGAATGGAGTAATTTATATAAATTCAACTATTATTTTCTCTTGTGGACTATATGTAAACATCTTTTATGTGAAATATCTTATTCAGGTCAATACTAAATAAAAAATAACATGCATTTTGGATGATCTCTCTTATTTTGATTAAAAAAATTACATTTTGCAGATTCTGCAAGGTGTATGTATATTTTTTACTTACATATTTATATATGTATACATATTTTTTGCTGGTTAATATAAATGCCTGATCCATATATTTTATTCATCATTAAATATCATTAATAACAGTTCAAGTGCATAATAAACAAATTATGCTGGCATGTATTAGTGTTCTGTATCCTCAGCTCAGTATATGGCAGGGATATTACAGCATGACTGATGTCTGGACTGACGACGACACCTAGAGTCTGAACGCAGAGAAAAAGCAAACCTCTCTCGGGCTGGATGAGGAAAACACGTCAGTGCCCCCTTGCTTTGCTGTGGACGCTTTAATTATTTAAAGGGCACCCCCAACACACTTTTCCTCCGCTTTCACTTTCATCTTTCATTTCTTTATTCTCTCCATTCTTTTTACCCAGATTTATCGCTCTTCTTTGTTATCTTTGCACTTTCTTTCCCTCAGGACACATCTAGATATCTTACTCTCTCTCATTCTGTCCTCTGTGGCTCTCGGTCCTGCCTGAGGCTACATCGGCCTGAATGCTCCCCAGGTCCGTCCGCCCAGTGCCCGATGAAAAATACATCAGTCGCTAGGGGCGACACAGCACAGTAAAATATTAAGACTATCCACAGTTCTTATATGTCAGGTCCCCATGGGGGGGTGGGGGCAGATAAATTATGCACCACCATCTGTCAGATGTAGCTGCTTCCTCAGTAGCGCAAACATAAACTGAGAAGCGTGTAAATTGGAAAATAAAGAGACGTGTGTACAGGCTACCTCAGCCAGGAAACTTCCGGATGGATTAGTGCTTCACTGGATGAGTCTGGTTATGTGTGTGTGTATAGAGGTGGACTCAGTCGAGCTGAAACACTAGGCTCTCAAGTGGAGGATTATAGTGAACTCTGAGGGATTTTTGGGGTGTATGTGTGTTTGTGTGATTTAGCGCACGAAAAGCACGAATGTTAAAACTGTTAACCGCTGGCGAAACACCAGAATGGTCCCTGATGTGGATGCCAGTTGCTTATTTCATGTGCAAGTTCAATCAAAAGTCTTTTTACCAGTTCTTCCAAGTAGATGGGATGCCCACAAACCATCTGACTCATATTCCACTCACAAAAATAGCAAAAGCTTTCAAAACATCAAACTCCAATCTGGTTGGCTTGCTTTCTGCAATTTTCTCCATGGGTAACACTTTATAATAACTTTCGTTAATAAATCATTAACAAACATTATATAATGTTTAACTAAGCATTACTTAATACATATTCACATATCTAGAAATATGAAATAATGTGGTTGTTAATGTTAACTAATAAACTTATTAAATATTATCAAATGATTAACAGATCATTATTTAATGTAAATTGAAATGTTTACAAATGTCATTCATGTGATCATGTATTTTTTTTTATCTTCTTTCTTGATTTTGACAGATGGTTTACAATGGTTAAAAACTTTATTAATAAATTGTTAATAAACATTATTTTAACAGAAATTATACAATATTTACAAGCTTTTTTGTTAATGTAGTTTTGAATGCTTACAAATGTCATTAATCTTCAGTTCACATTTTAGCTAATGCAAATTTTTATATTTACAAATGTTGTGAAAATATAGCTTATGGGCACTTCACAAACTATTCATGTTAATATATACATTAACATTAATCACAGTCTGTAAAGGTCATATATCTGGTCTTTGTTTGTAGACTTCTACTATTTGCAAATCTTAATTTTTTTTATTAATAATGCGTTAATGTAAATCTAAAGTGGAAACTATTCATCAATTGTAAATGTTTATAAACATTTAGTAATCATTAGTACCCTTATGAGCAGTCATTTTGATGGCAAAAAAAAATAAGCCAAATGACCAGAATTCTCCCTATTTTCACATCTTTACAAATCATGTATTAATTATGTGTTAATATTTTTGCAGTCTCCAATCTAAAGTGGAGACTATTCATCATTTGTATATGTTTACACTGTTAGAAGGTTACTGGCAGCAAGGTTGCCAGCTAGTTACTGTATTTTTTTTTTACAGTACATTGCTGTAAAACAAAATACAGTAATTTGTTGGCAACCTTGCTGCCAGTAACTTACTGTAACTTAACTTACTATAACTACAGAACAGCATTGTACTGTATTTTTACAGTACTTTGTCATTTTTGTTTCTACTGTAATGTGCTATTGTGTAATTATTATTGTGTATTGTGTAGTTGGAATGGCACATACATGTAGTTAGTACAATTGTGATACTACTAAAATTCTGAATAACATTACAAATTAAAAGACAATCCAAACATATTTACAAAAGTATTTTTATTAAAACATGAAAAGAAAAAAAATACTATTCTTCATTCTGTTTAAAAGTTTTCACCCCTGGCTTTTAATAGATTGTGTTTCCTTCTGGAGCATCAGTGAGCGTTTGAACCTTCTGAAATAGTTGCATATGAGCCCCTCAGTTGTCCTCAGTGTGAAAAGCTGGATCGCAAAATCATACAGTCATTGTTGGAAAGGGTTCAAATACACAAAAATGCCTGAAAAACCAAAGATTTTGTGGGACCTGAAATATTTTTCTGAAAAACAGTGGGCATTTTAACTGTTAACTGACAAACAAGGGACTCATGAACAACTATCACTAAACAAAAAACAGTACTGAGAATCAAGTGTACTTTTGAATGTGATCATTTTCATAAATTCAAATATTATTTTCTCTCGTGGATTTCTTTTATGTGAAATATCTTATTCAGGTCAGTACTAAATAAAAAATAACATGCATTTTGTATGATAAACCCTCTTATTTTGATAAATAATTAACACATTGCAGATTCTGTAATTCTGAAGGTGTATGTAAAGTTTTGACTTCAACTGTATATAAAAATTTAACTAATTTAAATAATACTTGCAAAAAATGTGACAGCATTCCCCTTCGCAGGGTGCAAGGACAAGTGGACCACACTGTAGAGCTGGAAGAAATCAAATAAATTTGATTAAATAATGTGTTAGCATGTGTATTTCATACACTCCAACAAAACATCAGAGTTGTTTAAAAAACATATTATGTTTGACATTTGACATGCATTTTACTTTTCTTTGTTGACTAATAATAGACTATTAGTAACTGATAAAAGTAATTGACCGCTAATCATATTTTTATTATCATAATCATTTTTATCAATCCCCATGCTACAGAACTGGTGTCCTGCCTAAGATACACTTAATCATCTGAAAGAGTGCCTTTCTGTTTGCTACCTCAATGGATAGATACTGTAATTATCCGTATAATTACAGTATCTATCCATCCATCCATCTAATGTATCTATCGAGACATTTAACCATCTGTCAATCTACAGTATCAGTCCATCCATCCATCCCTCCATCCATCCATCCATCCATTTACAGTATCTATTGAGACATCCATCTATAGTACCTAGCCACCATTTATCTATCTATCATCTAATTCTAAAACATTCATTGTTTTTCACACTTTGCTTTTTTTAGTCAAAAATTACAAATATGCCTACTTTATTATGATTAATAGTCTGCCTTTCTGTTTGCTACTGCAATTCAAATTCATGAATTATAATTTAAACAACATTCTCAATTCAATTCTGAATGGCGCAACATAGTTTTTCTTAGTATTTACTAAGTATTTCTTAGGAGTTAGTGGAGATGGCATTTAATTATATGCAAATAAAGGTTTGGACGTGAGGGATATACATGTATTCTTAATGTCAAATTGTTCAGTGTCATTTTTTGTACTATTTTTTAAAGCATTGTCATCTAAAACATTGACAATAATATAACCTATTAAAACAATCTAGGCCAACACTTCAACTGTACACAATTAAATATTACTTATTGCACTTATTAGCACTAAACTAGAGAAGACAGATTAACACACACACACACACACACACAGATGATCAGTGGTAAAACACTGAATATATCAGTTAGTCAGACTTTTCCTGTCTACAGTATGTAGGCGGTTTTTGGCTACTTTAGGCTGCAAGGTGGACGAGACTTTATGTTGATAGCCAAATGCAGGAGTCGGCAACCTTGTTGACACAAATAGCAATTTATTTTTTATTTTTCTTGTTAATTACTGTGCCACATCACCCCTCCTTTTCTATCCCACTCAGCATACACCACAGCATGAATAAATCATGCAAATTGCTGTCTCACTGTTGCCTGTTTTTACTGTTTTCAGCATTATTTGCGCTGGTGTTGCCTTGTTTGTTGTTATATTTGAGCTATGTGTCATGTGGTGGTAACTTAAAGTGTGCTTCTTCCCTTAATGATGTGATTCTGAGTGTCACCGTCATTGTGTTTGGTGTTTGTATAACGTAAAGGATCATTATATGTGTTGCAAGCCGCCACCTTCTGCACAGATCTTTCTATACATGAGATTTTACCACAAATTTATTCTGAAAACAAAAAAGCAACAGTAAACCCACAACAGACCAAACTGTATCACCCATATGTGAACAGGTGACACAGTGTGACCCAGATAGCCAGTTAACTTCAGCAATTGTTTATTTGTCCATTGGATTATGCAGACAGTTTAGGTTAAATTGGAGCATCTGGCCTGCATTAAGCTCATAAAGAGGGAATTAGATATGGTTGACAGAACAACAGCAATTACCTAAAACTTTTTGTGAGTAAAATAAATAAAATGCATTTTATTTCAGTCTATCCCACACTTATTGCTATACACTTTTTGCATATCAAAGTGCCACAAGTGCCTAGAGTTACTGACCCTACACAAGACTACAGTATAGACCACAGGACTATTGTACTGGAAACCAAACAGTCATCATATTGTGGGAGGGGGGAAAAGACCTCAGATGCTTTAAAACAATATAAACTAAGTCTTTCTTCAGTAAAAGAGCATAAGCACAGAAATTCTGAGTCATACATACATAAATCCTGGCAGAAGGGAGATCAGAAGTCATTAGGTGCTTTGTGTCTCATCAGCGTTGCTGCTCTTTTGGGTGTGGAGCTCATTAGACCTGCCAAAATGAATTAAATCACACTGCTGAGGAGGGAAAGGGGAGCACTTTGCAGTTAGCCTGATCATTACTGGACATTACTGTACTGACACAGCAGATCTCTGCATCTACGGGGATCACAACTTTTAGGCTTGCTGTTGCACATCACTTCTATTGAGCAGTGCTGGGGAAGCAACTTTGAAAATGTAATGTACAAACTTACTCAGTCCACAGTAGGTTAAATACAGTTAAAGTGATGATTCTCACAATTTGTTTTGCTTTTTTCTTTTTCTTTTCTTTTTTCTTTTTAATTATTTATTTATAATTATTTATTTTATTATTCTTTTCTTTTTTTTTTTTTTGTTAATTGGACCCCATTGACTTGAACTATATGATTTATATGATTTTATATACATCGTTTTTTTCCCCATTCTGAAATATTCTTTTTTTTTTTTTTTGTCCTCAGCAGAAGACATGAATGCTTAGGAAGATTTAGAATTGACCATAATTAACCCCTTAATTGTCACCCAGTTTACTTCACCATTTTACAAATAAATCCTAATTTAATCATGACAAACTATATATCGCTGGAAAATATATCCTAAATATATATTTTACAATGCTGTTGTGTTACAAATTATGTAGGAAGAGTAATAGATTAATTTATGACAAGAGTACCTCAAAAATATACTTCATAACAGGAGTTCTGACCTTGGTCTCAAAAAGACTTTCTTCGTTGCCTTTTTCCCTATCACACTTTAGAAAGCATAAGAAATTATATATCACTTGAAAACTTAAAATCTCAAAATTCATCCTTTGAACATGGGTCATATCATATTACAAAATCTTTTTGTTCATGAACTCTAAAAAAAAGAAATAAATACTGCATTTTCACGTCTATGTTCAAAAACGGGAGTGACAGTTAAAGTGTAAAATGATGACAGGATTTAAGAAGAGAAGACATTTTGTCCTTTCAGTCCAAGAAGCAATGGGGAAGCATTGTCACAAAATACAAGGCAAATGTGTCAAGTTGTGCCTGGAAAGTGTTTTTGCATAGAGTAACTCTTTAAGTCCAACAGCTACTGCTTTTAAAAAGTAGTTAGTTACACTGCAAGTTATGAACAAAAATACCTGCATTAAAGTATTTGTTTACACATATTTATGCTGTCTGAATTATTATTTCATAAAACTCAATTATAGCAACAGCATAAAACTAAGGGCTAAACTAAATACATACATATTTACTACAGAAAATAAAACAAAAGGAAATCACATGACAGAACAAAATGATTCACTAAATTTATTCAGACTGCAGGCTGCAAGCAGCGTAAGCAAAAACAAAAAAAAATCTGCCAAATTTCACCCCAAAATGAAAATTCTGATAATTTACTACCCCTCATGTCATTCCTAACATCTATTACTTTGTTTTGTTCATACAATGAAAGTTAACAGTCACAAAAAAAATGCTTGTTCTTCTACCAAATATCTTCTTTTGTGTTCCACAAAAGACAGAAAGTCATACAGGTTGGGATGACATGAAGGCAAGTAAATTATGTCATTTTCATTTCATTTCACGTAGGTATAGCGTAAGCTTTGGTGAGAAGTAACGAACGCGGAAGCTTAGATGAGAGAGCAAAACAAAACACAGATCACAAATTAGAAGTATAAAACAAGAATTTGTAAAGAAAAATGTCTGAGGATTTCGATATAAGCCAAGAAGAGACTGTTTTTTCTTTGCTGTAAACAAAACTTGGTTCTCGTGAAACTAGCATATTCTCATCAGAGCATACACAATGCCTACATGTCATCCACTGGAACGCCACTCTCTCATGAATGCGAGTACAACAGTTAGTGGACACTATAGATTATGGTTTATAGCATTTAACACTAGAACTACCAAGGCGGTCATTTTGACCGTTTTAAAATTTTGCAATGTAATAACTTTGTAGAAGTAAAACCCACATAACTATAATTCCTTGGCTTTTCTTAAATGTGTGTATATTTCATACTAAAATTGTTATTTCATTAAAATTACAAAACACAAAAGAGTTTTTAGTATTTCTACTTTTAATGGCCAAAGCGGTCAAAATGACCATTTGCATTACAGACGCGGTATAATTTCAAATTTGCGTCTTTTTCCCGCGGTTGAAAATGCGTGTCTTTGTTGCCTAGCCACTTTTGTTATAGTTGTTTTACATGCTATTGCTAAGCTAAAATTCCTGTTCATAAAAAAGCCAGATGGACACCTCCATTTCGACAACTGCTGTCATTCAATCTGCCACGTTCCAGGTATGTTAGGCTGATCCTAGATAACTATAGACTGGCTGTTATCAATAATAGCATACTTCAGTGTTCTGACAAAATAGTCCATATTATTATTATTATGCTAGTGTAATGCTATAGCTAATGTGTATAGGCTAATCTAATTTTAACCCTGACGAAACAGATATCACAGAAAAAAACTTATTAGGCTATTTTTTTTTTTTTTTTTTTTTGCAATAGTGATGATGTTTATATTCATGCACATGTATTGAAAAAAGATACGTGTAACAATTTCCAAAATTCACAAAATGTTTTATCTACTGAAATATTCGGCTTTAGTTTGTGGGCGTTTAGAGTTTTTTTTTACTGTGGTGAAAAAATCTTTACTCTCCCACTTGCCAGACACAAGCAAGGCACGCACCTTCAGGAGCGGTCTATAGAAGCTTGTATACAACTATATTTTTACAAAAATAATCGCATTTTCAGGGTGATGACTTAATAAAATATGACGACAGACATTTAAAGCTTTAGTTTAAAACATTGATAGAAGCTTTGAATGTAAATGGCATGGCATTAAGTTCAGTCTAATATGACCGCTATGGCCATTCTAGTAGTTATAGAATTCCGGTAGTTCTAGTGTTAAAATATGCATATTTTTCTTACAAAAACACATTGATTCTCTTCAGGAGGCCTTTATTCCTCCCTGGAGCAGTTTTTATATGGTGTATTGATGCAGTTTATTGGACTACTGAATATTACCATTCACTGCCATTATAAAACTTGGAAGTACCAGGACATTTTTAAATATAACTTTGATTGTATTTGCCTAAAAGAAGAAAGTCATTTACACCTAGGATGGCTTGAGGGTGAGTAAATCATAAGGTAATTTTCCTTTTTGAGTGAAGTATCCCATTGCTACTTAGCACTGCTCTTTAGCCATTATGTCTGGAACTCTTTCTGAAGCTGCCAACTCACTCAACTTTCTTTTTTTTTTTTTTTTGCTTGGGTGAATTCAGTTCATTAGTTGAATTTTGTTCTAATCAACCTGATATTTGCTCTGCCATGACTAAGCCCTGATTCCTGACTCCACATTTTTATTGGCATGCAGTAATTAGTTTTGGCGACAATTGTACATTGCTGTACAGTGTAGGGTACGAGCTCTGACTCATTTAAACACCTTAAGCGATCGCACAAGGAACTGACGAAAAAGGTTAACAGTTTACTCAGAATGACAATAAAACTCAGCGATGGTGTAAAAAGTTCACAGTTAGATTGGTGGGGGAGCTTAAGGATTATGCGAATATGCCGCTCATTTCAAATTCCATATAATTATCCAAGGTTAGCAGCTGCCGGTTAAATGAATAAATAGCTCTACACCCCTCTCCGCTCTTCAATCCTCAGCCGACTGCCATATCAGACCTCATCTGAATATCCTGGAACTGTTACCAAGCAACACACTACCCCCCTTTTTGGCAAAGCGAAGGGCAGTGATGCCATTCAGCTGTTGAGGAGCTCAGTTAGTGTTGCGGATGCCAACATCGCGCTCCCCAGCTATGGCTGCCGTGGGGACAGCCTGAAACGGAGCAGTCTGGTGACTTTACAATACTCTGAAGAGAGCTCACATTCAGAGACACACAAAAGAAGTAGGCTACCTCGACATCCTCACTGTGGCAGAGACAACCGGTGGTCTATATGTGTAGAAGAAAATTTAAAAATGTGTCTGCATATGCCATAGCAACTTCAATGAACTCCAGCGCACAGTCAATTAAACTTGGACCGCAGTGTATTTGGCTGCTTCCTCTTCCCATCCTGGAGAGAAAAAGAGAAAATTACTGATCACTTAACTGACCTGTCAGTATTACAGCATATTTCTGCTCGCCAGCCAACAGGAGAGTACACAAGCTGTGTTCCAAAACCTAGTGAGATGTCTTGCTGTCTCCATAGGCAGCTGCCTTCTAAGACAGCATTCTAACCTCACAAAATCTCATAAGATGGACTTTTCTCATATATTCTGTGTTGATTTTAGGCGGAAATCTGCAGAATTATGTGGATTAAACATGGTACAATCGGTTAAATGGAACTGAGTGTAATTACGTTCTGATTAGTAGCTGAAAGCATTATCATATTAGGCAAAATATTTAATAAACAAACACACATGGGGAAGTGCAGAAACTGTGAATGCCCAGAGTTCCAAATCTGCAGAGCTTTCAGTGCAGGCAGATTCCACTCTTTGCAGGCAAGAAGTTTGCACCCTCCACTAATAGCGCTTCTAATGTCAAGGGCATATAGTGCAACTTGACTCATAATTGGTTTTAATTGAGTGTGATATAAGCATGATGCTAGACTTATGACACAGATGTCAAGAAACCAATAAAGAAACATGTATTTGGCAGATGGCATCATCCTAAATTACTTGAATTCAATTTAAGGTATGCATTTTATCAGTTCATGCATTACCTGGGAATCGAACCCATGACCTTCGTGTTGCTAGCATCATGTGCTACTAATTGAGCTGCAAGTTATATAACACGCAAGTTCTTTTTTTTTAATAGATTTTTTTTCAAAATGTGAATCTTTTTTTTAGTTCATGCATTCTCTGGGGATCGAACCAGTGACTAATATAAAATTTGTTAGGAAATCTTTTTTTTTATTTTATTATTTTCACTAAGCTTATCATAAAGGATACATGCAATGTTGCCTTATTATTTACAGTGTGGCTACATTTTGGAACAGTATTTGTGTCAGTAACTTGCACTCCTAAAAATAAACCATCTTAACCATCATAAACCAACCATAAACCAACCTTTCTTTTTATAATTTGAAGAACCTTCTTTTGCCACATAAGAACCTTTTGTGAAACAGAAAGGTTCTTCAGATGTTAAAGGTTCTTTATGGAACCATTTAAACAAAAAAGGTTCTTCTTTGGCATCGTGATGCACCTTTTTTTAAGACTGTAGATAGGTATGTGTTTTAAAGGCAGTTTTGATACAGAATTAAACTTACATTATAAATACCTGCATGACTCTTTTATGTGAAATACAAAACAAGAATGAAGAATGTTTTAACTATTGTTCATACAGCAAAAATCAGTTCACTGTATGGTAACAATATAAAAAATAATAATTAAAAAAAATATATAATAATAAAATACAGTGAGCTACTTGTGTGAGTAAATACTATATATATATATATATATATATAATTACTTATTTAATTGAATAAAGCACTACAATCTTATTTGTTGTACCACTCCACTTAGACTTAAAAACACACACCGGAACTGGGTTAAGGAATTTCCACTGTGGGCCGAGTGTGAGGCGGCAGATGCCATGGACATCCCGGGTTTTCCCGTTGCTGTTGGAAGCTCCACACATTGTCTGACACTCCAGACAGCACTGGCTTCAATTAAAAAAGAGAAGAGGGGAATGAGAAAAAGACAACTGTAGACATGTTGGAAATGGCTGTCTGTCTGGAACAAAATGATGAAAGTGAGAGAGGGAGTGAGAGAAAGACATTGTGTTATCTGTCAGCTTCAACTAGACAATGTCACACTGTACATTCAAGTGCCAGCTCTGAGAACAGAGGCTTACTGGTATAACACACATACACACACACACACACACACACACACACACACACACACACACACACACAGCAGATTCAGAGGCGCTCTGGCTCTAACAAGCACATAGTATATCTGACGCCGTGCCACAGAGAATAGGGCCTGCCACAGGCACTGTAGCCTGCAGAGATTGGGAGAACCAAATGACTCAATCTGCTCCAACAGTGCACAAAGAAGTAGTATTACTTCACCTTGTGACTTCACAGCCAACAGACACGAGACTGCACACACCACGAATAACCCTTAGGAAAGAAGCTCGCTTTAATGTCTCAGTTTTCTTCTAGACAGCAATGAGGTTAAATGGAGGGAAACTTTAGAGGTAAGTTAAATGAAGAGACAACTAAATTAAGTCTCTTGCTTCTCAGAATTTCCTCCTGAGAAAAAGATCTTATTAAATTAACATGTCTCAGAAGTTTCAGATAAAATCTCAATGGGAAACACAGCAAAAAAATATTTCATTATCATCCTATATTACAGTAATATATCAAAACAAGAAAAACAAGGAAAATGAAACTGGATAATATGAAAATGAAAATGTAATTTAGAAACAGAATTACCCCAAAATATATGGTTGGGACAGTCAACATTATGAAAAACGCCTTTTTGACGTGACTGCCCCGAATTAGAATCTGTCTTTTCTCAAACTCATTCTCCTCCCTTTTCCACATATCATCACATATCAGATTGGAAAGGCATTTATGTTCAATATAAAAGGAAGTAATTGTAAAGTGTAAAATAAAGTGTCTCACATGTGTTAATTGGTTAGGGTTAGGGGTAGGGAGGGCTTTATTGTCCCAATAAGGCAGCATTTAACAGCATTTAATTTAAAGTCAAGTCAAGTCAGCTTTATTTATATAGCGCTTTTTACAATAGAAATTGTGTCAAAGCAACTTTACAGTATCAAATAGGAAAGTAATATATCAATAAATCCAAAAAAGAAAATGTAAACAATTTTAGTTTGAGGAATTTAATCAATAGTTCCAAATTAATAAATTGATTGTCCCCAATTTAGTTGTTGTCCCCAACTAAGCAAGCCATAGGCGACAGTGGCAAGGAACCAAAACTCCATCTGTGACACAGATGGCGAAAAAAAAACCTTGGGAGAAACCAGGCTCAGTCGGGGGGTCAGTTCTCCTCTGACCAATAAACAAGTAGTTTATACTCCCATACAGACCTGTAGAGGTGGTCTATATGTACTGACCTACCATCTGGATACGAACTGGATCAGGGAACTGCAGTGGCCAACTGCAAACTACAGGATTCATACTGGATCTGACCTCGGAATAAGCAGGATGCAACGAGTGCATCAGGTGTTATGGGCAGTGTTCCCGGTTCCGGTTGACCTAATTAATGCAGCCTAACAATCCTTTAACAGAGTTGAATATTAGTAATATTTAAATGTGTTATGTGTAAGCCAGGTTAAAGAGATGGGTCTTTAGTCTAGATTTAAACTGACTGAGTGTGTCTGCCTCCCTCCAGAATTAGGTAGATTGTTCCATAGTTTCGGTGCTAAGTAAGAAAATGATCTGCCACCCGCAGTTGATTTTGATATTCTGGGTATTATCAGATTGCCAGAATTTTGAGAACGCATCGGCGCGAGGGACTATAATGTGATAAGAGCTTGCTCAAGTACTGAGGAGCTAAACCATTGAGGGCTTTATAAGTAATTAGCAAGATTTTAAAATCAATACGATGTTTAATAGGAAACCAGTGCAGTGTTGACAGAACCGGGCTAATATGCTCATACTTTTTGGTTCTAGTAAGAACTCTAGCTGCTGCATTTTGGACCAGCTGGAGTTTGTTTATTAAATGTGCAGAACAACCACCCAATAAAGCATTACAATAATCTATCCTGGAGCTCATGAATGCATTTACATTTCTGCATTTGACTTTGAGAGCAAAGGTCGTAATTTCGCTATGTTTTTAAGATGGAAAAATGCTGTTTTGCAAATGCTAGAAATGTGTTTTTTGAAGGAAAGATTGCTATCAAATAACACACCTAGGTTCCTGACTGATGATGATGAATTATCAGTCAGGAACCTAGGTGAGTAAAGGGGGGGTACAATGGTGTTTTCTGTATTCAGAGTTGTTTACAGTGTTAAAGAGTTGGATTCTCACACCAAACATGGACAAAGTTTAAAATAAATAATTTGGATGAATTATAGAATAGATAATTTCTGTGCCAAAAATCTTACTTCTGGGTTGGTACAAGCTTCAGCTGTTTTTGTTGTTGTTGTTTTTTTTTTTTTTTCGATCGTGGCTGTAATGACGTAGACGATGGTGGAACTCCTTATATGAGAATTTCTTCCGCACTCACGTCGACCAGAGGAGAGCGAGACAGCACCCATCAATGCGCTTCATTCGGCTGCACTGCTGCAAGGGATTCACTTAGGAAGAATGTCTCTAAAGAAGTATGGTTTTGGTTGTAAGGCAAAGATAACTTTGTTCAGCTTCCCGAAGAACCCAGCGTTACGTGAACAGTGGATGCAGTTCCTTTTTCCGGGGCAGCATTGGAGTTTTGTAAGTGTGTTTGTTGACGTAGTTAACGCTTTATAAACGAGGCCCAGTTTGACGCAGGATTTGCACATTGTTTGATACTGAAAGATGGAGCGGCCCCAGCTATAAAAGATCCCGGTCATGATTCAGGACTGCAGATGGTAAGTGAAATGGTATCAAATGTCTGTGTTTTATTGGCAGTCCAAGCGCGAGTGCTCGTTGAACTTAGCTCCGCCCATGGTGTGCCTCCAGAAGCTCTGCTATTTTCTGAGAGAATTGTAAAGCTGTATCTTTCTTTTATAACTATGATAAAACTAAAAGAATGCAGTACTACTCTGTAGGTACCCAGGATTAACATGAGATTGGGTGAAACTGTGTTTGTTATGCTCCCTTTAACAGATTGCATCTGTCTACAGAAGCAATCAATCAATCAGATTCCAAGCTTTCCACCAATGGCCAAGACCAAAGAGCTGTCCAAGAATGTCAGGGAAAAGATGGCTGGAATGGGCTACAAGACCATTGCCAAGCAGCTTGGTTAGAAGGTGACAACAGTTGGTGCAATTATTCGCAAATGAAAGAAATACAAAATAGCTGTCAATCTCCCTTGGTCTGGGACTCCATGCAAGATCTCACTTCGTAGAGTTTCAATGATCAAGAGAACGGTGAGGAATCAGCCCAGAACTACACAGGAGAATCTTGTCAATGATCTCAAGGCAGCCGGGACCTTAGTCACCAAGAAAACAATTGGTAACACCCTACACTGTGAAGGACTAAAATCCTGCAGTGCCTGCATGGTCCCCCTGCCCAAGAAAGCACATGTACAGGCCCAGTGAACTTCTGAATGATTCAGAGGAGAACTGGGTGAACGTGTTGTGGTCAGATGAGACCAAAATCAAGCTCTTTGTCACCAAGCCAACTCGCTGTGTTTGGAGGAGGAGGAATGCTGCCTATGACCCCAAGAACACCATCCCCAACGTGAAACATGGAGGTGGAACAGTTATGCTTTGGGGTTGTTTTTATGCTAAGGGGACAGGACAACTGCACCACATCAAAAGGACGATGGATGGGGCCATGTACCATCAGGGTCAGGGCATTGAAAATGGGTTGTAGAGGAGAGCATCTGCAAAGAGGAGTGGGACAAAATCCCTCCTGAGATGTGTGCAAACCTGGTGGCCAACTACAAGAAATGTCTGACCTCTGTGATTTGTGTTTTGCTAAGTCATGTTTTGCATATTTCACTCAAATCAATTTATTTGACATTTCAACTTTTTTGAAATGTGTTTTTCCAGATTTTTGTGCTGTTTTTCTTTCTCTTACTTGTCAAATAAATCTTCCATTAAAATTATAGACTGCAAATAGCAGAAAAACAAATAATAATAAAAAGTAATAATAATAATAATAATAATTATAATAATAATATGATCTATTCTTTTCCACATTAACTTTATGACATTGTTTCCAGAGCACTCAAAGATAAATTGTTTTATACATTTGTGCTCAATAAATACAAGCAATTTAAAGCTAATTCTAATTATCACAGGAAAGCAGTCCAGAAGGCTTTCTTGCATGCAATTAAATGAAAATCTATGGCTGGATACCTCTATCACACATGCTGTGTGACAGTTAGACACATAGTTATTATGATCCAAAAGCCTGGCATGTTAGCGTTGATAAATACAAATACAAGCAGTGGTGGTAAATTAGCTCTGGCATAGCGACCAGAAGTTCTTTGTGAGCAGATGGAGGAAGCCGACCTCCAACGCGGTGCTCTGAGGCTATGATACGGCTTATCTACAGGTGTATACACACAGGTATGTCCACCAGGCTTTAACACACACTCAAATGCAAATAAACTCCTGCTATACTCTCCAGAGAGTTTCTTTCGCTCGAGCATTGGCTTTCAGACAGCAGTGTGTTATGAGCATCCTCTGTATCCAGAAAGAGCTCATATTTAATTTAGGAGGGTTCATATGGCTAGGTCTGGCGGAGACTAGTGTTCAGACGGCTGGAAGTGAGAACCATCTGGCCAGCAGAGAGCCCTCATCTGCTGCCCAAATCTGACTCTGTTTACTGGGTAGAGAGGAGTGACAGCACTGCCAACTGGCCGAGCACAGAGGATAGAATGACTTTGTTAGCGAAAAAGCTAATAGTTAGCTTTTTTACCGCCAAGCTAGCAGGTGTAGAAGTGCTGCAAGAAGCGTAACAAAAAAGAACTAATTTTTCGGGAAGGGTAGGGACGAATTCATTAAAATGTTGGACACTAATACGGGCCACAAAATCACAACATGTCATTTTTAGTGGGTGCTGCATAGAAAACATGGCTGTCTGTCTTTAGTCAGTGTGAGAAGCTGTCAAAGCTAAAGCTAACAGCTGTGACAATATGGCCGTTTCATGCTAGCTGTGCACGTCTCTCGGGAGAAAGAGCTAAACTAGCCTGTCGAGTATGTCAGCAACATCAATCACAAAGTGCCAGCGAGCACTTTAAAACAGATGTCACCGACAAGACAGAACTATTGGCTAATGCTGGAAATTCTGAAATTCTGACAGTCTTTGACAGCAAGCAATTTTAAAGGGATTAGCATCTAAAAAAGAACACCGAAAACTCAATATCAATGTTATTTTCCAGCTTACAGAAAAGAGCAAATATGAATCTTGATTATTAGACTTCTCTATTTATGTCCAAACAGATCTATTTCTCCTTCACTTCCCCTGGCTGATGATTGAGTGAAACAGCGAAAGAGTACAGCAGAAAGGATTGTGGGCTTTAATTAGATTTGTACCTGTCGTGTCTTTACTGCAAAGACACCGACAAGTCCCTGAAAACAGGAGATTTGCGCTAAATTGCACTCATAACTGTGGCTGGCACATTAATTGGTGTCGTTTAAAGAGCTTATGAAGATCAATGTAGCGCCAATTGTCCTCAAAAGTTATCAAGAGAATAATTTAGGCTACTGCTTGCATATGCGGGTCATTGTTGTGGTAAATGTGAGTGGATAAATTACATAAATCAACCAATTAAAAATGCATATTTTCAGTTTGGTTCATGAATATTAATTAGATGATCAATTATTTCCCCAGTAAAAAAAAAAAAAGAAAATTAAGTGCCTTAAATGACAATTAATTGAAAGTGTTTAATTAATACAAAACATACTTCTGGGTTTTACTCAAAACTGAGAGGAGTCATTTGTATTCATTTAAAGTAGTGAGTAAAATAAGCCATACTGCAGTATGTTGACTGTGGGATATTAGCAAAGAGAGTGTATTTACCTAAAACCTCAGTTTCTTAGATCAGACCCAAATGCACACAGGGAAACCAAATGTTAGAGACTGAACTGCAAGAGTAGGAAGACTCTATAATGTCAAAATTGGGTTCCTGCTGAATGAAAATGTAAAGTTATGTAAAGTGATATCTACTTATATGCTTCAGAAGGGGTGAATTGGGAATGCTGATTGATTTTATATTGAACAGTTTGCTTTTGAGATGCGATTCTCATACCTTTCTGATTCAGTTTGTCTAACGACTCGCTTCCCATATGAAAAATGAAAAAAACGTATATACGAAAATTCATTATACTGTACGCTTTAACTTATTTTAAAATTATTAATTATAATATACATACTACGGTTCAAAAGTAGTGTTCAAGGCTGCATTTATTTGATCAAAAATACAGTAAAAACTGTAATATTGTAAAATATTTAAATGTATTGTAAAATATATCTTAAAATCTCCACAATTTTTATGATAAATGAATTATAATTATATAGTTAGTCAATGTCAATTTTAAGATCAAGCAGAAGTCTGCTAAACATACAATGGTGGCCAAAATTATTAGAACACTAGTATTTTCACCAGCTAAATAATGGTTTCAAGTCAGTTACATTTCCAAACATTTATTTTGCCATTAATTATAATAATCCAGTGAGATTTTTGTTTGCATAAGGAGTCTGACAACAGCCAGTACTCCACACAGATCTGATCTCATCATCATCCAGTCTGTCTGGAATGGCATGAAGAAACAGAACAAACTGAGACAGACTAAATCCAGAAGAACTGTGGCAATGTCTCCAAGATGCTTCAAGAGACCTACCTGCAAAGCTACCTGAAAAACTTTATGCAAGTGCACCTAGAGCAAACGGATGATCACACCAAATGTTGATTTTAATTTAGTTAATAAAAGTTAATTAATAAAGAAAACCTATTTATGACATTATTTTTGACAGCATCCTCATTTAACAGCATTTTTATACAAGTGCATACAACTTTCAACAGTACTGTAGCTTTGCAGGCAGGTTTCTTGAAGCCTCTTGGAGATGTCACCACAGTTCTTCTGGATTTAGTCTGTCTCAGTTTGTTCTGTTTCTTCATGTCATTCCAGACAGACTGGATGATGATGATAATGAGATCAGATCTCTGTGTGGAGCACTGACTGTCGTCAGACTCCTTGCGGAAACAAAAATCTCACTGGATTATTACAATTAATGGCAAAATGAATGTTTGGAAATATAAACTGATATTTCCTACTGACTCACTACAGCAAAATATAATAACTGGCTTAAAACCATTTTTAGCTGGTGAAAATACTAGTGTTTTAATAATTTTGGCCACCACTGTATCATCACATCTGCATACATTCATACATATAATATTTTCTTTTTCAAATTTAGTTAGCAGAAACCACAAAATTAAAACTGACCAGTGTCGCCAAACACTTCTCATTGAGCCTAAATTGCTCCTGCTGTGAATGACCAGTTTGTCCCTCTAAAGTACATTAAACTAATTGGGCAATTTGTCCAACCAACACTGAAAATGAATTGCATGATTTGTTTCAACTGGATTAATTCTTCTCAAAAATGGTCAAATGTAATCTGAATGCTGTCCAAAACTAATAAATGTGGTTGATAATTTGGTGTGTGATGATGTGTGTAGCAGGCAGTTAGATATTGGGGACAATTAGAGGAGGAGAAGGTCTTTGTGTGGGTGAGTTGTCATGAACGGCCCATCGTGCCCTTCCAAAGGAATGAATAATGGATCATCGCGTCAGGCACCATCAAATAATAACAAACACACAAAACAGGTTGGCCAGGGAAAACTAGCTGAGCTCCAAAATGCCAAGACTGAATAATTCAAACTGCATTCCCTCACTGCACACCACGATTGCCTCATTCCGACCAGGGGGATAAGAGACGGGAGAAAAACAGAGGGTGAGGCGGAGCTCCGAATGAAAAGAGTGCTGGGAGAAAAGAATGGTAGGCAGGAAAGGCCAAAGAACAAATTTTGGACAGTACAAAGAGAAAGAGAGAGGGAGAGGAGCACAATTTGTTGACAACCAACAGGAAGAGCATGCAGGCCAATTCTCCAGCGCTCTGTATTCATGCTGCATTGTGTCCTGAATAGTACTGACTTGCTAGGCAGGGTCAGGCTCTGGGGCTGAAAGGGGGGCTGGCTGCCGCACGTGGCCCAGACCGGGTGGACATGGCTGGGGAAGAGCAGTGGGGAAGGAGGGTCGAGCTCTGAACTGCTCTAGAGCCGCATGCCCATTGATCTGACACCAATTAGCATTGCATCCATCTGCTGCGGACTCCAAACGGGGTGTAGAGCCAACAGGCAAACCATCACATTCATGCCACAAACATAATACTGTACAGTCATTCTTCATACCCTATTTTGGTCATTCTCTCTCACTCAGTGATTTTTTTCCCCCAGTCCTTTGCAATTGCTTTGTCATATTTTACAGTATGACCCTGTGGGTAAAGGCCAAAGCAGAACCAAGCAATATGCTTTTCTTTCAGACACTACGATATACATATTAGTGAAGAACTTTGTTAAAACTGAAATGGTAACATAGTAACCCAAACAAGCTTTTGTGTCAGTATTGGCAATGTTTTAGACATAAAAAAAATGTCTGCGCAAAGAGGTCACAGACTGCTTTCTCACAGACATTCAGTCAATTGCTCTGCTCTAGTTGGTTCTTCATTAGACTGCCATCGTAGCAACAGTCACGCTGCAGGACTGTGCCTGAAAACCTCCGACACCACCAGGCAATTAATCCTCTGTCAGTGAGCTTGTCACACCAAGTGATCCAAGGCTGCCGATTTTGCCCAACAATGAGAGAAATCCAGTACAATTCCTGAATCTGTCTTAGATGGCAAAATCGTAACAAAATCACACAGTATGCTTTACACATGATAAACAGACATACACACAGGTCTAAAGATTACCTTGACATGACCAATGATAGCTTGAAGTAGTTTTTTCACACATACTATAGAACTTGAACAAGTTTATGTAGGAAAACAGTGTGTAGTACTGTGACTAGTTTGTAGGGCAGTACTGTCATTAATATTTTAATAATGTATGGTAGCTGCCAATTGTTATACAGCGGAAAAATGAATACTTAGGGTGTAGTTTGCTGCACAAAATCAAGTTGGAAGAAATAAAAGCAGAAAAGCAAGACACTAAACCTTTACCTAAAAAAAGTTTTTATGGATTACGTTAAAAAGATGAAGTGTTAAATTAACAGTAAATTTGTGCACTTTGTACAGTTATTGTTACAAACGGTCTCTCTACCTCCCTATATACTCATTTTGACTGTGATTCATTGGCCAAAACGATAGCAATATTGATATGGATATTGTGCGAACATTATTATTGTAAATTATTTCAACCATGAAAATCTGATATTGTGACAGCCATTATGACTAAGCAGGCCTACTTAAAGAGATAGTTCACCCAAAAATGACAATTAGCCCATGATTTACTCACCCTTTAGCCATTCTAGGTGTATATGACTTTCTTCTTTCAGATGAATCAGTAAAGTTATATTAAAGTTATGTTAAAAAATGTCCTGGCTTTTCTAAGCTTTATAATGGCAGTGAATGGCTGTTGAGATTCAATAGTCCATTAGAAGTCCAATAAAGTGCATCTATCCATCATAAAAAGTTCTCCACATAGCTCTGGGGGTTAATAAAGGCCTCCTAAACAAAGGAAACTTTGCTTCCAACTTGGTTCTCGTGAGACTAGTATATTCTACAATATCTTGCGCTACAATAATTTTACGTTAATTTACGTTAATGCTATACACACAGTCAGACATCATGCATTAATATAAATATACATATAAATGCACAGTTGTGAGTTATAAAGTTAGAATTGCTTGACATAAGTCAGAAAGATATGAAGAGATCAGATGGAAAACCAGCTAAAAGCCATCTTGGTCAAAAATGAGATGATGCTGAGTGAATGGTCTCCACACATATTATACGTCCATCAAATACTTTTACTTTAAACTCGCTAAAATCCCACCCTCAGCCCAATCAGAAGTTCCAGTACTTACATAGAAAACTGTACATTATTTTTTAAAGAAAGATGTCAGATGGATTTGGAGACTTTTGCATCTGAACTCTTCATATAAACTTGCAATTCTGACTTTTTTTTCTCGCAAATGCAAGATAGTATCTTGCAATTCTGACTTTATAACTCACAATTGCGAGTTTATATCTCAAAATAAGAAAAAAAAAAAAAAAGTCAGATTTGCGAGTTTGTATCATGCAATTGTGAGAAAAAAGGCAGAATTGTGAGATAACAAGTCACAATAACCTGTTTTTATTTTTTATTCAGTGGCGGAAACGTGCTTCCACATAAACCTTATCAAAATGAAGGAAAAAAAAAAATCCTGAATGCATTTTTAAGAGATAATTTTAAGGTAAACCAAAGAAGACTTTTCCTTAGAAATTTTAACAGATTCAATTCCAAGTTGAGAGTTATGATGAAATGGTGATGTAAAATTTGAGATCGAAGTGCAATAATTTTTTTTTAACAAAACAACACTGGGAAAAGGACATTCATGTTTTCCTCTAACACCTCTGACACAATAGTTTGATACAGTTGTCTCTCTCTCTCTCTTGCACTCGTTCTATCATTCCCTCTTCCAATAAAGAAATCAGCAATCAATATAAATTTTTCTTCCACAGAACGAGAATTCACATGCGGAATGATGCAACTATGAACACATGAAAGGAGAATAAACAGTGCAGATCAACTCTGAAGTCTGAAATCCTGTTTGATAGGAAAAGTCAAGTGAAAACAAAAGTGGAAGACATAAAGGAGATGTGAGCGCTCTCAGCAGGTAGACGGCAGAACACTGTTTATGAAGGACATAGAAAGTAACAGAGAGAGAGAGACAGAGAGAGAGCGAAAGAGGGGTAAGCAGTGTGAAATTACTCTGGCAGTGTGACAGTAGCAGTGGGGGAAAAGCAGCGTTAGCCAAACGCAAACACCCCTCAACTACTTCCCCATGGGCCCTCAGTTAATTATTCACACACACACACACACACACACAGAATAATTACACTACCTCTCGATGTCTCTACATGTCCCACTCCTCATCTCATACCTTATTTCGTTCCTTCTCTCTTCAATGTGTACTGTAACCTCTCATTCTTCTTTAACTGTTTGTTCTGCCCCGTCATTTTTTTCTTCACATATCGCTCTTTCCAGACCCTCATCCACACCCTCAAACCCGCACACACACTGGAAGTTTTGCACTGGTGGGATGCAGGGAGGCGTGAAATCAGCAGTGTGTATGCATTTCTGAACACAGCAGTGTGTCGCTGTGTCCCTACTGTTTTAAAGGTCATGCACTCAGGGACACATGCACACAAGTGTGCATGTGAATACAACTTAACCCTCATGTTCTGTTGAGATTCACTCTCATGATGTACATGTACAAATGATAATGGTCATTTTCTGTTCAAAATCTTCAAATGAGTTACTCCGATCCAATCAAAACTCACTGGTGTCGATTCTGGTGAGGCAAGGGAGGTGGTGTCTCCTCAAAATATTTGATAAGAAAATTTGTAGTAGAAAAATAAAACAATACCAATAATACAAATTATAATAATGCAAAGTGTATAAATCACTTGTTTTTTTTTTTCTAAAGAAACATTGTACTATAGTGACTCCAGCAGGTAAAGTTACAGCGGAGGTCTGTCTCTCTCTCGCCTACTTTTTGCCTACTGAGTTTTAACAGACCCCCTAAAGCATGCGGTGGGTTTGGTGGTGGGTAATTGTAAATGAACAGGGGGAAAGTTACGTGAGAGGAGGCAATGTCTCCATCCTGATATGACTGCATATGACTGGTTATGTTTGGCTGTGAGTGGTTCATGCGATAAATCTTGTGTTCATGCAAGTTCCGCAATTGCAAATCAGTCTGAATGAACAAAATGATGGTGTTATGGGAAGACTAATTTTAAAAAGTAAACAACTCACTAACTTAGATATAACCACTTTTTTGACATAATGTAAAAATAAGATTTAAAATGGCATGAAAACATGATCTATGGGAGTTTTCAGTGAGGAATCAGCTTGGTGACATTTTAAAAATGACATGTAAAAGACTATAAAAATGCTATAGTAGAAACCTATTGATTGGTTAACGGTAAGTTCCCCTACTATATATGGTGAAATTTTTTATGGTAGTATGCCATTTTTGGAAGTGAAAAAGAATGTATAATTTACAGTGAATAACTATAATATTGACATTCCCATATTTTCTGCATTAAATTTGATGTTCTTCTTATTTTTTCTTATCAGTGGTGTACATTAGGGTTATATGTTACATCTAATGTTGCTAAATTAATGTTTATTGCATTATTTTAGTTTCATGTGTTGTCATGCACGTGACTGTGCACCTTCTATATATGCTAGTACTTAAAAGCTGATTGTGATGGGCTTTGGTTCATCATGTGACTTGCTTTTGGTGGTTATCAGTGTATTACAAAGGTATCAAACAGATTTCAGTAATTCCATAGGTTGGTATATTAACATTATATCAGTTCATGAAGTTACAGTATTTAAATGTAAATTTAAGTTAAATCCGTAAAACCTTAAATGTTGCTACCATATTTTTTAAATGTTCAGATTTTACAGATTTTTGTAAATCTCTATGTCTGTGACCAGCTTTGATGTTTTTTCAAAAAAAAAAAAAAAAAAAAAAAATAGCTGAACATAAGTTCACAAATAAAATGTATTGTTTAAATTGGTACTGCCTACTATGGCATTAAGAGCCAGGGGGTGAAAACTTTTAGAATTTGAAGATCAAGGTATACTGTACTTATTTTTTCTTCCGGGAAACATGCAAGTATCTTCTGTTGCTTTCGAAGGGCATTCAACAAAATAATAAAAAATTGGACATCCCATATATCTCTTAATGCATAGTGTTTCCTTTTGGAGCATCAGTGAATGTTTGAACCTTTTTGTTATAGTTGTGTTTGTGTACTAACTGAAGAATCTGCAAGATCTGGAGGATTTTTCTGAAGAACAGTGCTCAGTTTAACTGTTCAGAACAAACAAGGGTAACCACACACAGAACCAAGGATTCACAAACTTTTGAGGGGGGTTATTTTAATAACTTCATTATATATATATATATATATATATATAATTATTATTATTATTTTTTGTTTTTTTTGTCTTGTGGACTATATGTAAATATCTTTTATGTAAAATATCTTACTCAGAACTGTACTAAATACATAAAAAAAATAACATACATTCTGTATGATCACACTTATTTTGTTAAAGTTATTCACATTTCCACAGATTCTGCAAGGAGTTCCCAATGTTCACATGCCACTGTATGTATGTAAATATATATAAGTAATGTAAGTAATGTTTATTTAACATTAAGAAAATGTGACTGGGACATGAACATTTACATGGGACATGATTGAAGTTATATTATTGATCAACCAAGATTCAATAAAAAGTATAAGGATATAAATGTTATTCTTTTACAGTACAGTATGTAAATATCCTAACAGACAACTCAATCGAATCAATTTTTCACTGTCTGTTTTTTTTTTTTTTTTCAACAGCCATCTGTGTATCTGAACTTGCGAATGTAGAGAGCGTGTTTGTGTAAGTATACATGTATCGTAATGGTGGACAAGAATTGAATGGAAAAGCAAACATGCAGTCCCAGAAATCCACAGGAGGCCTCTCCTCCCCCTCACTGAGTTGAGAATATCAGCATGGGAACTTTTAATTTAGCAGATAACAAAATTAGCTGCGGGAGCCAAATTTAGAATTACACAGAACCATCATCAGATGGATGGCTTCATGACAGATGGATGGATGGATAGAAGGATAGATGGATTGTTTTATCACCCCATTCACTGAAGGAATTATGCAAATCAGATAAGGTTGCATAGACGCCTCAAAAATAAGTGCTGAATGCAAATTGAAAGGTGCAATTCCCCTTCTAACAGGACGGTTTACAGCAGACACTATAATTAAATATATGTTTATGTTAAATATAAACTATATCAATACTAATGGAAGACATGAATAAACAAACAAACAAAAAATAAATAAATACATATTAATAACAATTTGCCTCATAATGTGCAGTGTTAACCTCTCATGGGATGGGAGTTTCTAATGCATAAATATACAGACCCTATGTATGACACGCTTACTTTTTACCATTAATATTTACTGTACATACAGTTAGACACATAAGGACCTAACATCAAAGTTATGGCCCTTCAGGTCACACAGGCCTCAAGGTTGCTGTTATATCCAAGCAAACTGCGTTTTTCAACTGTACATCTCTGACCTTATTTGAAACGCCTATATACTCCAACCAGCTCATTCATAATTCAAACCAACAGTTATTCCTTTTGGCCGTTCTGTATTCATGGTTCTAATAAAATATGTGTTGCATATTAAAAGCGCATTCAGGCTGGAAGCGGTGTCAGTCCTTGATATTTAAAGGTCGTAAAAGCAGACCTGGCAAAGGTGTATTAACGCTACAGGTACCGGCAAGTGGAAGAGGACAAGTGAGACCTCGGCTCTTAAGAGTTTGATAAACCATTTTAAAATCAATCGATGTCTACGCAGCAATACTAGCATCTCCCTCAGCAGCGCTGCGGAAGCTTAATATTTCAGGCGCACCAGAACAATGTTACCGGACATCAATTTCAGGGCGGTCTCTGGGCGCTCAGAACCATTGCTGTAGAGAGATGCCTTTTATGTTTTTTAGATCCACACTGAATATAAAATCCAATCACTTGTGAATATTTAAACAGTAAACTCTGCAAAGAACATTTAAATAACAGTTTATGAGATAAGAGCAAGTAACCCTGTATGTGATAAAGGAAGACTGTGACCAAAAAAGAGCGGAAAAATGAAAAATGACAGCACCTGAGAGATTAAACAAGAGGAGTTTGTTTAACTTATTGCACGATTTTAACACAAAAGGTCCAAAAATACGCTTTGCCTCTAACTCGCTCTATCTCTGAATGGATGGGTGTTCTTGAACACATTAGCGTTCATTTGCAGAATGTAGTCAGGTATACATGTGTCGCTTGGACTGCGGTCAAATGAAATAAACTCCCGTCAAAGCCAATCAAGTTCCATTTTCTCACTTCAGGGAACTGACATTTAATTCATCTCTCTGTATATCAGGAGAATGAGAATCTCAGCACCGTGACCGAAAGCAGGTCTGATAATGCACCTACTCTTACACACACAGACGCACACACACACAGAGTGACTGAATAAAGTCATTGTGCATCTCTAGAGTTTTTAGATTGTAATGCAAAGCATGTAAAGTCAAAAGGATTGTCATGCAGAGCAGGTTGTGTGTGTGTGTGTGTGTGTGTGTGTTAGCATGTTAAGCTCACGTGTCAGGGTCAAGCCCAGAGAGACAATATTGCACATCCACACACATAAAAGAGTAATACTGTACAAAAAAACACAATATTAAATTACCTTCACCAATATGAAGCATAAGTCTATAGATGTTGTGAAGTTGTCATAGTGGTACCTTGTTGTTTTTGTACTATGGTATTTACATTGTGAGATTACCAGATATGTCCACAAAATATCCTTACAAAAATGTCCATCTGGAGAAGAACATTTGTATCTTTATACTTTTTATTGGTATACCATCAAGGGTATGCAGTCATATACTGTATGGTTGTGTGATTATTTTACCCTTACCAAAAAAAATAAATAAATACAATAATAATAAAAAAATACTCTTAAAGGACAGATAATGTCAAGATAATTCCAAAATGCAGTTTAAATCCAGCTTCAAAGGGCTCTAAATGATCCCAGCTGATGAAGAAGGGTCTTATCTACCAAAATCTGTTATTTTCTAAATAAATTGGCAATTTATATATGTTTTAACTTAAAATGCTCCTCTTGTCTAGTCTCTGCGATGCGCATGCCTAGTCTGTGTGATCCGGGTCAATACAGTTAGTGTATGTCGAAAAAATTCCCAGCTCGTTTTCGTCTTCAACTTCAAAATCATCCTACAACGTTGTTTTACCATTTTTTGTAAAGGGCATTTGATCATCTTTGTATGTTGACTTTGTAAACACTGGGTTGATACTAGGGCTGCCCCCTAATAGTCGACTAAGCGTTAGTTGACCAGAAAAGGCTTGGTCGACCAAAATTTTATTAGTCGTTTAGTCGCAGAAATAAATAAATAAATAAATCTCACGGAGAGATCGTTAATGGCTATAGTCTGTGTGGTAATAGTTATACAGTATACATTGGGCAGTACACCCAACATTCTCCTATCATTCATCAACCTCAAATATGGCTTATTATCTGAAACGTAAGTTGTAGCAACTTTACATGTAATGTTGTACAATGTTAAGTGCGTATCTGTATTTGCGTTTATCAGACAGTTAGTATCCACTCACCGCTGAAAACGCCGGACTTTTTGTTCAGTCCTGAGTTCTGCAAGCTATTTAATCCTGTCATTATAACAAAGCCTTTAGACGCGCCTGCAGAATGCACGTTCAGTACCGCGGAGAGTTTCACGCAACCGTTAAAACCAAACCGAAAGCAAAACTCGCGCACGCATTCAAAAGAGAGAAATTTCAGAGAGCGACTATCCCACTGCGCGCAAATTAGGCTATATACATATATATTAATAAGTTTGAAAACCACTGACCTAGAGAAATGTGCTCTGTCTGTGTGTAAGCTGAACAGACATGCGCTTAGGCAGGACAGATGGATGCGCCGTGCGGTAATTTGCTCTTAGAATAGTTTACTCCATCATTTTTGGGCATACAGGTAAAAGTAAAACATCTTTCGTATCTGTAAAGATGTGTATTCTTGTACACTCACAATAAAGCGCGAAACTCAGTGTATATCTTTGGCTTTCAGACATTAAAATAGATCTATAGAGTAAAATTTCTACTTTCTCAGATTATGTATGCCTACATATGAAACATTCAGGCGCATCACAACTGCGGAGATGAGGAGTCGCCGACTTCATCTCTTGTTTATCAAAATATTAATGCAGTCTACTTATTGTTTTTCCCTGACACATTTATAATCATAACTTCTGCGGTGCGCTGTGGCAAGCTTTATGCCTGCTTGAGTGCTTATTAGGATATCTAGGCAATTAAAGGCTCATTATAATGATTGAAATGTTTTATTAATAAACGTACGATTAGTCGACTAATGCTTAAAATGAACGACTACTAGTCGACCAGAAAAATCCTTAGTCGAGGGCAGCCCTAGTTGATACTTGATGGAGGACAATTTTGAAGTTGGGGAAGAAAACAAGCTGGGAGTTTTTCGACACACCCTACTGTATTGACCCGGATCAGACAGATTAGTTAAGACCCTTCTTCATCGGCTGGGATCGTTTGAATTTCAAACTTGGGGGCACCATAGAAGTCCATTATATAGAGAGAAATCCTGAAACGTTTTCCTCAAAAACATACGACTAAGGAAAGAAAGATATGAACATCTTGGATGAGGGGGTGAGTACATTATCTGTAAATTTTTGTTCTGAAAGTAAACTATTCCTTCAAGATAACATGGGACAGTACTGAAATTGATGTCCCATATGGTACTGTAAGGTACTTATATGAAAACCATGATACCACCATGGTACACATAATACCATTGTAATATTATTGGCAGTAATTTATTTTATTATTACTATTTTTTGGTATTTTGATTCTTTGAAGCACCTTGCAGTATTAGTTTATTACCATGGCAAATTATGTTTTATTTATTTATTTATTTAAATATGATTTCAGTTTTGCTGTGAATTTATTTATTTTTAATTTATTTATTTTATTATTTATATTAATGCATTTATTATTATTATTATTATTATTATTATTATTTATTTTTGGCATTATCATGGTATTGTCTGAAATACCTTACAGTACAAGATATAATGGTATCATGACAGTCATTCAGTACCATGCATACAATGCTGTTCAAAAGTTTGTGGTCGGTAAGATTTTTAATGCTTTTGAAAAAAGTCTCTTATGCTCACCAAGGGGTTTCAGTGATAAACTGATTTGTGGAAATCATGATTTTATCATGTTTTTTTTTTTTTTTTTAATAAATACAAAGTTCAAAAGGACAGCATTGATTTGAATACAAAAAAAAAAAAAAACTTGTAACACAGTAAGTCTTTACTGTCACATTTATTTTTACAAAGTACTTTTTTACTACTGTATTGACCCGAATATTAGACTTTTTTTTTCTTTTTCTTGGAAATACATCTGAAAAAATGCCTTTGTCTTATATTCAGGGTCTAGACTTTGAAATGTCAATAATACACACACAATTATAGGTGCCGCCAAATTCACGTAAACCGAGTGTGCCAAGAAATACGTAATGTAATGTTTGTCGCTAATGTTAAAACAACGTGATTGAAAACAAAAGAAAAAGAAAAGCTTACAGCAGCATGAGTCTTGACTGATGAAATCAAACTTCCTCTGTAAGTGATTTTAAAATGTAAGACAGTATACCCAGATTTGAAGACTAAGATTTTACTTCTACTATTAATGAAATGTTGGTAGGCTACTATGAGATGGATAGCCTAATTTTTATAAATGTAGATGGGTTACTCATTATTTGTATGATATATCAAAGAGTGTATATTTTTTAAAGTGATTGTTGGTGCATTTTACCAGTATTTACCATGCTTTTAAAACAAAAACTAAAAAGGGAAAAATATGCAATATGAAAATAATTTAAGAAAAAAAGTACCACGGTACCACCACAGTACGTTTTTATAAGAGTTTAAACACCAATTTGAATACTGAGCTGGAACGACTGAAGGCACCTGTGCTGGAGTGTGAACAATCAGGGTAGTAGATGCTCGCTCCAGAAGGAGGGTGAGACGGGGCAGGTCGCTCACAAAACACTGCCTACAGTTAGCAGTGACCCAGCAACCACCTCTTCTTCATTATACAGAGGGAGTGCGCCTCCTCTGACCTCTAAAACAGCAAAACACAGGCACCCGCAGACATACACAGCACCCGCTGCATTCAAAACAGCACCACACCTCTCCCTCAGCAGGAGAAAAAAAGAAAAATAACCCAGAAATATTGTTCGTCAGCAAGATTAGAAAAGCAATATCGCTCGCTAGAGAGGAAAGACGCATGCGAAAGGAAGCACAAGAGGGTGGGCGGCTTTACAAAAGCCAATGTCGATGGAAAAAAACTCCAAAAGACAGGAGTTGCTAAGCATTATGGGGGATTTTCAGTAGTGTTAAGCAAAACTGATACGCTTTAATTTCAGGGGAAGGAGGAAGGAAATAAAGGAGAATTGAAGGAGACGTTAAACTCTTCATTAATAATAAAGCAACACCTGGATCCCAGAGAAGACAGCAGTAGTGAGCTAAACAAATGGAAATTCATATTGTATGAGGCGTGTGTGTGTGTGTTTAGCGTGACCTTTCCATTTTATTGGAAGTAATATTTATTTGTGTCTGTCTGTTTGTGTTTGTGTGAGTATATTTGTGTGCGAATATGTGTGTCTATACAAGTTCAACAGTCTTAGAAAATGCTGTCAAGATGTGGGTTAAGACCCTCAGCAAATAAACAAATAATGAAATAAAAGATAAAAATCAATCACCGCATGAGTGTTCAGTGTCTTAACTCCCTCATTATCACCGTGAAGGTTATTTTATGGTTATTTCATGCTGAATCCACCATCGACCGACAGGCGCCATCTGGATCTGCCTGTTCTGTTGGACACTTCCTATTTAATAAACAGGATGTATGATTATGACGAGGTGTATGATCGTCAGGCTGTGTTAGCGCTGTCTGCACAGGTTGCCAAACACAGGCGCTGGCTGAGAAAACTAACGTCGTCAAGTAGTCTGACAGTTTAAGGTAAAAGCACACACACACTGCTAGCACAGCAGTCACACATAAAGAAAACAAAAAAATTATAAATTACGTTTTATTCTTGAGTATATTAAATCTTGGAAGTCTTGAAAGAGCTAATAATGTAACGTTACAGTAAATCTATGAAAATGGACTCTAGTTTCATCACATTTCAGTGTTGCAATGACTGTTTTTTTTTTTTTTTTTTTTTTGCAGTGACTCACTTGTCATAGTTTAACCAGTGGGTATGACATGAAGTGGCCTGAGGTTAGCTGCATTGAAAACAAATGGGCGCTCAGTTCCAATCTGGGTGATGTTTGGTGGATTTTGTCCACAGAATGATAAGAACACACATATACCTTCTTTGGGGAGTATTTTACCTTAAGCGCTGCAAGCCATGCTTGTTTTCTCTTGCCAGTCTTTGGCAAAGAATGCAAGACATACAGCCCTGGACATGGACAGATTTGCTGGTGCTCAAAACAAGTACTTTACGAAGAATTCCTCAAGTTTATTGCTGTTACTGTGGCAGCCAACAACAGCACAGCTTAACCCTGCACACAATTTAGTTATATTGAAAACAATCTTTTTACCCTGTTTTAACATGGGTTTCTATACAGAAAGGAACATGACAGAAGTTAAAATTCATCATGGCGGCACTCATAAAGCTGATAAAAGTAACAAAAATTATATTATATAGAGCCCAAAAGGCCTTTTTATTTTTATTTAAAGGAGACCTATTATGTGTGAAGTTTCCAACCCAGGCTCATAAAAATATATGCCTCTACTGCAAGTTTCATGGCAGGTTCAAAGTGAAATGTCTAGAGAGTGCCTCTAAAGAGACTGTCCTCAAAGAAAATACGACCCAATTTTAATTTTTTTTTACTCACCTTATAGACCAATTATCAGTTTGTAAACATTATGGATGCGCGCGCAGCTTGGTTGCAGAAAACCCAGGAGGGATAGCCTTTACGGGTAGAGAATTACACAGATACAGCACAAAATACTTAGATTTAAAATGATTATAAAATATATTGATTAAATGTCATTTTCAAAATATTCTCTGCATAAGAATATTAGTTCAACAAAAAAACATTAAATAGTGGGATAGTATTACAGATCTTAAACAGGGATGACGTTTTTTGTGGGTGGTTCAATGGCAGCCTATGGAGCCATGGATTAAAAGGTAAATTAGATTTTATTTTTCAAAATTCGGACTTTATTTTCGCAATTCCAAGATTATATCTCACAACTCTAATAAGGAAAATCAACTCGTCATTCTCTCTTTTCCTCTCGGTTCACACTTCTGGCTTTTATTTTCTCAGAATTAACAAACTCACTAGTTTTGTTAAATCGAGTTATAAAGTCCGAATTAGGAGATATAAACTTGCATTTGTGAGAAAAAAATCATAATTATGAAATAAAATAAAAAAAATAAATGTTATGTAAAAATGTTAATTGTAATAGGTTTAAATAATATTTCATGCTGTAACTGTAGGGCTAATACAATACTTCCCCTATGACCAGCATATGTGAATATTATGTAGACCTATAGTTTAAATAAAATTTATGTTTTAAAAGTAGAGTAATCATAGCAGTTTTCATCCATAGTATGTCCGTTTAAACGTCTGCGTTTAGCTTCAAATGGCGTCTTTGACAACAGTATCCTATAAAATGATTTGCATTCCGATTTTGACATCAAAAGACACAAAAATATATATTTTTTTCTCTTATTCCATGGATTTTACCCGTTTACCTCCACTTGTTACCAGCGTTTTTCTGCAACCACTATGTGCGCACAGCTGCAAGTGACATCACTGTGAAGTGTACTGATAATTGGTCTATACGACCCATTTTTCGTTTTAAAGTTACGCGCCCTCTAGTGGGCGTAAAAATAATGACAGTGTCACGTTGGGTCTGTTTTTACACCGCTCTCACGGTAATTCAAACATATTTTATTAGGTGTCATTCGTATGAATGACCATTCCTAATTCCACCCTAAACCTACCCCTTACAGAAATTGTGCAAAATCATGATTTATAGTACATATTCCAAAAAAAAAAAAAGTGCAATGCAGTGCTCAATTTGTAGTGCAATGCTCTACCAACTGAGCTACACATAATCCTGAAAGTGCATTGGATACCTGTTGCTTATATGGGAGCAATTGTTGTATACGATCTATGGGGACGTATTTTGAGGATTTGCAAAAACGACTTACGTTGGGCGTATAAGTTGGAAGACATGTTGTTTATTATGCTGATTAAAATACATTATGCAGCTGTTCAGAATTCAAATATCCAGGGAGTATCGCTAATCGTTAATGTGTTAAATGAAAAAGTGATATAAAAATGCATTAGTTGTTGCAGCTATGCTATTTGGACTTTCTTTATGTGGATTTGGGCTGTTTTGTCGAATCACGGTTTTACAGGGTTCGTGCCGGAGCTCTTCATTATTTATGTGAGCTACTGCAAACCTACTGAATTAGAAAAGTCATGCATATGAAGCTGTATATGTGACCACAATGTTCAGAAGTATCAGTTTTCAAACTGCACAGGTTGTTAAAATTGTTTTGAAGTCAAAATATAGAAGACATAATATTCTGCAAGTAACTGTTTTATTAATCAAAACTCTGCACCTGTAAATCATACTTTGTGTGAAAAGGAATTAAAGTTGTGTTTTACTGCCTCTAGTGTTCATTTCAACTGGAAACTACAGTGATTTGTACAGTACATACAGTGAGGAAAAAAAATGATTTGATCCCTGGCTGATTTTGTACTTTTGCCCACTGACAAAGAAATTATCAGTCTATAATTTTAATGGTAGGTTTATTTGAACAGTGAGAGACAGAATAAAAACAACAACAACAACAACAACCAGAAAAAAATCCAGAAAAAAAGAGTGAGAGTGAGTATTTCACCCCTTCACAAAACATGACTTTGTACTTGGTGGCAAAACCCTTGTTGGCAATCACAGCGCTCAGACATTTCTTGTTGTTGGCTACCAGGTTTGGACAGATTTTGTCCCACTCTTCTCCGCAGATCCTCTCCAAGTCATTAAAGTTTTGAGGCTGACGTTTGGCAACTCGAACCTTCATCTCCCTCCACAGATATTTTTTATGGGATTAAGGTCTGGAAAATGGGTAGGCCACTCCAGGACTTTAATGTGCTTCTTCTTGAGCGACTCTTTTGTTGCCTTACCCGGTGCTTTGGTTAATTGTCAGGCTGGAATACGAGCCATCTACGACCCATTTTCAATGCCCTGACCCTGACGGTACATGGCCCCATCCATCGTCCCTTTGATGTGGTGCGGTTGTCCTGCCCCCTTAGCATAAAAACACCCCCAAAGCATATTTTTTCCATCTCCATGTTTGACGGTGGTGTTCTTGGGGCCATAGGCAGCATTCCTCCTCCTCCAAACACTGCGAGTTGAGTTGATGCCAAACAGCTTGATTTTGGTCTCATCTGACCACAACACTTTCACCCAGTTCTCCTCTGAATCATTCAGATGTTCAATGGCAAGCTTCAGACAGGCCTGTACATGTGCTTTCACGGCGTAGTGTGTTACCAATTGTTTTCTTGTTGACTATGGTTCCCACTGCCTTGATATCATTGAAAAGATCCTCCCGTGTAGTTCTGGGCTGATTCCTCACTGTTCTCACGATCATTGAAACTCCACGAGTTGAGATCCAAGGAGACTGACAGTTATTTGTGTTTCTTCCATTTGCGAATAATCACACCAACTGTTGTCACCTTCTCACCAAGCTGCTTGGTGATGGTCTTGTAGCCCATTCCAGCCTACAATCTTGTCCCTGACATCCTTGGAAAGCTCTTTGGTCTTGGCCATGGTGAGGAGTTTGGAATCTGATTGAATGATTGCTTCTGTGGACAGGTGTCTTTTATACAGGTAACAAGCTGAGATTAGGAGCACTCCTAAGGGAGCTCATTATCTGTATTAAAGACACCTGGGAGCCAGAAATCTTGCTGATTGACAGGGGAATATTTATTTCACTCATTAAAATCAATTTATAATTTTTTTGACATGCGTTTTCTGGATTTCTTTTTTTTTTTTTTCTGTCTTTCGCTCTTAAAATAAACCTACCATTAAAATTATAGATTGATCATTTCTTTGTCAGTGCGGGCAAACATACAGAATCAGCAAAGGATCAAATAATTTTTCCCTCACTGTATAGGTACAATTGTTATTATTATTATTATTTATTTATTTATTTATTTTTTTTTTTTTTCAGTTTTATGGACATGTATGTAAAGGCATGTATTTCCAATGAGACTATGTGGGTCTTTTCAATTCAAAATACCCCACAGATCATTTGTTATATTATTTTGATAATACCTCTTTTGAGTGGAAGCAGAAACACGCTGTTTTTGTTCATGTCTCTTTAAATGCAAATGAGCTGCTGCTCCCCGCCCCCTTTTCCAGCATAGGACTGTGCTTTTACATCTCGTACCTCAGATACTCTGCCAATAAACATATGTTTGGTTTTATATTATCATGGATAATGTGCTGAAATTATGCATTTTAAAGCCATATCAGTTTAAATTTTCTCAGCGCACACATCGGAAGGTTGCACACAGAAAGCAGCTGAATACTAAGCTAAGTTCACAGTCATGTGTTATTGTCACAGCTGTCACATGCACAGATTTTCATTATATATCCCCTTTAAATAAACTTGCCAATCTCAAACTTTTAAACAATAGTGTAAAAAAAACATTTGTTCAAGGTCTTTACAATTTTTAAATAAATGTCACTATAAGTCTAAGGATAGTGGTCTTAGTTTACTACTGGAGAAAAGTGGGATAAAAATGCAGGGCTTTTGCTATGTGTATTTTGATTATTAAAGCTTGCCATGCATCTTTCTGTCAGTGTGTGTGACAAGCATGACGACTGTATTTGCCGACCATCCTGCATTTAAATGTCAGAAAATGTACACAAGAGCTGAATAATAAACACACAGTTGTCCTGCATCCAAGAAGTGACAGGAGAATCTGTATTCTAAAGAGAGAGAATAAAAATACAGGAAAATGAGCTTTGTTCGAAAACCTACAGTACTAAACGAAATATATGCCTACATTAATATTCATTCCATCTGTCATCTTGGAAGGAATGTCTGTTACTCTGAACTTGTCACAACGCACTGTGGGATGGCTGTGAGTGCATATTTAGTGCACAGCTCTGCTGTAGATTTCGGTCTAAACAAGGTTTCAAAAATTTTTGGCTAATTTAGGTGCTTACTGTTTGGAACAGCTCCTCTATTGTTTTACTAGGTAGGCGGCTCAATGGGATTTTGGAAATAAGCTACTATGTCTTTTTTTTTTTTTTTACTCATCAGTCCAGCCTCCTCTACTTTTTCAGAGTTACTTTTGTGGGTTACATTTCTTGAGTTGTTGCAGAGTTGCTAAATTCTATCTTACTGCATAACAATAAGTGCAGATATGCTTATGAATACACATAGGGAGAGATAAATAAAACTTCTGCAATTACTGTCAAATAAAATCCACAGCATTTCATTGTGAGCAAGTTATAGACTTGTGTAGGAAGCAGAATAAGCAGGAATTTAAAGAGTCTTATACCATGTCCTAACCAAGTATGACAAGAAGCAGCAGGTGTAATCTTATCCATGTAAAGATATGAGGAGTGATGCAACATTGTCAGTAGGGCTGTTCACACTGTACTTACGGTAACCCCTGGTTCCCTCATGTAACACAAAATTGTACAATATAAATTACATTTTAATCAGTTCTCACAATCAAAGCATGCATAAAAAAAAAAAAAAAAAAAACATATTTTGTAACAATATCAGCCACATTTACAAACCATTAAGTTACAGTTCCTAATAAAGCTCCGAGCCAAAAGCATTTTGAAAAGATTGCTGTGCTGATTATATTTTTAAGAAAAGCCAGCAGCATTTCCTGAGGACATAAAGCTTTTTCATGTGGATACTATTACAGTGACAGTTTTGTTGAAAGAGGTTACTTTGACTTTTGTAGTGTCAGCTGGGTTGGAAAAAGTACTGTCGCATAGATATTCCCAAAGAAAGTCTTTAAACGCTGCAGGCAAGGCAATAGCACTAAACAAAGACAGTTTGAAGAGGCTTTAGAATTAAAAAATAACATGTAAGGTCAGACATTGCCTCACAGGGGAATCTGAATCATTTATGTCTGGGAGGTGTTTATGAACAGAAAAAAGTCCTTCTTCTCTACAGCTATTAATAATTTGAATGGGAACTAGGAACTACAAAATAGGAAACTATTTTGCAGTAGACTGTATAATGGACCGAACTTTTCATGTTTTGAGAGTTTCGGATGTTTCGGATTAAATGATATCTGAATGGTTTAGGTGATAGGTTGTTAACACCTATTCAGTCTGGCCAAACTGAGTTTTAGTGATATCGCAATCCAGCTCTTTCACCATTGTGCCTTTGAGCAAAGCACTTAACCCTGGGTCTTTCCAGAGGGACTGTACCTGCAATTATCGAGCTATAAGTCGCCTCGTATAAAAAAAACGTCTGCTAAATGGTCAGTAATTCACGAGTCGCCTGAAACTAGCACATGCTCTAAAACTAGCATAGCTGACAGCTCTTTTATTTATTTTTGGCCTTTTTGTCATTCACAGCAAAAGGGTAGGAAATTGGAAGAAGAGGACTGGAGTGAGATCAGTTCATGTAGCACATGATGCAAAAAACATATATTTATGTTTTTTAAAAGAAGTCTTAAGAAGTCTTGTGCTGCTTATTTATTTATTTTATTTATTTATTTATTTATTTAATTTTATTTATTTATTTATTTATTTATTTATTTATTTATTTATTTATTTATTTATTTTTATTTTTTGTAGAACCTGTGATACTTTTTTCAGGATTTTTTGATGAATGAAAAAGAACAGCATTTATTTGAAATAGAAATATTTTATAACAATATACACTACCATTCCAAAAATGTGAAAGTAAAATAATTTGAAAATAATTATTACGTTTATTTAGCAAGTATGTGTTAAATTGATTAACTGTTTCAACACTGATAATAAATTAGCATATTAAAATAATTTCTAAAGGATCATATGACACTAAAGACTGGAGTAATGGCTGATGAAAATTCAGCTTTGCGTCACAGAAATAAATTAGATTTTAAAGTATGTTAAAATAGAAAACTGTTATTTTAAATTGCAGTAATATTTCATAATATTTTCTGTATTTTTGATCAAATAAATGGAACTTTGATGAGAATAAGAGACAAACACTTTACAAAAAAAGTACTAATGTTAAACTTTTGAAAGGCATATATATATATGTATATATATATATATATATATATCTGACAACAGTAAGAAATATTACATGGGATTATCCCACATTGCAACACAGCACACATTTTCGACATAATTTAATGTTTTATGTCTATTCTATGGTTCCGCGGCACAATTGATTATGTTGAGCAACTGTCGGAAATATAAAAATTTAAATTCTGCACATTATTATTTAAATTACTTTCAGCCTGGTCACCATTTTAAGTTGCGAGCATATCTCTAAACCTCAATTAGATTTTTTTCTAGCCTCATTCTCTTTTCTAATGTCTCCATTTTTGCTCTCTGAGTCACATCGAATGAATTCAGCCAGTGGCCTTAAAGTGGTAATTTTACCCCAGTCAGGTCTTATTCTGGGTCACATCACCGTTAAGATAAGGGTGTTATTTACCCTGCGTAATCATCCACCCCTACGCAAACCGTAACCTCAGAGAGCAGTGTGGACACAAAAATGTTCTGCTTGAAACGCGTCTCCGCACACACAGATGTCCAGTTTAAGATGGTTAAAAAATGGAAGTGGTGTTGCTATGGCAAGAGTCTTTGATTCTGATTGGCCGGAGGGAGCACCCCAGGCTTGAACTTGGTCTTGAGGTCTTCAACTGTTCTGCCTTTGGCTACAATAAAGAAATGTAACAGAAACACACAAACAGAGGAATGTCTAAAAAGAAGTAGATATATTGGGTTTCCAAATGACTATCAAAGGATTAATCAGTCAGATCTTACATTCAGACACAGATGGATTTCAACAGAACGCAGGGTCAAGGACAATTTTTTACCTTGACACATCATCATAGAAACATAGCTTCTAACAGTTTTTCTGTGCAAACTAAAGTGTACAGCTAAAGTACAACATGCTGTCAGCACACTAATTAAAGTCACCTATTCTATTAAAGTACAAGCAGAAATAAATCCAGGGGTTTTCAAACCTTTTAACAGCAAGGACCCCTTAATGCAAAGCTGAATTTTTACCAGCCACTACTCAAGTCTTCGCTGTCACAAGATCCTTTAGAAATCTATGCTGATTTGTTATCAATATTGGAAACAGTTGTGCTGCTTAATCTTTGTTTGGAACCTGTGATGCTTTTTTCAAGATTCTTTGATGAATAAAAAGTTAAAAAGAACAGCATTTATTCAAAATAGAAATATTTTCGAACAATATAGGTCTTTACTATCACTTTTCATCAGTTAAACACATCCTTGCTGAATTATAGTATTAATTTATTTCAGACAAAGAAAGAAAGAAAAATAAAATACTGACCCCAAACTTTAACAAGTAGTGTATACTGTTAGAAAAAAAAAAATGAATAAATGCTGTTCTTTTGAAATTTTTATTTATCAAATAATCATGTTTCCAACACTGATAATAAATCAGTATAGTAGAATGATTTCTGAAGAATCATTTGACACTGAAGACTGCAGTAATGATGCTGAACATTCAGCTTTGTATTACAGGAATAAATTCTACTTTAAAGTATATTAAAATAGAAAACCACCATTTTGAACCACAGTAACCATATAGTTGTTGTTGGATGACTGGTTGATCATTGTGACCCATTCCTAGATGTACTGTGGTTAAAAACAGAGGGAAGACAGAAAAGAAGAAAATATATTTATGCATGCGTGTGTGCTGTATTGGTTTGTTTTCTTTCTGCTAGCATAGCAACATCATGTTTTATTTCTAAAATAGTAGTGAGTTTATGTGTCATCTAGGACATCCAATTACAGCTCTGGTTAACCATTTCATCTTCAAAATGCACAGGATTAAACTGCCAGAAGTTAGAGATAACAGCTGTCATACAGTGACAGCAATAGAGCTTTAACAAATTCTGACCTTTTACCCACTTTACATATGAGCGATTGTTTCTGAATAAACCTCGTTCTTTTATCTCAGCTCAGATGAGACACCTGATGCTATTCTGAGCAAGGGAGGAGTGACAGTCAAAGCAAAGAAAGCATCGTACATATTCAACATGTGCCCTCTGGAGGACCACCTAACCCCCAGGCCTTCTCAGAAAAAAAGAAAGAGTAAACCTGGAAAGAAGAAAAGAAAAAAACAGGTGTCTCTGAGCTGTACTTTCTGCATCAGAGGGAGCAAATCCCACACACGCTCACTCAAGCTCCGTCTTCCACGGCTGCTGGTTTCTGGAGTGTGTCTGTTTCAGTAAAGCTGTGTCATTTGGATTTACAGGTACAAAAAATAGAAGAGAGACACTCTGTGCTGTCACTCAACTATGTGTGTGTGTGTGTTTCTGAATGTGTGAATGCCTCAAAAGTTGTCTAATAGATCGTTCGACTATGCCGTCTCTGTGGCATTACAAATAAAAATTGCAAACAAACTTTGAGTATTGCACAATCTATCTCTTTATTTCGTTTCCCTGTTAATATTTATATAGCCAGAGGTTCTATGCTGATATGATAGAGTTATCAGTAGTTAGTGAAGCTTTCTAGCAAGAATTGCTCAAACTCACCAATGAATGATACCTTTTTGCTACTTCTATAAGTTAGGGGTTCAAACTGGGGTCTGGGCAAAAGTTCAAAGAAAATATAAATAGTGTAAGCAAATAAAAACAAACAAACAAAGAAAACAAGTCAGAGTTATTTTTTAATAATTATATAAAATTAGTTAACCAGAATATTTAAATGTAAATCAGAATATAAAGAAAACAATCTGAATATATAAAATGTAAATTGTGAATATGTAGTTATAATTCTGATTATGTAAACTGCATATCTACATATTGCATATCTTATATCTACATATTGCAAGTTACATTTATATATTCTGAAATATAACTACATATTCACAATTTACATTTATATATGACTATATTCTATATATTCATAATTTATATTTATATATTAAGATTTTTAGCGTTCTATTCTGATTTACATTTATATATTTCGATTTTATATAATTATTTTCTGTTTGGCGCTTCATATTTAATACATCTTAATGTACATTTAGTAATTAAGTTATATTTTAGGTTACATGTTTAAATATTTATTAAAAAAAAAAAATATATATATATATATATATATATATATATATATAAAAGATTTAGATTAAAAAAAAATGCCAGTAACAATTTTAGTTTCCATTTTAGCTCAAATATAAGAACCCTGATTTTAAACATAGATGTATTTATATTTTCAATTGCCTAGCAACTACTCAGAATAAAATAATAAATAAAAAATAAAAAATAAAATAAAAATACTACTTAAAAAACAACTACTGTGTATGCCTTAGCAACTGGCAGCCACCCACACCACTATCTTCATGACGAGTTTTGCATGGGCAAGCATGACTCACATTTTCATTTGAAAATATGAAAATCTAGTTCAAAACTGCATTCTGCAATTACCCACATACACAAAATCTGTTGCATTTAGGCATGCGCATACATTTTTGGAGTGAATTCTAATACACCCACGGAATTCTTAAAAGGCTATTAGTTAAATACACACACACAAAATTCAGACAACATCAGGAGAGGCTCTTGAGAGGAAAGTAATTCATAACGAGGTAGGGAGAGTTAAAGCTCATAAAATAAGTCTAATTGCAAATGCAGAAGGTAATTATCTCAGTAAATTAGCTCACTGCCTTACAGTGGAATAATTTAAGAAGAGCATTAAGAAGTGTTCAGAATGGGAATTCGACTGCAAAGGCTCTGGAGACACAGCGACCGTTTCCGCTTTCCCGTCTTTATTTATAGAATGAGGAAAATACATGATCATCATTATATCTCTATTTAGAGAGAGGAAACATAGGGCTCCTTTAAAGGTTGTGCGTGTGGAAAGAAAGAAAGAAAGAAAGAAAGAAAGAAAGAAAGAAAGAAAGAAAGAAAGAAAGAAAGAAAGAAAGAAAAATAAATGTGATTTAAAGAAAATACAATTTCAGTTGTTCTACTATAAATGTTATGTTTAATTCAATGTGTAATTTGCTGTTTCTCTTAATTGTGAAATGTATAGCATTTTTTTCTGATAAAAAATGGCTTCTAAACCTTTTTTTTCCCCAGCACAATATTATTTTCCAATTAAGGTCAATCTGGTGTGTAAAAAAAATAAAATAAATAAAAAATAAAAAATAGATTATTGCCGTTACCACAAACTGATAATAGTCACAGAGTTAAATTGCTTGACTGGTTCATGTTGCATACACAGCCAATGAGCTTACTGCTTTACATTTAAATGACTTTATTAGCATTTACTAGAGTATTTTGCAGCGCGCTTTCAGAGTTCCTCTGAAACCCTCCACCTCCCCAGCTCCACCTGTATAGATCTTCTTTGGGTTATTATATGTGCTATTTGTGCAGCTGCAGTATGTCATAAAAACTCACAGCATTGTATCTGTGTATGCATTGGCAGTAGCAAGTTACTGTTTTTGCTTTGCAGCAGCAGCATAGCAAATCTATTCTGCCAAAACCAAATACATTAACATCGTCATATCCATTACCATGTTAAAAACTTTACAGAGTTGTCTTGATAGAACTGATATAAATATGATCTACTGCATTATATGGTCATCAGTGAGAATATTCTGATATTAATCAGAATTTGGTCATGTTCAAATTATGTAAGCATCATGTAACGACATGTAAGTAATGTAAACTGATTGCCATAACCAAATTCTAGGTTTCTAGAAATGTCCATTTATGTAAACGTTCACATGACTAGATAATCAAAATCATAAATTAAAATCATAATACTAATGTGCATGTAAACATAATTACTGAAAACACTTCCAGCAGGCTTTGCATCACCAGACACAACACTGCAGTAAGAAAGTGGTAAACACAAATCAGTGAAAACCAATTTTAATGGAGTCAACAGATAAGTTTAAAGAGGATTTATGCATCATTTGGTTTGTATAATTAGTAAAACAGTTTGATTAAACACAAAGCACACTTTACACTCCTGGGGTAAACTGTTTCACCAGAAACATATGAGTGAGAGGCAGCAGTTAGGGGGAAATGATGTCAGTGTGAGATGAAGTGATGAGGGAATGACAGAGAACAACAGAATGATTAGGCAGTTGAGAGAGTGTCTTGCGGTGTTGATTGCTGGAAGATGGAGTGATGAGATGAAAGAAAAAGAGTAATGCTCTGTTCCAAAATCAAGCAAGTTGTTTACAGTGCCATTTTAATGCATTGGGAAGCAAAGGTTTTTCCAAAAGGTAGGCATCTTGTTTATACTGCGTCTTAAGACACTTTGTTTCACCAAATTATAAGACAGCATCACAGGGGAGGCAATTCCAGAAAACACTGTATTTAGTTCAGTGAAAAAGTAAATACAAAATGGTGGATGAGGCAAGAGAAATTTTGATTATAAATAAACTTATTTCATTCAATACCGAAAAATAAAACATTTTTTACAAGTATTTGTGTGTGCTGTGCATTTATACCACCCTTTCATTTGTGATATCCACATATGATTGTTGTATTACGCCTCCTATTTGCAGTCGCATGGAACTTTTGAATTCTATTACAGATTATGGACCGGTATTTTGGCCAATAGCAATGGTTTAAGTAAAAATGGCTTAATAATTGATTTGTTTCTCACAAACACACAGCTTTTCACTTCATAAGATGTTAATGGATTGGAGTGGTATGGATTACTTGTGGATTACTGTGATGTTTTTATCAGCCTTTTGAAATTTCATTTTGACGGCACCCATTCACTCCAGAGGATCCATTGGTGAGCAAGTGATGTAATGCTAAATTTCTCCAAATCTGTTCTGATGAAGAAACAAACTCATCTACATCTTTCTTTAAATACATCGCATACAGTCAGGTGGTCACATACTGTCTAGCCAAAAAAGTTCAAATATTTTAACACAAAATGTGGCATGGTAATTTTGTGAACGTGGAAGACAAGAAATTGTTGAATAAAGTTGCTATTTTTGTGCACAAAAATAGTTTATGTAGCATCATAAAAGTATGGTTGAACCACTGATGTCACATGGACTATTTTAACAATGTACTTACTACCTTTCTGGGCCTTAAATGTAGTAGTTGTGTTGCTGTCTACGCAGGGTCAGAAAGCTCTCTGATTTCATCAGAAATATCTTAATTTGTGTTCAGAAGATAAATAAAGGTCTTGACAGTTTGGAAAGACATAATGGAGAGTAATTAATGATAGAATTTTTAATTTGCAGGTGAACTATCCATTTAATTTAATCCACAAATTCAGCAAACGCATATGGCCCAGTACTACTCTCTTTTGAAAATGAATGACTTCCAGTTAGTTGTTTGTTCAAAAAACAGCTGTAGAGTATTACTCCATTAGTTTAGCGTCATGCTAACATGAACCTAACTGAAAACTCTAAAAAAGATTTAAAATGCCCCTATTTTCTAGCCTTTGTCAACTTCACTAGAATAGCCTCGATCTAACATAAAGTACATGGCAAAACTTGCATTTTGATTTAATGGGTCTTTAAGAGCCTCTCTCTTTTTTGTTGTCTTCTGAGGCACAGTCTCTGTGTGTGAGCACATTACATACACGGTTTGTCCTGCTGTGTAGAATGTTCTAGAAAATGGAGTGATGAGCTGAAAGAGAAGAGCAGACTGATGAGGAAGGTAAGTATGTGTGTGCCCATTGCAGGCTGTGTGAATCCTACTGTGTAGAATGTGCTAGAAGCTCAGCCTGCGCACTGCAAGCGCTGTCTCAGTCAGTCTGCTCAATCAGAAACCAGCTGGAGAAAATCAATACAACAGGGGATTGCTCACTCACTCACACACACGCACACACAAACACTGAACTGTGACAGGCCCTCACCTCACACACTAATGACAGCAGAGAAAATGGCTGCTGCTTCATGACATGTCTGAGGCCCATTTAGTGCTGTCAGGAACAGAAATGATTTCTAAAAGCCTTTTAACGGAGCAAAATGCACTCATTATACAGCTAATTCTCATATCAGAAACGGTAATGAATTGCTTTATGATTTGTTAGTCAATGTGGTGCAATGAATGTTTAACTGTGCATATAACTACTGCTCCCACAAGGAAAGAAAAACAAGGTACAACCCTGATAGGCTGCAAAGGGACAGCGGGAGGTCAATCGTATATAAAAGAGTCCCCTGTTCTACTTCACCTGCTTAGTGCAGATCTTCACCGATCCCATTGCAAAGTGGGACCCAGCTGTGCTGTACCCACTGAGTCGATACATTTGCTACAACAGTTAGCTGAACCAAGTAGGAAAGCTCAACATCTTAAGTTGCTGTAGCCTGATGTCTACTGAAATCAAACCTATGATTTGGAAAGAACCTATACTATACAAATAGAAGGAAAAACAACAAAACTGTGCCAAAAGTATTTTGTTAAAAAGGACTATTTTTTGTTTTTTCAGAGATTAGTTCACTCCAGAATTAAAATTTCCTGATAATTTACTCACCCCTATGTCATCCAAGATGCATTTCCTTCTTTCATTAGTCAAAACGAAATTAAGGTTTTTGAGGAAAACATCTCAGGATTTTTTTTTTTTTCCCTATATGTTACCACATAACCAGTCATAAGTTGCTGGAGTGTATTTGTAGCAATAGCCAAAAATGCACTGTATGCGTCAAAAGTGTTTTATTTTATGCCAAAAAGTAAAGATCATGTTCCATGAAGATATTTTGTAAATTTCCTACCATAAATATATCAAAGCTTTTTGATTAGTAATATGCATTGCTAAGAACTTCATTTGGACAACTTTAAAGGCGATTTTTTTTATTCTTCGCACCCTCAGATTCCAGATTTTCAAATAGTGGAATTTCTAAATTTTGTCATATCATAACAAACCATACATAAATTGAAAGCTTATTTATTCAACTTTCAGGTGATGTAAAAATCTCAATTTTGAAACATTGACCCTCATGACTGTTTTTTTGGTCCAGGGTCACATATAGTGGACTTTAAAGGGAATCACTGGGGTGTCTTACACACTTACACACTAGGCAGAAGTAACGACTCAAGTGTGTGTGCAAAGAAAGTCAAACGTCCTTTGCAAAAAATGTATAACAACAAACAATGTTGGACGATTTTGAAGTTGGAGGAGAAAATGAGATTTAGTACCATACCATACCTTTATGAACCGAAGTGCACAGGCGAAGAACTAACCATGCGTGACCTTTCCAACATAAAGCAATGTGTGAAGTCATAGAAGGGCATCACAGAGCAAGATGAGCATTTGTGGTTTAAAAGTATATAATTTTTTTGTTTATTTTTTAGAAAATGACAGATCGTTTCACGTAGAGCATTTTGAAGCTGCGCTGAAACTGCAATTTGGACCTTCAACCTGCTGATCCCTATTGAAGTCCACTATATGGAGAAAAATCCTGGAATGTTTTCTTCAAAAACCTTAATTTGATGACCCCCCTCATTTAACATTTTAATTCAAAATCACAATTTTTATCAGAAAAAAAAACACAAAATTTCCTTCAAATTAAGCTTCCCTAGATGTTTCAGAAGTGCTTTATTTTTGGAGGGTTCTTAACATCATAAAAATGAGATGTGTTTTTACCTGTCTGCCAGAGATGTTTTAAATATGTGATTAGGCAATCAAGGAAAAAAAAAAAAAAACATTTCTAAAAACTGCATTTTGCATTTGTGCCAGTGAGAAACACTAAAAGATTTCTTCCTTCTAAGTGGTCACAACACCTCTCGAGAATTAAACTGTGAATTGGGAACTACTGCAACACTGAAGCACTAGGCTCTCAGAATGAGGGGCCGGGTGGCGAGTCTAAAGTGGTTGAGGATTTGACGATGTCTGCCAAATTGCACTCTTCAATCTTTCAAAGACTTCACCTGCTTCTTTGTGTCTTCAAAGCATGCCTAGAATGCAACCAGAGCATCTTGAAACAGCCTGGCAGGAACGACAGGAGCACTTCAAGAGCCCTACAGTCTCCGCTCTGCTCCTCCTGGTCCTCCCAGGGTAACATTAGCAATGCTAAATGCATACTACCACTTTGATTAAAAAAGGATGGATAAAAGTGACAGTAAAGACATTTATAAAGTTACAAAAGGTTTCTATTTTAAGTAAATGCTGTTCTTTTGAACATTATTCCTGAAAAATTAAAATATTAGACTGATTTTGGAATAATCATGTGACACTGAAAACTGTAATCCTTTCAGAAAATTTAGGGTTGCCATCACAGGAATAAATTACATACATTTGTACTGCATTTTTGCTCAATTAAATGCACACTTGGTAAGAATAAGACTTCTTTCAAAAACTTTAAAAAATCTTATCTTTGAATGGTAGTGTATGCTAAGCCTTACCAAACTTCAAATTCCTTCCCAAACACTTGGACAAGTAATAGCCATGGTATAAGTCATGGTCATTCTCTTCAATGCAAAAAATGCCACTTTTCTAAGAAGCAGTAAACTGAATAGTATTTAAAAGAGACATTTGTGACTACATTCTAGTGATCATGGCAATAGCTATTCATCAAAAGATGGAGAAGAACATTATTGCATATCTAAAAGTGTGCAGTCAAATGCACTTTAGGCCATTTTAAGAGGCATTTTACAGGTGCATGGATTGCAGTGACGCTATATACAGTTCCAGAAAAGTGCGCCGAATCACGGTCTCCAGCATCCTCCACATCCTAGAATTAGGATCTACCCTCGAAATGACGAATCACACTATGCAAATTGTGTTCAACACAAATTTTTGGCCTGGTTTGCATAATTACTTTAGTGAATCAAGTGCTAAAACAACAAATAAACAACACTCTCAGTATCTGTGATTGATTCTTAGTGGATTCCTAGACTTAATGAACTCAAAGTCGTTGACTTTTTACATCAGCTGTTACAACTGAAAGCTATAGTTAGGTAACCGAGACTGTAGGCACCAGATGTTAACCATTAAGAACAAGAAGGAGTAGCTTATTAGTGAGAGTAATTGATTAAAAGAAGGTTGTGCTGGGTGGTGCTGGCAGGGATCACAAACAGGTGTGTTTGTATGTGAATGTGACAAAGAAGGAAAGATGACTGTTGTTCTGCATGTGTGGGCAACTCCTCCCATCAGCGCAGAAGAGGATTGCACCTGTTGTACAACACAGCTGGATGCTGATCCCACAGCACACCCCAGTGGCAGGTGGAGGAACTTCATGAGGGTAAAATCTGATGTTGTAGACATAAATATTTACGGTTTCAGGCCACACACGCTCAAAAGAAACTAATGTTATTCTCAATACAAAGTGCACTAAAAAGAACTGGTGTAGGATTTACTTTGAAACAGTTTTAACTCAGAAATTTCTACATTTTACAAAGGATTTTATATTAAACATGACATTTTTAAGTAGTTAGTCCAAAAAACATTTAGTTAAAGGGATATTTCACCCAAAAATGAAAATTCATCAGTCAATCAGAAAGACATGGAAGACAAGCACATGGAAGAATTTAAAAGAGATGGCAGAGACTCGTGGAGAGGGTTTTGGGAGACAAGGTAGGATCAGGTGAAGGAGGCAGAGAGATGAAAGATACTGGGGAAGTAAGATTGGAACTGAGGGAGAGCAAAATAAGTTAATGAGTATAGAGATGGGGAAAAGAACGAATAGGAGAGGAGGCAGAATGAGGGAGGAGAGACGAGAAGATGGGAGCATGATCTCGCAGCCGGCTGATTTGCCGCCCCCGTGTTTCCACGGCGATGGGACGGGCGGAGGCAGTGTGCTGTGAAATGTAATCAGTCCATCTCCCTCAGTGCTGTGTCTAATAAATCACACACACAAACACACACACTGTCTAATATATATACGCACATGCCCAGTCTCTGAAATATGTGTGTGGACATGCAATTCATGACTCTGCAAGTCTACAAAACAAGGGAAAACAAGTGGGTAAACGTGACCCACGTTTAAAATTCACTCTGGTTACCACAGTAAACAGCAAGCAGAGTGACTCAGCATGGAACGTCACTATTGCGTCATTATAATGACACTCAAGGGGCCGACATAGTTAAATGTTCCAAAAAGAACCACGTTGGATCACTAAAACACTTTTTAGTTATATTTTCCTTCATGTGAACTAAAAAACCTTTTGTGGAATGAAAAGGTTCTACATTCTATGTAGAAGTTCATTTCCAGGACAAGGAGAAGTTCATTTCCAGAACAAAAATGTACAGATAATTTACTAACCCCCATGTCATCCAAGATGTTTTATCATTTTTTTTCTTCAGTCATAAAGAAATTATGTTTCTTGAGGAATGGTCTCCATATAGTGGACTGTCCTCATGTGGTGCCCTCGAGTTTGAACTTCTAAAATGCAGTTTAAATGCAGCTTCAAAGGGCTCTAAATGATCCCAGTTGAGGAAGAAGTATCTCATCTAGTGAAACGATCTGTAATTTTCTCTTAAAAATTTACACTCTGTGTACTCTGGTTCAATACAGTTAGGGTAGGTCGAAAAACTCCCATCTCATTTTCTCTTCCAACTTCCTACATCGCTGCAGAAGTATAGACCCTGTGTTTACAAAGTGAATGTGTCAAACACCCTTTACAAAAAAAAAAAGGTAAAACAGCGATGTTGGATGATTTTGAATAAAATTAGATGGGGTGAGAGAGTTTTTCGACCTACCTTGTATGGAAAAGTTAGAGTACACAGAGTACGCATACACATCGCAGAGCTAGACAAGACAAGCATTTGAGATTAAAAAGTATAGAAATTGTAATTTAAAAAAAAACAAAAAAAAAACGGATTGTTTCGCTAGATAAGACCCTTTTTCCTCAGCTGGGATTGTTTAAAGCTCTTTGAAGCTGCATTTAAACTGCATTTTGGAAGTTCACCATAGAAGTCCACTATATGGAGAACATTCCTGAAATATTTTCCTCAAGAAACATAATTTCTTTACGACTGAAGAAAGAAAGACATGAACATCCTGGATGACAAGGGGATGAGTAAAGGTTCTCAGTGATGCCATAGACATGAATGTATGAATGTTAAAGAGACCCAATGAAAATGAAAATTTTGTCATTAATTACTTACCTTAATGTTGTTGCAAACCCGTAAGACCTTCGTTCATCTTTGGAACACAATTTAAGATTTTTTTGACAAAATCCAAGACCTTTCTGACCCTGCATTGACAACAAAGCAACTGACACATTCTAGGCCCAGAAAGGTAGTAAAGACATTGCTAAAATAGCCCATCAGTGGTTCAACCGTAACATTATGAAGCTACAAGAATAATTTTTTGTGCTCAAAGAAAACAAAAACACTTTTTGAGTCTGTGTCAGTCTTCGATATGTGGTTGAACCAGTGATGTCAAATGGAGCATTTTAACAATATCCTTACTAGCTTTCTGGGTCTTGAACGTGGTAGTTATGCTGCTGTCTTTGCAGGGTCAAAAAGCTCTTGGTTTTTAACAAAAAATATCTGAAAATTTGTGTTCTGAAGATGAACGAAGCTCTTTTGTCCAATATAATTATTTTAAAGTAAGCAAAAAAAAAAAAAAAAAAAAAGATCAGAAAGAAGGTGAGGAACAGGGTAAAAGACCAGAGCACAAGGATTGCACCATTACAGTTTGGCTCTACGTCAAATGAAATAGCTTTTGTGCCAGCTCTATGACCATCACTGTCACAAAACAAGAGACATTTTAATAGCAGACATGGATGCAGACACTACCCAGACTATGAGGATCATATCAAATGCAATATCTTAAACAAAGCAGCTCTGATTGGCTGCCTCGAGAGATTTTTCTTTACTTTTTTTTAACCATCAGATCTCGGTTGCTTTATGGATACAGAGCCTAATTAAAAGCTGTTACTTATTTATGCAATGCACTCCTCTTCCTACACTTGTCATTCGTGAATATATGACGATGAATTTTAATCAGTTTTGTAATCAAGAAAGCATTGCTGACTACTGAATGCATTTATGAAGTTTTTGTTTAGCAAAACTTTATATATAGCACCTCTCTTTATTAATGTAAGAGTGGTTCATGATGCATTAACAGTTACGGCACTCTTTAACACATTTACAGTATAATAATTTTAGCTAATAGATTTCTATTAATCATTTAGATTTTAGGATTCCAGTTACTCACACTGAGCCTTTCAAACAATCATTTTTGGATTAGTTAATGGTAGGGTTCAGGTTAAGGAGTGGGACTATGCTGGTTTGATAAGAATGTTGTTCTAGGATCAACAAAATATGTTCTTTTTGGCAAAACGACAACGACATCTGTGTTGTCTGTGTGCACAACACCTGGTATAATGCTCAGATGTGGATGATTTAGTGGGGAATTGTGAATAACTGCAAAATGAATTAAATGGCATGGTTTAAGTTTGTTAGGATAATCTTTTTAACGTTGTGTGTAAGGCAAAGACAGAAAGAATAAGAAAATGACATTAAACGCACACTTCAAAGTGTTAAATGTTACAAAAGAGTTATACTTCAAATAAATGCTGTTCTTTGGAACTTCCGTTAAAGAAAAAAAATGTTTCCACTAACTGTTCCACACACTGTTTTCAACACTGATAATAATATACGTTTCTTAAGCACCAAATCAGGATATTATAATGATTTCTGAAGGATCATGTGACACTGAAGACTGGATATGTAACTGCTGGAAATTCTTTTTTTTTTTTTTTTTTTTTTTTTACCTGAACCATGTCTCCAATTTGGTTGCATATACACAATTTCCTGTAATTATTCTACCAAAAGACATAGAAATGATATTTTCTTGACTGCATCCAAATTAGTGGGCTAGGTCTAAACGGGTCAAAAGCAAGAACATTTTGTTTGTTTCATTATCTTTTGTTATATTATTACTATCATTTTATACCTGTTGTCAGCATTTCAGGATGAAATCCCAATAGTATAATTAGCAAACAGGGAAGAGCCTGTATCTTTTTATAGCAATTAGACTAGATTACAGGAAATGCATTCTCCATCTGTGTAAGCATATCCCACAGTTCTACTAAAATGTTTTTGTTGCTTCTTGGTAAACCTCTCTATTATTTTTTTTTTCTTCTTCTTCTGTATCTCCTACTTATGCATTGGTTGAGTTCACGGTTAAAGGTATATTTTGTGACATCAATGTGAAATGTCCACTGAGTGGTGCTAAAGAGTGTTCATTTTTTTCCCCCATAACAGATGAGCATCTGGTATGTTTTATGTTACGTTGGTTTTGTACGCGTCACTGCAGTTCTGACTTGAAATTTTGAGTGGCATTGAGTGCCGCTATAACTGTAATTCTCCATGACATTTAAAATAACGCACCATTTGCACTACACCTAAACCTAACAGTAACACAAATAAATGTGATGTAAAAACAACTGCAATCATGCCATTTTAACTTGTTTTCAAACTCTCATCTTTCAGCTCTTTCATCGTGAGTTATGTTTTTCATAATCATAATCATAATTCATAATCACAATCATAATTTTATACAAAAACGATTACAAGTGCTCACTGTTTTACCTCCTTTAGTGTTCATTGTTGTTGGAAACTGTAATGATATGTACTTATTGGTACGTATTTCGCGTCTTGCAAAAAAAGTTCCCCCAGGTACGTTTTCGTCATGAGATTAGGTAGGAACAGGCACAATCATTATTTCCAAACAGGTTTCCAAAAACTCCAACTTGTAACATAGGAGTCAGATACAAGTGGATCCATTTGCAAACTTTATTGAGGAGAACACTCATAGTCGAACAGGCAGGGTCAGGACCACGAAGGAACCACAAAGAAAACATAAAGGGTAGTAAATGTCAGAGCGAGAAGTCGAGGCAGGCGGCGAGCAGCAAACGTTATCCAACAAACAATGCAAGGGGGTCGATAGGCGGGCAGAGAGCAATCAGGAACAGGAACCGACAACGGGGAACCAAACAAGGGAAATAATGCTCGGAAATAACAGACTAGCTTATCAAGACTTTGCGATTTATACAGAGAAATGAAGCTGTATTAAAAGTCCATGTGGTGACCTAAGATGGCTGACTAGGGTGAAGGTGAAGGGTGACAAGAAGGGGTTATGGGTAATGGAGTGTGTTATAGTCCAGTGTACATTGAAGGTGAGAGGAGGGAGCCGCAGCGGCACGCTTCACGACACAACTAACCCTTTCTCTATGCCCCCTCTCTGATGTTATTCAGCCCCACCTCAAAGGACATCAGTTGATCTAGACATTCTCAGCAGCCATTCCTAATATGCTGATTTGTATAGAAGAAACATTTCTTCTTATTTTAGAGGTTGGAAAAATAATAAAGTTGTGCTGCATGTTTATTTATTCATTTGTGTAATCCATGATACTTTCAGATAAGAAAGGATAAGTCAAGCCAATGAAATAGAAAAATGTATTTTACCACTTGAGGTTTAATCCATGAGCACCAGCAGCAGGAAAATCCGCAGATTCCAAGCTCGATGACATCCTACTTAGTTCTCACATCGGACATGTAAATGGCCTCATTTCTCTTATCTTAATATTAATGACAGACATATTATCTGACTACAATCCTTAAGCAGAAAAAATTATTTTACTATTAACACAGTGACCCAGCCCACTGGCTTCCTTTTCTTTGTCTCCCTTTCCCTCCGTCTGTCTTTCTGAGTTTGGGAGTCAGGCAATTTGCAGGGCTCTGCGATGTGTGACAGCGCAAGGTAGAGCATTTCATTCCATCATTTAGCTGGAGAGCGTGCGCGAATGTGTGTTCATAAGGCTTGGGGGGGCAAGGTGGAGCGTTGAAGTCCATCATTTACCTGCAGTGTGTGTGAGTGCATTAATCAGCCTGAAAGAGCAGCGACTGACATTCTTTACACACGCTGGCAAGCACATCCACGTGGTCACAAACACGTCACAGTCACCACAAACTGGAGTCCGTGTTTATTTGCTTTTCATTTCATGTCCTTGGGTTTTCCTCTATCTTTTGTTTTATTTGTGCCATATCTCCCTTATTTCCTACACGCCTTACAAGCTCACACTTTTATTCTTGCTCATTCTCTCATTTTTTTCCTCATGCAATTCATGCATCTCTGATGATAAATCCACTTCACATTTTCATCTCTTGAACATTTCTTCACTCATTTTCCTGCCTCGCTCCTGAATCCTAATTCTTGTTTGTCAGGTACCATTTCTAACACTTTGCTGAGATGCACAGACAGCAAACTCGCCAGGAAAGTGGACTGATGCGTGGTTACATGAGTGTAAACTTGTGCATGTGACTGAACAGATTGATTTGGTGCCACTAACTTAATACATATTTTGTGTGCACCCCTAGTTTTATGGCTGCAACTTGTGTGTGTGCGTGTGTGTGTGTGTCTGAAAAACAGATTAGAAAGGGCATAAGAGGCCAGGAATGAAAAAGTAGCAACGTAATGGAAGAAAACGGCTGCTTTAAGAGTAGAAAAACAGACTGCCCAGGTATTTGCAACCTCCTATACACATAAAGTGGCACTAAAATGTATTTGGACACTTAGGTTGCACATAAAAGTGGCATCTTGCATGAAAACTGTGCTTGTGGTAGATTTACATTCATGCATTTGGCAGATGCTTTTATCCAAAGTGACTTACACTGCATTCAAACTATACTTTTTATTTTTTTTCCAATTCATAAATTTCCTTGGAACCAGAGCCATGACCTTGGCTTTGTTAGAGCTGTGCTAGACAGTTCGAGCAACATGAAGAAAGCATTATTTTTGTTAAAATAAATGCCACTTGGTTTGATATTTTGCAATGTAATGACTTTCATAAATGTAGCTTACTTACTGGGCTGTACAAGTATTAGCAATACACCATATTACAAAATCATATATATTAGATTAAGAAAACTACTTTGTTTTTTTCACTTCACAATTACTGTATTATATATATAGAATGCAGTATAATATATTGCTAGCATGATTAACATGCTTTTTAACATGAGTAACATAATCCTAGCATGTTTCTAACATAATTAATGTTGTAAGCATGTTGCTAACATGTTTTATGATTATTAACATGTTAACATGCTTATAGCATGATTAGCATGTTGTCAGCATGTTGCTAGCATGTCCTAAGTTGATTAACATGTTGCTAGCATGTTTCCAACATAATAATTTGTTAATTAGTGTTGTTAGCATGTTGCTAGCATGTTTTCAAGACGATAAACATGTTGCTAACATATTTCTAGCATAATTAGTGTTGTTAGCATGTTTTTAGCATTATTAACATGTTTCTAGCATGATTAGCATGTTGTCAGCATGCTGCTATCATGTTTTAACATCTGCATACCCTCATGATTATGCATGAATATCACAAATGTTTTTAATGTCAGATAATTTTAGGGCAAGGCCAGGTTACAGTAGAAGTTAGTTTGTAAGATGTGATGTGGTTAGTATTGCTTTCCTCAACAAAAATCATGACTAAATTTCAGTCAACGAACCTTTATCACATGACGAATAAAAATGAGACTAAATGTGGTTTACAAAATGTCTAAAATGTCTCTTCATTTTCTTTGACCAAATCGAGACAAAACTAAACGTTATAACGTTATTTTGACGTATTATTATTATTTTGCAGTATTTCTGTTTCCAGTGGCTCACTACAGGGGCTTCATCAGGTCGAACTGCGCAGACGCAGGCGACGTCACTTCCTCAAGCCCCACTCGACCCATTATTTAGAAGATGACAACAAACAAAGGCTGTATCGAGAGTGAATTCGGACACCGAGTGCACCAGAAGGACTGCCGCTTTTGCATAGTTTGCTTGCCGTTTAACCATCATTTGAAACGGCAGTTCCAGTAGTAAGACTAAATTATCTATCTTGAACTCTGTCACGGAAATTATGTAAAAAAAAAAAAACCTAGTTAAACGATTTAATCATTTGTACCTGTGTTGTATTACACTGTATGATGCCGTGGACAAGCGCGTTGTAAAATAAATGGATGGATGATTCAGCTGCGGGCACCATCTTTTGGCGAGATGCGAGAATTAATTTGGCGCTTGACTCTCACAGTGCATAGGGTTATCTCTAGCTCTTGAATGTACATCGTTGTACACTCGTTTTTGCGGTGCATTGTGGGATTGAATGAGCGCACTCAAGAATGTCTACTATGGTTTTGAACACCACTAAAAATGCCTGTCGCCTCAAATAGTGCAGCCAGTGCCTCCCATCCCATTATATCTCTCTAAGGTCCAAACCATTTGTAGTGTTATATCTTTTAACAGTTTTTATGATGCAGAATCTGACTTCAGTTTACAAGCAATACAAGTAACAGACACATATTTTATTTGCACTTTTTATTATGTTATTGAAGCTCGAGCATTTAAACACCTTGTTTATCTTAGTTAAATTTGAATGTATTTTCTGTATTTTCTGGCATTGTGTGTGATGCTATTTTATTTTATTTATTGTTATTTTATTTAAATGTTTGTGTGTGTACTTCTAACATGTTTGGTTGGTAAAATAAATGTAAATCAGAGCATCTTCTGTGTATGGAATGGATGTATTCTTGAGTCTATAAAGTAACAGCAATATAATAAGATAACCTTGTTTGAAATGGATTTGGCTAAAAGAAAATGTTGGTTTTGTCTATACTACTAGGTACTTATACTATACTGACTGGGTTAAATAGAATTGCATTATTAAAAATACTACTAAAACTAGACTAAATGTCATCAGTTTTTGTTGACTAAAACTAGATGAAAATAGTCATAGATAATTCTGACTAAAATAAGACTAAAATGCTAAAAAGAATATGAATGTGACATAAAACTAATAAAAACTAAAATGACAGCTTCACACAAAGACTAGACTAATACTAAAATTCAAACAGGCCGCTAAAAACAACACTAGATGTGGTGCAAAAGTTCCTGAAATTAATAACTGAGTGGATATGTACACTCATGTATTCAAGGTGTAAGGAAAACATGTTTTTTTTTTTACTTGAGAGTAAACAGTAATACTTTTTGCTTGATAGTTACACCACATGACATTTTTGGTCATTATTATTAAACCTTTTGTGAAAAAGGTAAAAAATAAAAAGTAAAAACCATATGACCAACATATAATATAAAGAGCAAACATCTAAGAAATAAGACACGGTCACGGAAAAAAATAAAATAAAATAAATTTAGAAGTATTTAGAAGATTTTAGTTTTTACTGTAGACGCTCTTACACATCATTGACCCTAATGTTTTCAAAGTAAGATTCATCAACAGGAACACCTTTTATCACTAAAAAAATAAGGTCACCTGTACAGAATAGAATGTCATTAAACTTTGTCTGTTTTGTAAAGACATTCAAGCTGATGAGTGGAAGTATTTAATGCTAACAGCAGAAGTAAACAGTAAGAGCAGAAGGTGTTATTGAACAGGTAATCTTCATTCTGTGTGTAGCTGCAGGGGTTAATCCTGACTTTGACCTCTTGGATTAATCTCTCAGGGATGGTTAACCTGCTGACCCCTGTAATCACCATGGAGACGGCATGACCGTCAGAGTGCATCAGTGAGTAACCCTTCTCTGTTTCCACAGGCGCGCTTGTGGGCGTGCAGAAGTGCATGATGGGTAAACAGCTAGAAGTGTAGAAGAATGCATGAAGCTTTTGAGAATGTTTAAGTATGTATATGTGCGCGCTATGATGTGTGGAGAATACTAACATAAAAACAACAGGTTTGAATTTCACAAAAAAACATTTACCATTTCACCTGTCTGATTCTTAAAGTAGCTGCAGAGAAACAAAGGGTGAAAAGACAAACTGGAGAACCAAATCAGATACATTAACAAAATAATTTAGTCTGGTTAGGTCAAACAGACCAGCTGATTAATTGAAAAAAATGGCTTTTACAAAGGATTTGTTTATGTTATTCATTTCCTTGTGGAGTTTTCTAATAAATAAACGATTATATGGTTTCAGAAAAGTTGTTATACAACATATTTTTAATTTAAATTTCATATTTTCATAGAACTGCAAATTATAGTTTACATCTTAATTTGCACTCAGACTGTGAGAGAGCATTTTATCTTTGTTATTATCTTAAAACTATTCTTTCTTTCTTTCTTTTAATAAATGTATACTTTTATTTAGCATGTTGCTAACATGTTAACATGTTTCTAGCATAATTAGCATGCTGCTAGCATGTTTTTTTTTAAAATAATCAGCATGTTTAGCATGTTTATAGCATGTTGCTATTATGTTTCTACCATAGCATGATTAACATATTATTAACATGATAAACATGTTGCTAGTATGTTTCTAGCATAATTAGCATGTTCCTAACATCTTGGTAACAAGTTTTTAGCATTATTAACATGTCACCATGTTTTTAGTATGATTAGCATGTTTCTAACATGTTGCTAGCCTGCTTCTAGCATTAACATGTTGCTAGCATGTTTTAACATAATTAGCATGTTCTTCACGTTTTAGCGTGTTTCTAGCATAATTAATGTTAGAATGTTGCTAGCATGTTTTTAACATTATTGACATGTTCACATGTTACCATTTTACATGAGTAGCACGTTGTTAGCATGTTGCTAGCCTGCTTCTAGTATTATGAACATGTTGCTAGCATATCTATAGCATAATTAATGTTGTTAGCATGTTTCTATCATGATTATGTTGTTAACATTATTATTATGATTCATATTTTGCTAGCATGATCTTTGCACATTTTTCATGTTGCTAACATGTTTCTAGCATGATTAGCTTGTTCTTTGCATATTTAACATGATTAATATTTTGCTAGCATGTTTCAAGCATAATTAGTGCTGTTAGCATTTTGCTAACATGTTTTAGCATGGTTAGCATTATTACTATGTTGTTCACATATTGCTAGCATGTTTCTAACATGATTAGCATGTTATTTGCACATTTTCCATGCTGTTAACATGTTACTAGCATGTTTTTAGCATCATCACCATGTTGTCTGCATGCTTCTAGCATGATTAGCATGTTCTTCGCACATGATTAATATTTTGCTAGCATGTTTCTAGCCTAATTAGTGTTGTTAGCATATTGCTAACATGTTTTAACATAGTTACCATGATGTTACTAGCATGTTAGCATGTTCTAACATAATTCATATGTTGCCAGCATGTTTATAGCATAGTTTAATTATTGTTGTTAGAATGTTGCTAACATGTTTTCAGCATGTTGCTAACATGTTTCTAGCATGATTAGCATGCTTCTAGCATAATTAATGTTATCATGTTGCTAGCATGTTTTAGCATGGTTAGCATGCTGACATTGATCTGGGAGTTTAAATTTAGAATTTTGGAATTTTGGAGTTTAACCCTTTCACACGTGAGTTTAAAGTATTCTATCTGAGCCCCCCAGGGTGTTTTTTTTTTAGGCGACCGTTATTTTAGAACGTATCGCTTTATTGTTTCCATGGCGACGCGTCATGCTTGTCACGTGGCACACCGCAGCCACAATAGAGCTGTAAGACAGATGGATCGTGTTTATTTCGTTTTTCTTATTTTCTTATTTATATTCACAAACGTACTCACTATATTATGAAACATCTGATATTCCGATTCTGAAATATGTGCAAGTAAATGTATTTGGAAGTTTAAACACTTTTATAATGACCCTGTTAGTCGCTCTGTGCCGAGTGATGGGCGCCACCATGTTAGTCACGCTGAATCCGAGTGGTAACACGCAAATTCATCCTCTCCTCCCGAAAGACATTAAAGTAAGTCTCCGATGAGCTAGGAGAAGAGCAGAGTAAACTTTACAGTTACCTACACAAATGTGTATATGATATTAATAAAACATGTCGTCAGATTATATTTGTAAGATCATTATTGCCGCTTCCATAGACATCAGCGTGTGTTTTACAAACCATAAATGTATGGTTTTGCTAGTACTTATGTGTATTTAAATGTGTGGAACCTAAAATAAGCATTATATGGTTGAAAACACTTAATAGTTGTGATAATATGACAAGAGCTCAGCGCCAAATCGGATTTGAATTCAGCAGCTGATCACGTGATGCGCTCAACGTTCGAATCACACTGGTGTGATCGTACGCTCCAGGGACCAGCCAAGACTGATCACACCGGTGTGATCGTACGCGTCAAAGGGTTAAATAGTTTGGGCTCAATTGATTCCGTTAATGTAAATCTGTGGGATTTTTATGATTTTTAATCTTTATGTTTATGAAAACTGTAAATCGGATCAGTTAGAAGAGTCATAGCAACTAAATGCAGAACAGGTTGAAGCTCTGACCCGAGTTTGGTGGTTGTAGCTTTAAAGCCATAGGAGTAGATACTGAATAAACTTTAGCTCAGAAGAAGAAGAACCTTATATAGCAGATCAGTAAGTTGACTTTTTCAAGCCAACTTAATAATATTACACAATATTACTGTATTTTTAAACAAATAAATGTAGCCATATTATTTATTTATTTTCCCCACTTCTAAAGCTTATGTTCCTAACGCAATGCAACACAACAGCAGCTTAAATGCAATTGACTGTGCAGATGGTGATCGCCTAGAAGGAAGAATGGAAAATAAAACAATTTATTACAGACAGCTGTGTTAAATTTTTGTGGGCCAGAAGAATCTCATAAATGCTTGCTTATCACTGCAAATGACATCTGGCCTTTAAACACTCTACTACAAACCTTAACCGATCTCTCTCTCTCTGTTGCATACACATCCCCAATGCAGTTTAAGCACCAAATTGTAAAGTGATGAATAATCCAGCTTAATTGATCAGAGAGTAGTGAGTAAGAGCCTGCAGTGTTTGCAGGTGCAACAGACCTTTTAATAACAGCACACAATGGCTCATAGAAAATAAACACAGAGCAGAGGATAATTATGTAGCCTAAGACTAAATGTGCATGTTTGTGTAATCGCACTCAAGGATGTTTGTGTACATGTGATTAACAGAAAATATTGAGCATTAGAAGGGCTTACAGTCAACTCATATGGAAACAAATGAACTGGTGAACAGAATTTATTGGAGTATTACAGTACACATTTGACTGAATATTTTATTCAAAGCAACTTACACTGAAATTAAGATATACGTTTTATCAAACATCACATTTCCTGGGAATCTGGAATCTGAATTGCTAAAAATGCCAAGGTCATCGGTTTGATTCCCAGGGAACAGTGTATCTTGAATATAGTGCAAGTTGCTTCTTGAGGAAAAAAGCATCTGCTAAATGCATAAATATAAATTTAGTACACAAAAACAGTTACATCTATGTCAGATTCAGTTTAATGAATCATTTATTCAGACTGTTCATGTAAATAAACCCATTCAAGAAGTGATTTACTATGTTGACTCATTGAATCGTTGGATTTCTTGCACAGAAGTAAATAAACCCTTTCAAAAATCTATGCATCATTTTGATTAACTGAATTATGCTATTTCCTACAGAAATAAACCCCTTTAAAAAATGAACCACCAGTTTGATTCATTAAAATATTTAATTCTGCCTGTGTACTATCATATCTTTTTATGTCTTTTTGTACCACCAAAAGTTACATTTTACTGTTTTATGTAATAAAATATAGTTTTATTAGTTGCAATGAGTGACTTTTTGATGAAAGGAATCAAATCAAGTGGGATGAATCAAAACCTCTGGTACAAAATATATTAGTTCAAATGTAATGCTGTTAAACTTGATGCTACACTAAGATCCTCATCTTTGGCCGGATACAGTAAAAACTGATCTGACTGTAATAATAAATGATATAATTTAATATAGCCCCTTGAATAGTAGATCAATTGCAATTTTGTTAGAAGAGCTTCTTCAGAGAAGCCAAACAGTACTTTAACTCCTTTAAATCATGACTAGCTTGTAACTTGGAAAGCAATTTCAAAGAAACTTCCCTAACACTGATGCAGCATATGAAACAAAACAATCTCATGAGACCAGGAGCTTCCTGACAAAAATAACACACACACACACACACACACACACACACACTACAGACTAATAATAAATTATTGTACATCATGAAATAAACAGCAAGTCTGAAAATAAACAACACGCTTTCCTAGGCCACTTGAGAATGGACGAGCAGAATACATTCTCAAAACTACAAAAGAATAACTGGCAACTGTGTCTCTGGATTTGTCTGGATGACTTATAAATGACCACACTTAATGAGCAGTAACTCTCTCTTTCTCTCTTTTCTTAAAATCAAGTTTTAATGACTTACACTGCACAAATTCATACGAAATTGCGCCTTGTAAAATTGTTACATATTTTTACCCAATGCTTTACTTCGTTTCTGCAAAACCTAAAAAAAAACATATTCACATATCAAAATGACATACTTCACCTTTAAGGTCACACTTGCTCATTTGCACACAAATGCACAAAACTTTTCAAAGTCTAACCCGCCCAAACTAACCACCTCCTCCTAATTTAAATCCAGCCTGCAGCTTTTCACATTTTTATTAGTGTTTATTTGTTTACCTGTTTGATGAATTATTCACATGTTCCATCATTAATTAATCTATTCATTCTGTAGAAATTGGAAAACACAGCATCCTTGGGTGATGCATTATGGAGCTAGTGCAGAAAAATCTTCAAAAAGAGTCTACTATATCATGCAGAAACTGATCGCTGTCACATTTTTGGCTAAAATGAAAATTCTTTATGATGCAGTACACTTTTTTTTTTTAACTTATATGCACTTATAATGAAACCTGGGAGAAGTTCATTACAAAACATTTATTCATGCATGCATGCATGCATTTCTACTAAATCACTTATTGTTTTGTATATGTTGTAAGCTATATAAGCTAAAAAAAAAAAATAAAATAAAAAAAAGTCACAATCTTTCACACCTGAAAAATCAGCTCCACAGAATAGAACAATTTCCGTAACCTCTAAATTTTCCCGGCAAATTATAGGCTTTATTAGTAATCAACTTTGTGCTAAACTGTGCAATAATCTAATCACATCCAATGGCAATCCCTCCAGCCCAGTCTGACAATCCCATGGCTTACATTTTAAAGCTGGGACTCTGATCCAGTAATGCTTTGGCAATACAAATGTACCACTATTTGTCATGCCAATGAAGCTCACTATGTGTGTGTGTGTGTGTGTGTGTGTGTGTGTGTGTGTGTATCCCCATGTGTAAAGAAGTGAAGTCAGCAGAGGTTGTGCATCAGTAGTCTGTTTAATAGAATCCCTGTGTCTTAACATGGCTGTCTGAACGTTAGTCAGGAATACTCTTTGCCTGGTGTCTTTAATCACACTTTGCGGCAAAAAAAGCTGCAGTCTCAGTAAACCCACACGTGTGACGAACAGCTCTTAGCCGTTCAAACATCTTTACAGATGTTCTTCTCTCTGACACTGTCAAGGTGTAACATTAAATGTCAACAGACTTAGCAGACTTGATGTGCAAAAAGCTTCATTGATAATGAAAATATTTCTAGTTTGCCATATTGCTCACTTGTGGTGTAGATGGAGTATTAGAATAAAGACATGAGGAAAAAAAAGAAATGCTGCTGAATGAAACATTTCAACCTTTGGACTATTCTGACACTTGGTTCGAACCCAAGTCACAAGGCTGTTCTAAAAAGGGTCTCAGACAGCAGGGGAAAAAAAAGCTAAAGTGCAACTAATAGTACAGTCACGAAAATTGACATAAATTGGTTTAATCTTCTTTGAAAGGGAGGAAAAACACACATTCCCAGATTTTTTTGCTGCAGTCATCAAAGGCATTCAATTAATCTCTACAATATTTTGCATGTCACTTGATAATATGTCTAAAACTAATACAATATTTAACCAAATGTTTGTTTTACATGATGGCTGACAAATATCACTTTAGCTGTGGATGTTTTGTTGCTGTTGTGCATTTAAAATTCAAATTTTCTATTCAGCATATGTCAATATAATTTTGCATATTGGGCTGATGCTGCTCACAGTACATATTGACACTTCAATGCTCAATTTTAAGGGCATATTGTCACTTTAGTACATTAAACCTTTAAATGGCAGCCCAGGTATTAAGACTTGTATGGTTTAACCCTCTGGGGTCGAAGACCGCGCCGGCGCGTTTTGGTGCGTTTTTTTTAAAAGCCCTCTATATAAACTTAAATTACTCCGTCAGTTTTGATCGTACAGATAAGATAAATACATCAATCGAATCTGTAAAGGGTCTACTTTTATTTGCACAGACACTTAATAACAATGAAACGGTGAGTTTTTGACAAATAAAGAAAATATACAGGGAGTGCTGTGTGCCGCGTTAGTCTCTGTGCTCTTCATTTTGAAACGCGTCACTTAAATGATCAAATACTCGGCGAAAACAGCACATGGAGACATTATACACATACCTGGAGAAAGCTTGATATTTCTACTCTTAAACGAAGTAAGTCTTATCGAAAACAAATATTCTGTGATAAAGTAATCCTTATGAAAACGTAAATGATAACGTAAATGAGGTCTCTTATTGAAAAATGTAGTAGAAAACCCATTAAAGATATACAGTATTAATACATATTTTGGGGGCAGCATTATTTCAATGACGTAAAATTGTTGCACTTGGTGAGCTACTGGTGCTCCCTGCTATTTTTACCGCAACACAACTCAACGGCAGGAAGTAAACATGCCGACGCTTGTCATGACGCCACAGCCACTGAAAAAGTTTCTCAGCGCAAATCAATGGTACGACTTTTGGTTTCTAAATATGCTTAGATCCATCGTCACCTGCAAGCTCTTTTAGGTGTGGTCATTGTATTAGTATTTTATTTTCAGAGTCGTGTTACGATAAAAATAGCAACAGGTAGTGCCAGTAGCTCACCGAAAATGAATAACGCAAGTCTTTACTATTTTTTTTATTTTTTTATTTTTAGTAAGAGACATAATTTATGTTATATTAAGCCATACAAGTCTTAAAGGGGACTACTTGTGCCCCTTTTTACAAGATTTAAAATAAGTCTCTGATGTGAGTGTGTAGTTTTACCACAAAATATCCTACAGGTATTTTTTTTTCTTTATAGCTTGTTGAAATTGCCACTTTTAGGCTATGAGCCAGAACACACTGTTTTTGTGTTTGTCCCTTTAAATGCAAATAAGCTCGTGCTTCCGCCCCCTTTTCAGATGAAGGTGGAGCTTCTAGAACCTAAAACGCTTGGGAGACATTCTCGTCAGTGCAGCAATGGCGGACTGTGTCAATTCACTCAGGGGGTGGTTCTATGTTAAAACGGCAGTGTCTGTCAACATTTGTGGGCGTGGCCTGTAGCTAACGTGATGTCACATTAGCACCAATGCTGAAAACAGGTCATTGGGAGACACAGTTTATGACATGGGGATTAAAAAAAAAAGGAGTGGGTGGATTTTTATCACTATAAGGTGGTGTGTACACACACTGCCAACACATGAATTTTGCATAATAGGCCCGCTTTAATAACCAGGGTTCCCTTTAAGTATTAACTATCAGAAAACAACATACAAAAATGGTTCCCTTTGAGGTACAACAACTTGTAATTGGGCCAGTACTGTTTTTTGCCTAATATAAAGAACATGTTGTTCAATGGAAAAGTTCCATGAATGTTAAAGGTTCTTAAATAGGTCATAAATCAAGTTTTAATTACAGTGATAGCTGCAGACGTACATTTGTTGCTGCCATAAAGCAATCCGCCCTTTTCATATTTTGTACCAACTCAAGAAACGTACATACTCCCAGAGCAGATGTTTGAGGGGAAACAAAACAAAAGCCTTTCACATTATTAGAAGTCAGTGTACAATCAAAATGGTTTTGAAACTTCTATTTAAAGTTTAAAAGCTTACATTCATTTGCTTTGCTATAGTAAATGTACTTTTCCCCCCTTTTTTGTGAGAATGCTGTGTCCAGTCACCTGTCAAAGCTTGGGTGTTGAAGCAGAACCATTTAAATACTCCAATGTCTTGTTAAAAACATATCAACCTCTCAGTTCTATACTACTTGTTGATGTTAAATGGCCACAGATGATGGCCTGGAAGGCACAGGACCAATTAACAGAAAGAACTGCTGTCCCATGACAACCTGCAGTTCAATTCAATTAGCTGGATCAATAAGGAGCATGAGAAGGCAGTAACAGAAGACATTTCTACTCGTTTCTGCTTATGTGAAGAGCTGTTTCCCAGGACGCAGTTTAAGCCTAGTCTACAGTGACAACAACAACAAGCACTTGGCGAATCAGCACTGACAGTTTAATTTAGGCATTGTCGTAATCCATGTTTAGGTAGCACTGAAAAGTGGTGTTTTTGTTCTTTTTTTACTATGCATAGAGTAGCTTTGGAAGAGAACAAAAGGCATCAGCAAATCTGAATACACCAAAATGTTAATTTTTAATTTTAAATGCGGCAGTGGATATAACCTATGACACGAGTGAGGCATATTGAATTTCTAAAGAAAGACTCACGATCTGCATCATATCTAAAGGCCTGAGCTTATGGAAACTTATTGCCTGTATTCCTTATGGTGTCAAATGTAAATATAATATCTTTACAAACCTGAAACTGGAAATGGCACTGATCTGATCGTGACAGTTTGATGACTGGAGAACAATTTCATTGTAAACCTGTGTTCCTAACACGAAAAAATGTTATTGTTGATCTGTGAAAACCTTTTTTCACCAAATCTCTCCTTTGTATTTTTCTTCTAAAATAGGGCTGCTACTGGCAAAGTTCGAGAAACATTACAACAGCAGTTTTTAGTCTTTTTTGCTCCTTTCAGGATGAAAAAAAAACCCATGGCCATATCCGCAGGAAGTGCCCACTTATATAGGAAATCTAACAACAGTGTATTCTGTTCCTGTCCTCACTCCAGGGTCTATCTTCAGCTACCGTGAGTGCGTCCAAGTCTGTGCGAGCGTTTATTGATGAATCACTTTCTTGGCAAGAATAAAAAGAGGCTAATGCACTCTTCGGTGGGTGTGAGAGAAAGAGCTAATGCTTGTAATTAAGCTATCGACGGCTGTTAGCGTGCTAGCGTCAGATCTCTGTGGACGTTATTGAATCCAGCGCCTATTGTGACAATAATGCTTCATTACTAGGACTTCTTAAGATTGATTGATTGGTGCAGAGCAAATCTTACAGGAGAGAATTTTGATTCTCAGACTGTTTATGGATCGAAGCTGAATCTCAGACTGTTTTCAGACTGCTATTTCTCACCAACAGGAGAATGCAGCTATTAAGAAGCTTCCGGCGTTTGTGTAAAAAAAAAAAAAAAGGAAAAAAAATCGAAGATATTTCCTCAAACAAACACACACAATAGTAGAAAGTGATAACAAGTGTTGTGCATATAACTAACCAGAAGTAATAAAACTCCTAAATGTGCTTTGCTAAACACTCCTGGTAAATCTAATTTTCTCTAGTAAATCAGTTCCTTGTTCAATCACCTCATAACAACTCATGTTAAATGTATTATCATTATAAAGAATATATAACCCAAAACCAGCAAAGACCATTCCATTCAACAAAACCCTCTACATTGTAGCTTAATACAAGCTTTACAGGTGAAAACATGAATTTCCTTTCCATTTTTCTTTACTGTGAAAATAACACCTTAGGTATAACAAGCTCTCACTATCATGGCTTTGAAGAAACCAGTCAGAGTTCTGGATTTAAACCAACCCTTTAAACAGCAACACCACCTGTGGCCATGCTTTTTTCTCATGCATTGTGTACATTGAGATTAATGAGTGAAACAAATGCATTAAACACAACTGCAGCATGCTAAATCCTCTATTGAAGCTCACACGACCTTTTTGTTAATGGTGATTTATACAATACCCTCCAAAGCTGTCTCACAACAATAACCCTTAAGCATTTGTTAATGTCATTTTGTTGTTTTAGAAAGTTCATAACTCTTCTGATTTCAACAATTCCAGAGTTTTATCAGTTGCTTATGTGTAAACTACTTTAGTTTCACAAACATCTACTTAGCACCACCTAAATTACTTAAAGCAGTTGTTTGAGTAAATAATGTATAGCCAGACTTTCAACAATCAGCATACCAAGTCTAGTCCATTTTCTGCTTATTTTAGCCCACTGCCCACTTATGGGTGGGTAAGACTACACAATTTTTTATCAGTTACAACAGTCACCATGTCACAACATGTCGGATCTACACAATGCTATCCAACCATTTAATGCTTGCAGTCTTAGACTAGAAGGTGCCATGAGCATACACAAACAATGGCTAACGTGTTTTGCTCTGTTTTGACATTTGAAATGCCCAAAAAAGTGAGGAAACCTGACAGTGGACACAAATCTAGATCGCATGAGGGGTCAGTATGGACTGGCAAAGGAAACTGAGGTAAAACAGTTTTTATTTGACCTTTTTTCTGTAGCGTGTTTTCGTCCCTCAAGGAAACATTATAAATGCAGGAGTATTTTTCCCATAGCTCCACAAACATTGCCTTCATTGTAAAATTCCACTTAGCAGGACCAACACTATTGTCTGTCTTTTCAGCCTGTTTGTAAGCATGTACGAAGGCACTTCTGTGCTCCGAAACCAAAAACAATTAAACATTTTTTGTGTTTTTGTGGTGACACTGTGAAGCATCGCAGATGTGGGATTGGCCAATTGTTTTTTTTTTTTTTCGAGGCAGATTGTGTCAAAATCAGGCTAAAATTATGTAGTATGAACCAGGCTATAGACAAGAAAAGACAATAAAGCAACCAACCACAAATTTTTCACTTTTTTTCATGCAGCTTCTAGGCTTGGGTTAACCTGAAATCTATGGAAGCCCGTTTCCGCCGCTGAATAAAAAAAAAAAAAAAAGGTTATTGAGACTTTTTATCTCACAATTCTGACTTTTCTTCTCAGAATTGCATGATACAAACTCACAATTCTGCTTTTTTTTCCCAGAATCGTTAGAGATAAACTTACAATTCTGAGTTTTTTTTTTATATAATTGTGTGACATAAACTCACAGTTGCGAGTTCTAAAGTCAGAATTGCGAGATAAAAACTCACAATTGCAAGTTATAAAGTCCAATTTTGAGGGAAAAGAAGACTAATATATTCGAGTTTAAATCTCACAATTCTGACTTAATAACTCGCAATTACATGTTATAAACTCAAAACTGCGAAATATAAACTCGCAACTCATAAAAAAGTTGCAATTGTGAGATATAAATTAGCAAGTCAGAATTGTGAGTTTATATCTTGCAATTCTGACTTTATTTCTCAGAACTGCAACTTTATATATATATTTTTTAATTATTAATTTATTTACATTTATGTCTTGTAATTCTCATAATTCCAAATTAAAGCTTTGTTTCATCCAATTCTGAGGAAAAAAAAAAAGTCAGAATTGTGAGATGCAAACTCGCAATTGTCCAAAAAAAAAGTCAGAATTGTGAGATAAAAAGTCACAGTTACATTTTTTTTGTTTTTATAAAGTGCTCTCCAATTAGGTCTTTAGACATTATCAAAATAAACTTTATGAAAATAAATCAACCTATTAAAGTAACTTGCATTTAGCATTGATGTCCAACAATCATTTCCTTTCGATTACATAATAATAGCATTATTTCCACATCACAGTCAGATATGCATTTCTGGCAGCTGGGTTGCCTGATTACTGGAAAAAAATTGGCCCAGGTTCCTTTTTCGAAGATTATTTGGTCAGCAGACCATTACTGGTTGATTGCCAATGGGGCTAGCCGACGGAAGACCAATTAGAACACAGTTTAGACAGTTTAATAAAATATTAAACTGTCTAAGTATTTCAGAAACTGCTGATCTAGTAGGATTTTCATGCATAACCATCTCTAGGGTTTACAAAGAATAGTCCAAAAAAGAGAAAATATCCTGTGAGGGGCAGTTCTGGGTGAAAACTCCTGTCAGCTAAGAACAAGAAACTAAAGCTAAACTTCACACAAACAAATCAAAATTGGACAATAGAAGATTGGAAAAAGATTGCCTGGTCTGATGAGTCTCGATTTCTGCCACAACATTCAGATTGTAGGGTACGAATTTGGTGTAAACAACATGAGACATGTTCAGGCTGGAGATGTTTTTTTTTTTTTTTGGAACACTTTGGCAACCTTAGTATCAATTGAGCATTGTTTAAATGCCATGGCAATAAATTCACTATACAGTCACCAAATCTCAATCCAATAGAGCATCTTTAGGATGTGGGAGATGTAAATGTCCCATTGTACCACATCCTGAAGGTCATACAGGTTTCATGTCAATCATGTCAATATGGACCACAATCTCTCAGGAATGTTTCCAGCACCTTACTGATTTTACACCATGAAGAATTAAGGCAGTTCTAAGGCAAAAATGGTGGGGTAGTAGCAAGGTTTACCTAATAAAGTGGCCCGTAAGATGTGCATATAATGTTTTTGAAATATACTATTAAATAAAAATATAAATTCAGGTCTTCATAGTTTGACTTGTTCCTTATCACAAGGAATGCAAAGCAATGAGGATTTATGCTGATTTATGCTTCAAACCCCCACTGTGCCTAGAGGGTTTACAAACTTTTGGAGGACACTGCACTTGAGGAACAAAGATGAATATACAGGTGTCCTCAAGGATTTCTCATTTACTTTCAACCAAGTAACTCAGAATATCTTTCTAAGAGTTTTGCCATGAACCAGCCAGTTCAATGAACCCTGCTCTAGCAAATCTAATGCAATGCCCAGTTATTTTTTTTTTTCCCTTAGAATCACTCATTGAATCATCCTGGGACCCTGTAAACATGACTTCTTGAACCCAAGACCCAACCCATAGCACTCGGCATGGCCTTGCCAAGTTTGTGTGCAATACACCATGTGTGTGCCATCTGAAGCAAGCAGGACCTATAAAAATAATAAGAATATTTTAAAAACACATCTAAGTAAATGAGATGCAATGTTACTCCTTATTTGCTAGACACACCAATAACTTCCCTACTTCTTTCTTCGGAAAACAGAATACGCCCTAAGGCCCCAAATGAAATTGGTTTCTAGATGAAGCCCAAAATAATAGATTGCAACTTCGCTAGGAGTCCAGAATAGGGACTTGTGAAAGCCAGCTGATGCCAGAGAGAGCAGATGTCACCAAGTTGTTAATGATTATAATCCTTTCTCTGTTTGATGCTAGCGGAAGAAAGTACTGTTAACACACCTCCAAGGCCTATTCACGTACGTGAAACATGACATCACCAAAATGGTGTATTCCCATGTATCAAATTCACTGGTGGTTCAGTTCACAGTTCAAGGACACAAGCTACAGCTTCAACTTCCAGTCCATCCAACAATAGCCCAACAAACTGAACAAAATGGACTGTAATGTGTTAGTAAAACATTTCATTCCAAACCTGTATGAATTTTTTTCCCATTCATTGAAAATAAATGGGTCCCAATGTGGTTTCAAATGATCTTTTGTGTTTCAAAGACAGCAATACAGATTTGTAAGAACATAAAGGTGAGTAAATGATGACAGAATGTTCATTTTAAGGTGAAATACCCTACTAGGAAGACATCTGAAAAGGTTGAAAAGATTAGCAATTACACCTCTCAGTATTAGTCTGAATCCCAAGAAGGCAAAGATTCAACCTCCAAATGGCAAGAGAAAGTGAATAAAATTCAAAGATAAGAGGGAGACAGAAAAGGAATAAGAGAAAAAGAGAAAGAAAAGGAAATAAAACAAAAACAGCGAGGTAAAAGACAGAGTGAGCACAAAAGTGCGGGAAAGAGAGTCTAAGTTTACTTGATCTTATCGACTGGAATGCACATGCTGTCTGAATTCTGTTTACACACACACTCTCTCCTTTTGGGTGGAATTGATTTCCATTAACTCCACACGTCTTAATCAGGTCCTAATGCTCTCACTGACTGAAGGGAGCCCGAAAGCTCGCCAGTGTGTGCGGACTGGCAGTAAGGGGGCCGGGGAGTCTCTTCAGGGCCAGGTAGTTGTGTATGTCTATGCATTTATCTTTCAGCCAGTGTGTATGTGTCAGTTTGCCCAGCTGTCTCTCAGGTCCTGTTCTGATTAATTGGGAGTAAATGAGTATTGAGCTCCCAGACACTGAACACCCATTACACTCCAACCAATTAATAACCCCTCTCTCTTACACACACACACACACATAAAGTCTCTCCAACTCTTTGATACGTGGGGGCTTCAGTTGTCTGGTACTGTGATATAATCCCAGTTTCCCACAGTCTTGAAAGTGTTAGCGCTTTTGAATGATTACTTTATGGGAGAGAGAGAATTATATGAATGCCAAATTGCATCCTGTTGAAGCAGTACATTGATCAAGCATTCACGAAAACAGAAATGACTGATGATGCCTGATCTAAATCTTAATATCATAGATTAATTTTGTAATTTTCACATACAGCGGTCCAGGGAAGTATTTGGTCACTTAAGTCACACTGGAAAATATACAGAAGCCATTGCATTAGCCTGCAAAGTCACTTTTGTGAAAAGATAGCACAAGGACACAAAATCACACTAAAAATGACTAAGGAAAGTGATGTTCTGAAAACAGTGTTCTCAAATGTCACTTGGTTTGATATTTTGCTATGAAATCCACACATTTTGAATGGCTTAAGTGTCCAAACACTTTCTGTGACCGCTGTATGTGTAGACACAGCAGGGAGTCGAGTAAATTACCACATTTTCCAGCTTTAAATCTTGTGTCATCTAGATGTTTTGAGACATTTTATGTGGCACAGCATGACATTTGAAACTATTAGAGGCCGATCAATATTATGTTATGTAAACAAATGCATTACATAAGATTCAGACATTCAAAGGCATGTCCAAATAAAATTAAACCAACAAAATAATGGAAATGCCATATAACATAGCACCGCATGGTAAAAGGAAAGCAAGTATTATGATAGACAGAAGATATATTAAGAATGAAAATAAAGAAGTGATGATTGTCCCAAACAAAATGAGGAAGAACCTGTTAGATAAAAAGGTGAGTTCTGTGTGGGAAGAGAAACAAGTGTAACAAATTATTTATTAAATTAACATTTTTGACTGATTATTAAATTATGTGTGGATTAGCCATGCATGCGTATCTAATAATTGCATCTGCATGGCAGAAAGGTCTTGAGTATATGCTATGAAGGGTTATTTCCTAAAACATGAAGTCCTGAAAGAAAAAAAAAAAAAAAAAAACTAAGCAGATAAAGTAGTTTGTGTTTAAAATAATTATTTACACTGTCTGTTACCTCCTTTTTTTTTTAGACCAAAACTGTGATAAGATTATTTTTGCTTAAAACCCATAGGCCTACAATATCTGTAAAAATCAGACTTTGCATTCTCTGAATGTGTAGAGTAGAGATGCTATTTACATTTCTATCTCTTTCACGCTATGCAATTCTCTCTTCATCTCCTATCACATGCACAGAAGGCTGTCAGGTGCTTAAGACAACTTTGACAAACCACATACACACAGGGGAGAAGACAGAGAGAAAGAGTTACAAAGATAAACTCTCACAGAATATAATTCTGAATCAATAACCTGGGCTTTTAAATGCACATAATTTAGTTTCTAATAAACGTGCGTGGGTTTTCTAATAATAAAATACTTTTAAGCACATTAGGTGACCTTATTGTGATGGACATTACAAACCATTAGTGCTTTTACCAAAAAAAAAGCACACAGAAACACTCCAGTGAATAAAAGCCCTATTATTTTAGAGTTTAAAAAATGTGTTTTAGAATCAATTAAATATATATTAAATTCTATAGGCTCTGTCAGATAAGCACATTTTCCCTGGGCAACCTCAAAATATTCTCTAATGGGTCTACAGATAAATAATGTTAAATTAAGTGTCCATCCAATTAAGTGTCTTTTCAAATATATATATTTTTTTTATTTGGCACTTGGGCAGGTTGACACACCCTCATCCTTAAAAGACCATAAAACTAACAGATTTCAAGGGACTTTTTTGTTTTCTTTGTGTTCTCTTACAATAAACAATTTAGGTACTGTCTCAGGCTGCTTCTTAATGCCCAATGTTAAACTTGGGTCCTAAAGTGAAAACATTAGGGAATCACTGCTTTAAAGCATGATAGTTTTCGAAAGAACTACAGAATAAACTGTACCTTGTGGAACTTTCCTCAAGCTTTAGGCGGTAAAACCTTTTTGGCCATAATTGGAGCCTTTGTTTTTAAGAGTGAAGGAGCAATGGGGACAAAAGTGTTTGAAAAAGAGAGAAAATGGCTGTCCTTTCAACAGGTTTGAAGAGCATAATCTTACCGAGACAGCACAGACGTGTCCTCCATGCATTATGAATTTATTGTCAATTCCACCCTTTCGTGATGCATGGCGTGCAACGACTGATCGCTAATGGTGTAATGAGAATTTTAATGCCTTATGAAAAGGACATGATATTTTGTCATATAAACACCATCAAACATCCCCCACACACGCACAACATGCTATGAATAATTCCTGGATTCTCTCACTCTACCTCAGTGTGAAGTCAGTGTTTTTTTGTACGGCTAGTTGGCAGTGTATATATATATATATATATATTTTTTTTTTTTTTTTTTTTTTTTTGTGAATATTTTTTCCAGAAAAGATGCATTAAATTGATTTAAAGTGACAGAAAAGACATTTATAAAATTATAACCATTTTAATTTAAATAAATGGTGTTCTTTCGAACAATCAGTTCATCAAAGAATCCTGAAAAAAAGAAGTATCAAGGTTTCAATAAAAATAGTAATGAGCAAATCGCTTTCAACATCGATACCACTACTACTACTACTACTACTACTACTACTACTACTACTAATAATAATAATAATAATAAATCTTTCTTGAGCACCAGAACAGCATATTACAGTTATTTCTAAAGACTTCAGCTTTGCCACCATAAATTCCATTTTTAGAAACGAGACGAGTAAAGTCCTCAAAACAAACTTTAAAATTGGCATTAAAAAAGCCTTGAATTTGAAGTCTGAAAGTTTGTATAGATAGAAAGTTTGTATAGACAGATAGTTTAGATAGCATGTTTCTAACATTATTAGCTTGATGCTAGCATGTTTCTAGCATGACCAACATGTTTCTAGCATGTTGTCAGCATGTTGTTAACATGCTGCTAGTATGCTTTTTAACATTATTAGCACATTAACATGTTTCAAACATGAGTAGCATGTTTCTAACATGTTGCTAACATGTCTTTAGCATGATTAGCATGTTGCTTGTATGTTTTTAACATTATTAGCATGTTGTTACCTTGTTGTTATCATAATTAGCATGTTGCATTAGCATAATGTTAACATGTTGCTAGCATGTTTCTAACGTGGTTACTATGTTTCGTACATTTTGCTAACATGTTTTTAGCATTATTACAATTTTGCTAGATTGTTTCTAACATGATTAATGTGTTGTTACAACGTTGTTACCATGTTGCTACCATGTTTTAACATGATTAACATGTTTTTTACAATGTTTCTAGTATTATTAGCATGTTGTTAGCATGTTTCTAACATGAGTAGTATATTGTTAACCTGTTAATAGCATGATTTCTAGCATGGTTACCATGTTTCACACATTTTGATAACATGTTTTAGCATTATTAGCATGTTGCTAGCATGTTTCTAACGTGGTTACTATGTTTCGTACATTTTGCTAACATGTTTTTAGCATTATTACAATTTTGCTAGATTGTTTCTAACATGATTAATGTGTTGTTACAACGTTGTTATCATGTTGCTACCATGTTTTAACATGATTAACATGTTTTTTACAATGTTTCTAGTATTATTAGCATGTTGTTAGCATGTTTCTAACATGAGTAGTATATTGTTAACCTGTTAATAGCATGATTTCTAGCATGGTTACCATGTTTCACACATTTTGATAACATGTTTTAGCATTATTAGCATGTTGCTAGCATGTTTCTAAAGTGGTTACTATGTTTCGTACATTTTGCTAACATGTTTTTAGCATTATTATAATTTTGCTAGATTGTTTCTAACATGATTAATGTGTTGTTACAACGTTGTTACCATGTTGCTACCATGTTTTAACATGATTAACATGTTTTTTACAATGTTTCTAGTATTATTAGCATGTTGTTAGCATGTTTCTAACATGAGTAGTATATTGTTAACCTGTTAATAGCATGATTTCTAGCATGGTTACCATGTTTCACACATTTTGATAACATGTTTTAGCATTATTAGCATATTGCTAGGATGTTTCTACAATGATTAGTATGTTGTTAGCACACTGTAAGCATGTTGCTAGCATGTTTCTAATTTGACATGATTTCTTTTGACATGATAACCAGTTTTAGCATGGTGTTAGAGTGTTTTTAGCATTATAACATGTTAACGTTTCTAACAAGATTTGTATATTGTTAACCTGTTGCTAGCATGTTTCTAACATGGTTTGCATGTTTCACGTGTTTTGCTAACATGTTTTTAACATGATTAGATTGTCACTAGCATGTTTCTAACATGCTTAGTATGTTGTTAACGTAGTGTTACCATGTTGCTAGCATATTTTTAACATGATCAACGTTTTAGCATTTTTCTAACATGTTTAAAATGTTGTTAATTATTAACACGTTGTTAGCCTGTTTCTGTACATTAACAGGTATCTGGTATTTTGTTAAGATGTTGCCAGCATGATTAGCATGTTAGCATGTTTCTAAGATGATTAGCATGTTTCTAGCATGTCGTTACCATGATAACATGATTAGCTTGTTGCTAGCATATTGTTAGCATGGTTTCTATCAAAATTAGTATATTGTTAACATGTTGCTAGCATGTTTTAACATGATTAGTGTGTTGTTAACATATTGTTACCATGTTACTAGCATGTTTTTAACATGATTAACATGTTGTTAATTATAAGCGTGTTGTTAGCCTTTTTCTAGCATGATTAACATGTATCTAGCAATTTGTTAACATGTTGCCAGCTTGTTAGCATGTTTCTAGCATGTCGTTACCATGTTAACGTGATTAGCTTGTTGCTAGCATGGTGATTTTTTTTTACAATATTACTATTTTTTTTTTTTTTTGATCAAATAAAAGACTAGCTGACTAGTTAACCAAAGTGTCTGAGTTTCATGTGTTTTCTCTATCCGAATATGAATTTTACCCAGGCCTCATCTGACATACATCCCTTCATACCTCCATCTAAATTTCTCATCAGTTCCATCAGCATCCATTCCTTCATTCATCCCTCACTCTGACACACCCATCCGTCTCATCTATCCATCCATCCTTGCATCCGACGTCTTAACATTCACTGGAGAAATAGAGAGACGGTGTGGGAGATGGAGAGCGAGAGAGAGAGAGAGAATGAGTAAATAGAAACAATATGCTGGCAGTGTGCTTCAACCTGTGTGTAGGTCAGCCGGTGGATATGACTGCATGAGTTAGTTCCTCAACATAAACAAAAGGAAAGACAATTCCCTGCCCAACGTGTTAGGGAAGCTGCTGTTGTTTTAATTTATCAAGAGCAGGGCTTTGAAATAAAGAAAAAAAACAAAGAGCGACCCAGGGAAGTGTTTTCGCTGAAGCCAAAATTGTAATCAAGTTTGAGGTGGGAGTTCACAGGTGTTTGCTTGTGCTGTCAGAATTACACCTGGGCTACATAGTCATTTGCATACTATCTGTCATAAATATTATGTGAGATTAGAATTAGTGCTTCCACAAACACTACACTTTAAAAATAGTATGCCAAAAGTGCATGGATGGCACATTATTTCTAGAGTCTTTTCATAAATATTGCCTACAACTCCCTCTGCGACAGAAGATGTGGAATCTCTGATTGTTCTTGATTGACTTCAATGGTAAAATGGTAAAGAATATAAACCAAACTGCCTTGGAAAAGTATGAGAAACCAAGAGACAGTACACTCTTGAAAAACACGTCGTAAACCAGCCTAAGATGGTTTACTGGTCTTAGCTGGTGTAAGTTGGTCTAGCTGCCTTCTCAACCTTGTCATGATGATTTTGCCCAGCAAATGATTTTAGGTGGTTTAGGCTTTTTGTCAGCAACTTTTCTTTATAACAATAATTAATCAATAATTAATAATTAATTAATAATATTTTTTTTTTATAAATTATTATTATTGTATATATATATATATATATATATATATATATATATATATATATATATATATATATATATATATATATATATATATATATTATTTTGTTATATAGTTTTTTTTTCAAATAAAAAAATAATTATTGAAAAATTATAACAGCATTAAAAAAATAAAAATAAAAATAAAATAATAATAATAGTTTATTTAGTTAGTTATTGTAATAGTTGTAATTAATACATTAATCATCATCATCATAATTATTATATTTCTTATATTATAATAATAATTTATAATATTTATATTATTATTATTATTATTATTATTATACTATAATATACTACTACTACTACTACTACTAATAATAATTATTATTATTATTATTATTATTACAATACAGCAATGTTTTAGATAACTTTATTAAACATTTTTTGACTGTCATATACTGAAATATAAACCTACAATCTAAAATTGCAAGAATCTCAAATCAACTTTAGAAACAACAACAATATAAGACAACAATATGATATAAATTAATAATAATAATAATAATAACAACAGTAATATATATATATATATATATATATATATATATATATATATATATATTAGAAAGGATGCATTAAATTGATAAAAAGTGTCAGAAAATACATTTATAATAATAATAATAATAATAATAATGTTTATTTATTTATTTATGTATGTATTAATTTATTTAGTGGAAAAGTTAATTTTCAAATAAAAATTAATTATTGCAAAATCATAAATACAGCAATAAATAAATAAATAAATAAATAAATCAACAAATACATAATACTAATAATAATAATAATAACCCACCAAAACGCCCACTAATGTTTTAGATACATTTATCAGACATTGTATCTATTAAAACATATTTTATCTATTGGTTCTTTAATGTACTGAGACATGAACATACAAAAATAGCAAGAATCAAGTAAATAAACAACATAAATTTTGTTGAATTTAAATCTACTTAAATACTGTTTTTTTTTTCAAATTGCAATGCTACCTCAAATTAAATTCAGGAACTGACTTGAATTGTAATAATCATTGTAAATTCATTTCAGAACAGTTCAAAACCATGGTACCAAAAGCAAGCGAGCAACACGACATGCCACAGCAAAACTAGACTCATTTTAATCAACAAAGCTTTAAGAAACAAAGCTACATTGCTAACACACGATACCACATGACCTGACGCCTCTCACTGACAGTGTAGACACAGTGTTACAAGTTTATTTAAAGCATTTTGTGCTGTTGCTGGGGATGAACCTTACAGCTGCCATCATTTCACTGTTATGAACACTGAACAGAACCCAGCGGGTTCGTCACCTTCTGCCTTCCTATTAAAGAAGAGAAAACACACTGTCTTTCTCTCTTCTCCTCCTCCTCCTCCTCCCCTTAAAAAAAAAAAAATCAAATCCCATTTACGTGAATTTGTATTTAAATTGCTAGCAGCTGTCTGCTGTTTGAAGGTTCACAGAAGGCATATGTTTTATTTCAGTTGATATTCAAGAAGTTTTAAGCGCAGAAATAAAGTTTGTTTCTTTCCTTTTTTTTCAACAGAATGCGTAAATGTAGAATTTGACTGTGGGCTTTGCAAGCAGTAGGGGGGCTGTAGACAAAAACACAATTATGAAAAACATATTTGAGTCCTGGGTGGGGGAGTGATTGACATATGAACTGTGGCGCTGAAAAAACGCCCTGAGAAGCACTGGAGACATTCAGAGAGAGGCGGATTTATGAGTACGCTGTGTGCTCGGAAAATTATAAAGCAGCCGTATGTGAGTTTTTAAAGTCAGTGCTGCTGTGTGTTCATCTGTCATTTGGTTTATGTTATGAGGTGTGCATGTTTATGAGTGTGAGTGTGTATGCATGTGTATGTGTGTGTGTGTGTGTGTGTCTCCAGGCGTTTACCCTCAGGCTGTTCCAGACTGTCAGATCTGTGTGATTACCGTCTTCCTAACACAGCATGGCAGTGCTCATTTATTTATCAGCCCATTACGCCGCATCCGGAATCCAAACACACATACACACACACAGACATACATTTGGCCATTCTCACTTATACTATAAAAACAGAAGGGTCAGTTGATGTCAGTTATAGTGAGGTCAACTAGTTTATGTAGATCAGTGGTTCTAAACCAGAGAGCCTCAGCAAACATCACAGGACTGAAATTATTTCAATTAAGACAAAACAAGCACTAAAGGTATAGTTCACCTAACAAAAATGGACTTCGAGCAGCTAATAAAAATATCCACACGACTTCATTACATCAATTAACATTTTGTGAAGCAAAAGTGATTATAATAAACAAATTCATCAATTCAGACTGTTGAGTCCTCTATTTATAATATTACGTTGTTCAGTGAAAAAGTCACCTCATCTGAATCAGGAGAGAAATATGCATAGATAAATCACCATTTATGAATCACCATTAAAAACAGACCAGTTTTTAAAAAAAATGCACTACCAGTCAAAAGTTTTTGAACAGTTTGTAATGTTTTTTTTTTCTTCTGCTTACCGAGCCTGCATTTATTTAATCCAAATCCATTTGGTGCAACATAAATATAACATTTTAAAATATTTTTAGTGTTTAAAATAACTGTTTTCTATTTGAATTGTTTTTAAAATGTAATTTATTCCTTTGATTTCAAAGTTGCTCAATTTTTAGCAGCATTACTCCAGTCATATAATCCTTAATCACTCTAATATTCTCATTTGCTGCTCAAAAACATTATTATTATACTGAAAACAATTGGGTTAAATTTTATTAGGTATCTTTGTTTAGAACAGCAGCATTTACCTGAAATAAAAATCTTTTGTAACATTATTAATGTCTTTATCATCACATTTGATCAATTGAAAGCATTCTTGCTAAATAAAAATATTAATTTCTACAATTTCTCACTTTTTATTTCAGATAAATGTTGACGTTTGGATGTTTCTATTCATCAAAGTTTCCTGGGAAAAAAAAGTACTCAACTGTTTTAAATATTGTAATAATAATAATAATAATAATAACAACAACAATAATAATAATAACAACAACAAATGTTCCTTGAACAGCAAATCAACACATTAGAATGATTTCTGAAGGATCATGTGATAAAATATATTTAAATAGAAAACAGTTATTGTAAATAGTCAAAATATTTAAAATTGTACTGTTTTTTCTGTACTTTTGATCAAATAAATACAGACTTGGTGAGCAGAATTATTTAAAATACTTTAAAAAAAAAACTTTTGACTGGTATTGGTGGATTTTGATGTGACAAAAAGTTATGTAAATTAATTTAATTTAATTTAATTATTATTATTATTATTATTATTATTATTATTATTATTATTATACAGCTGGGCTATCCTATCCTATTTTTTAATGGGGAGGGGGGGGTGATGAAAAACATTTGTAAAACTGCTTATTCTTTCCTTTAAAAAAATAAATAAATAAATCATGCTGAATAATTACTCAGTGTTATTAACTGCATACGTGAAAAAGAGACATGTCAGGTTGCAAATTAAGCTCTACAGCATTTCTTTGCATTATGATTTTATAAAAGCACTTCCTGTACATTAATTATTCTGTTTAAATAATTCAATTATCTGAATGCAATGTTCACACAGACAGAAAAAAAAAATTATTTCCATCTGTTTATCTGTGCATCTCATTGTGAAGGTATGGCAGGTAACTTTTTCAGACATTTATGTTTAATAATATCAAACTCCTCTGAATATTTACTGCATTTATAATCAGACCCAACTGTCAGATGTAATGCTATATCTAAAGACAGAAGAAGGAAGAGACACCACACTTATATTTCTTTAATGAGTTCATGTGTCCTTAGTTTTATGATGTACTGGCAGGTAGGGTGAAAAACGCAAGCCATCAGTACTGTACTAGACATCAGAACAGACGCAGGAAAGGTCACCAGAGTCCCTGAAGATGTACTCATACGAGTGTGACACTAGGCGATGAATGGGACGCGTAATCACAACATAACCATAACACTGAGATTTATCAGCACAAAGAGATTCAACCTGCCCTTTCGCCCGCTTTTCACTCTGAAAAAGAGAGAGAGAAGGAAGAAATAGAAAAAGAGCATACAAGAAGGAGACAAGAAGGTATAAGAAGGTATAAGTTCACATGGAATTATTTTGACTAGTCAATGCAGGGTAAGAAAGCTCTCAGATTTCATCAAAAACATCGTAATTTCTGTTCCAAAGATTAGCAAAGGTCTTACAGGTTTGGAACAACATGTGAGTGAGTAATTAATGACAGAATTTTCATTGTCTGAACTTACCATTTAAGTGTTTTCGTTTAACATCATAGTAACTCAGTTCCCTATGTCCCCTTAAGCATATCCAAAATGCTGCTGCTCGACTTGCTGCTAACTTCCACAAATTCACTCATGTCACACTTTTGCACAAGCTTCTTCACTAGTTTCTGCTAGAATTCAGTTCCTGTCTGACACAGCTGCCAGTGGCCTGACACTACATTACATTCAATCTTTCATCAAACCGAGCACTCCAGACTGACTGTTAAGATCAGCTTTGGTCACCTAGCACCTTGCCTCTTCACATGAAGGTCTGCCACTTGTACAGAGCATGCAATTCTTAACACTTACTGAACACCTACTGAAAATAAATGTTAAGCTAGTTTACACTGGTTAATGTCATTTTGCTTTTTTCAGTGTTCTTCAGGGCAAAAAAACTAAAACAAAACAATAATAGTAAAAATTATAATATTTTTATACATTAAATTGATTCAAAAATATAATTAAAGTAGAAAACAGTTGTAATAATATTTCACTCTACTTCTAATTTTACTGTATTTTTGATTAAAGAGACTTAAAAAAATCAAATTATATTTTATAAATATAAACTATATTGTACTTATATTATTTTGTTCTGTGGAGGAAACATTCATTGGGATCAGTGAGTACTTAAAAATATATATGTAATAAAAAAAATTACTGACCCCAAACTTTTGTTGTTTTATTATTTAACTTTTGAACTGCCGTTCAAAAGTTTGGGATCAGTAAGATTGTATATGTTTGTTATGCCCATTAAGGGTGCATCTTATTTGATCAAAAATACAGAAAAAAAAAAACATACTATTGTGAAATATTATTGCAAATTAAATTAACTGTCCTGCATTTTAATATACTTTAAAATAGAATGTATTCCTGTGATGCAAAGATGAATTTTCACCAGCCATTACTCCAGTCTTCAGTGTCCTTCAGAAATCATTCTAATATGCTGATTTATTATTTTGCTGATTTATTTGGTGGCAGTATTTTTTTCTTTCTATTTTCTGAAATAAACTGATACTTTTATTCATCAAGGATGTGTTTGATAAAAAGTGATAGTAAAGATCACAGTTGTTAGAAAAAATTTGTCTTTTAAATAAATGCTTTTCTTTTTAACATTTTATTCATCAAAGAATCCTGAAAAACATATCACAGATTCCAAACATATTAAGCAGCACAACTGTTTCCAACATTGATAATAAATCAGCATATTAGAATTATTTATGAAGCATCATGCAACACTAAAGACTGGAGAAATAACAGTTTTACATTAAATAAAAATAATAAATATTTTTTTTTTTCTGTATTTTTGATCAAATAAATGCAGCCTTTGTGAGCATAAGAGACTTTTTAACATTAAAAATCATACTAATCCCAAGTGTTTGAACGGCAGTGTAGTTAGTCACAAACCTTAACTCAACACAATTCCAAAGTTACACAGCACACAAAAAGTATTACCCAAACCTGAACCCCAACAGCTTGTCAGGTCCCATAGGCTTAGGTCTTTCAATACAGTTGACGAAAGTACTGCAAGTTTTTCTTTGCATCCCCCAACATTTTGAAAGCCAATTATTTCAAACCGATGTTTACTCTCATACCCACAAAAATTTCACTTCATCCACTGTAAACAACCCTTCTGCTCTGAAGAGCACATGCTTCTACTTGAAGATCATTCTATGAACATTCATAAATACTTAATGTAGGTAAGACACATTCTATATGAATGTTCAGTTGAGCTAATGCAAGTACTCTTCGATAAAAATGTCAATTGAAGGATCAACTCTGAGAGAGTGCTTTCATTTATAGAGCTATTCTGTCTCTATCTATGCCAGATGATGCTAAACACCAGAAGATGTTGATGTGATATGATGCCTCTTAGAAAACATCTTGTTTGGAGATGTTCTTTCTGGCTAATGGCACGCAAGTTATGACACATGACATATTTTCCTATTACAGTTCGAAATGGCATCACATTTGCATCATTTATGATGGGAACTGGAGCGTCAGACAACAGATGGCAAGACATTGATATGCAATAATGACCATTTGAAATAAAACCGCTCAATTTAGAACTCCCTATTTTATACATTGTCATATACACATCTTAAAATACATGCAAAAAAAGTGGCTATGTACAGATAAATCATGATATAGCAAAAAAAAAAATTGTCTGTACTGTTTGTCATTAATGAGACAAAACGATAAAACATGCTCTTGTCTGTGCCATAACAGCTGCAGGCACAAATACTGAGAATATAATGGCGGTAACAAGATGTTATTTGCATGTCCGAAAATAATGTTCCTTATCATGACTGATCATATCCTAGGTCCATCTGAGCATTGTCATGTGGTCATTAGTCTGATGGTAAACACGACGAAGGCTCCACAATGCTACAGCAGAGAATTCTGGGAAAAGATGACAGCTTATTAGGGTGGCCAAACCTTTTCATGTCAGTGCATTCATTTCCAATGGCTCAGACAGGAAGAGAGAGAGAGAAAAAAAGAGAGAGAGAGACAGATAATAGATGGACAGGTGTCTGGGTGAAGAGGGGGCATGTGTCCAACAGCTGTTGGGCTGTAGGGAGAGAACAGGAGAGGAGGAGCAGGAGGAAAGGAAAGAGAAGAGGAGGAGGAGGCGGAGGAGGAGACTCGGGGCATCCGGGAGGAGGAGAGGAAGCAGAGAGAAGGAAGGATAATTTGCTGCTGGCGTGAGAAACACACATACAAATGAACACAATTAGCATGTCACAAACATACACACACACTTAACACGAATTAACATACAAATATGTGTTCTGTCATGAACACACACACACACACACACATACAAACTACCGCTAATGAATACACAAATAGTCTCGATATCCTGCGCAAGTCAGGGTTGTGCGGCTTTCAGAACTGAATGGTTAATGTTTTTTTAACACTGATTCGGCAAACAGGATGCAGAAAATGCAATTTAATCAAGCAGACAAAAAGTGTAATTTTCAGTAACTTTTTTTAGTAATTATTTATATGCATAGGCAGACACACACACACACACACACACACACACACACACACGTGTGTATACACACTGTAAAAAAAAAAAGTGTGTAATCTTAACAGAAAAAAAAAAAATGCACATCAAAAACCTGTTAATTAGTTTCATAGCATACAGTGAAATTACCATATGCAAATAGGGATGCGCGGTATACCGGTACTGGAAAAATACCGGTATATATATTTTTTTCAAACGGTTCAATACTATCATTTTGATCAATTCTGTATTTTATACGCTGCTGTTCTAAACTTCACCTGTAGGCGTCAATGCTGCGAAACGTGACAACGCGACTGATTATCAAACAGATGAAACTCAGTGCGCTCAAAACTAGTAAATAAAGACAACCGTATAATACGGCATTATTTTACATACAAAACAGATGATAAAGGTAAACGAGCTGACCTTACTGCACCTGTATGCAAGCATTGCTATTGTAAATCATTTGTTGCCACAGGAGGCACATATAAATCTAACATTTGTTACTGGCTCATCCTGATCTTTAACGTGAATTTAGTTGACAGTTGAGTTCATCGTTAATAAAGTAATATTTAATTAACTTTTATTCACAACTGATCAAAGCACATACCTAAGATGTGATACAGATACGAAGCTCAAATGTGCATGTGTGACACTCTATCAGTTTAGCTTTGGTCACATAATATTTGCCTTTGCATTTCAAACAATCAAATGAAGCCAAAGTGTTGCTATATTAATATTAGTATTAATAATATGAGGGAATGTTTCTCCTGTGCTGTCAAAGGCTAATATGAAGCAGATGAAAGTGAAACTTTCACTTATATTGATTTATATTTAATGCTTTTTTTTTCTTTGTCTGAGTCTGAAATCTGAAAATAATAGGAGAGAAGGGATTAATTAATTAATAATGTAATTTTTAATAGTTTAACTGTAAGAATAACACTTTACAGTAAAGCAACTTTTGTTAAAATTCTGTAGGTAAGCTGACCTAACAGTATCAAAGTACTTATTGATCTATGTCAACAAGTTGTTATAAATGATAAATGAACTAATACATGTTTAGTATGTTAACATTACTTTTTTTTTAATTTACTTATCTTTTGAGGCTGGTTATTTGTTACCTATGGTATTGATTTAGTATCTATACCGAAGTATTACATTCTGGTATCATACCGAAGCCAAAATGATGGTATCGAACCATCCCTATATGCAAGTTGCATTACTATATGTACCAGGGTCAGAAATTTACCTGTCAATTAAGGAGCAATATTTGCCCTCTGGAATTGATTTTTTTTTTTTTTTTTTACATTTGTGAGAACAATTTTTATATCTTATTATAAAAATCATATGTTGTCTTTAATGTCAAATACTTAAATATACCCAATTACTTTAAAGGTGCTGTATGGAAGTTTTTGACTCTTCTTAAGCCAAAAAATAACATAATATGTTTGTAGATATTTAAAATATCTCAGTATCTAAAAATATAAGGTTTGATGCAGTAAGACTTTTGAGTTCTGTCAACAATATATATATATATATATATATATATTCTCAGTAAAGATGCTTTGTTTAGCCAACGCAAATGTGTTTGTTCATGCAGTGCTGATTGTCTTATTTTCCTAATAGAAAATCTATTGTTACAGCAACTGAAATTTCAGTCATTTAGGTAATTTATTTTTTTATGTATCTATTTTGTTTATTTCCAAATGACGAACAGTGCATTAATGGATAATTTTGTCTAAAATGTAAACGACTTTGACTTTGCATGTTAAACATCTTACAAGACTGATATCCAGCAAATAGATGTAAGTGGTGAAACATACTCTAGGCCTCAAAACTAGACACACAAACCTCAAGAACGGTGGCAATCTACAAATGTTATAAAGATGAGCTCTTTACATCACAGTACAACAAGTAACTAACAATAATGACAAAACAACAACAAAAAGCTTAAATTAAATCAGCAAACAGTGCAATTTATTCATGCTGCAATGCATGCTGGGAACTCACAAAGCCTTAACATTTTAACAACATGAAGTTCTTTGTTCAGACAGCCGTGTTCGACTAGTTTGGGATAATTTTGTTGGTCTGAAAAGGGTTTTATGTAGTTTCGTTAAAATAGCATTTTTTAGCATTTGAGACTTGTTTTGTAAACTGGAAAATATGCAGTTGCATTTTTTACAGTGTAACGTTGTTCAGTTTTTCAGGGGTATTTTTTGCCCTGTTGTCTTGAATTTATGTGCCATTTTTGTTCATTTTGGTGGCATTTTTGCCACACAAGCCCTTATTAATTTCTGACTCTGATAAACAATATACATTTCAGTTTCCAAAAGTTCCTATGTGACTTCAGGTCATTATATTTTAGAAAAAATAATTTTGTGTGTGTGTGTGTGTGTGCATATGTACGCACATACACATACATACTCACTGTAAAATGTAACATAAAATTAGAATTAAATTAAACCAATATAGCAGCTTCAAAATTTAAGTTGTACAACAAAATGCGGGAGTATCTTCAAGAGCAGTCTCTTTTCTAAACAACATACTTGACTTTACTAATACAATTCTGCTATTCTAAAAAAATGGAACCCATGGCCAAATAACCTTCATGGTCTGTCTGCAAACTGACATCATGACTGAACAGCTCTATTTAACATCCTGTGCCAAATTCAATTTAAACTCATCACTTGAAAGGAAGCAGACTCTTAAAATTCTAGATTTTGTAATGCTCATTACCAGTAATATGTAAATATAAATAACAAAATGTAAATAATATGCAAATTTGACCAATAATATGCATGTGTACGATTAGGTTTATAAATCATGTCTCAAAAAGATAGCTTACCCAAAAAATAACCCATAAGGGTAACCTTCGGAACACAAATTAAGATATTTTAATGAAACCGGACAAGTTTCTGTCCCTCCATTACAAGTCCAGAGAGTCAAACCCTAAAAGATCCAAAATGGTTCTAAAGGTTAAACAAAACCATGTATCCTGTGGTTTAAATCAAGTCTTGTGAAGAAATATGATCCCTTTATATGATGAAAAGATTTATTTAAGCCTTACATTTTAAACCTTTTTTAAAAAAAAAAAAAAAAAAAGGTACCTTTAAGGTGTTACAATGCACATTTAGGGGTTAATAATGTACAGAGATGTACCCTTTAAAAGGTTACCATGCCAGCAACAGCTTTTGTACCTTTTTTTCTTAGTGTACAGAGTGAATCACATATGGTAAAGCCAGAAGCTCATGTATGCGTCACACAATAGAACAAACCTTGTCTCGCACACATGAGAACCAATGATTTATTTGTTTATTTATTTATTTATTTATTTATTTTGTGTGTGTGACGCACTAAAAAGCTTTCATGTTTTATTTCTTCTTCACTCTCAGAAAATAAGTTACAAAAGCTGTCACCGGGGGTGTACCTTTTCAAAAGGTACCTTTGTACCTTATTTATCCCTAAAGGGTGCATGTTATTACCTGAGATGCAATGGTATGTAAAGGGTATCACCCCAGTGACAGCTGTTTTACCCTTTTTTCTGAGAGTATATGTACGCGTTTATGTGAAAAAAAGCCTACATTAAATCTGTTCATTTTATAAAGCGATCATATTAGTTTAATTAAAAAATATTTCAAAGATCACCTAAATGCTTATGGGTCTGAAATCATATGAGGGTATGTATGGGGGTGCTGTCAAATGATTAATTGTGATTAATCGCATCCAAAATAAAAGTTTATGTTTACATACTATATATTTGTGTACTGTGTATATTAATTATGTATATATAAATACACACACATGCATGTATATATATTAAGAAAAAATATTTTAGATTTATATCTAAAATATTTATATTTATTTATAATCTAAATTGTATACAGGTATATATATATATATATATATATATATATATATATTGTTTTAATATATACATGTATGTGTGTGTATTTGTGTGTACATAATAAATATACAAAGTAAACAAACTTTTATTTTGGATGGATCACAATTAATCGTTTGATATATATTATCTGGTGAACTATCCTTTTAATGAAAATATGAACGCAACGGGTTACAGTAGAAGTACTGTATTAGCTGGCAGAAAATGTCATTAGCTCAGTATCAAACTTGGTTTAGATTTAAATTTTAGTAACATAAAAGCAGTTCTTCTACAACCAAAGCCAAAGACAGACAGACAGACTGAAGGACTATAATCAAAGAAAGACAGAAAGAACGTGTGAAAGAGTGAAGGAGCTCTGGCAAGAGGAGAGGTAATCAGATGAATTCAGCGTGGCTCTGGGCCCTCACTGCTTTCATTCCAGCGGCAGCTGCAGTGGCTTGGGCTGACACCACTCTTGTAAAAGACCGTCCATTCGGAGTGTGTGTGTGTGTGTGTGTGTGTGTGTGTGTGTGTGTGTGTGTGTGTGAGTGTGAGAGAGAGAGAGAGAGAGAGAGAGAGAGAGAGAGAGAGAGAGAGAGAGAGAGAGAGAGAGAGAGAGAGAGAGAGAGAGAGAGAGAGAGTGTGCACGTGAATGTGTGTCATTATGTTGGGCTGCTCGGCTGTGCATTCTAAAATGAGGCAACAGTGCCACCAGCAGGCCAAAATGATATAATCATGCAATTTCTTCCTTTCTTATTCTCATTTAAATGAAAGGGCGTTGGTTTTGAGCATAAAAGTAAACTGCAAAAGAACACATACACACCCTCAAGGGGTAATGAGTGATAAGACAGAAAAACATTAAGTCTTATTTAGCCGGTTTAATCTGAAGAGCACACACTGAACTGGTTTAATATGCACACACTCATTGTTTTTTTTTGACTGGGAACATAACCAAAAGAGCGTAAATGAGAGAATGCTTAGCAATGAGTGTGCATCACAAAGAAGAAAAAGAGAGGGAGAGACTGTCATGCACAACAAAACGGTGTCCGGGGTGTAAGTTTGCTTAACTTCTTTCAGTCGTAATCAATAAAACACACATGCGTGAGAGTGTGTGCAGGGATGGATGTAGATCTGTACCGTAATTACAAAAGCTGTCATTGTACCACCAATTCAAGCAGCACATGTTCACAAATTACCGCTCTTGAGTCTTAACTTACTTTCTCTAGTTCTCAATCCAGGTCATTTTTTATCCTCCCTTCATTGGCTCATATTCTCCATCTTTTTCATTTTCTCACTCATGTTGTCCCTGTTCTGTCTGTTCACCATCTTCTCTGTCCTTTTCCTATTGCTTTCTCTCTCTCTCTCTCTCCCTGTCTCTTTCAGTGATGGCATGCTGAGCGGAGCTGTTACAGGCTGAATACTAAAGCGTTGATCCATATCAGCGGTGTTCAGCATCTAGAAGACTTCACCCAGAAGAGAGAGAGAATCTAATACATCACAATGGCATTTGCACACACGAACACTCTCGATCACCTCTACACATATAGCCGGCACATACTCTTACATGAGATTCACTCTAAAAACTGCGCAGTGAAGTCATTTTCCTGTGACCTGCGAAAACAGGTGTCTTGTCTTCAGTGGCACACGCCTTTCATAGCACATTTCACCTTTGAGTGCAAACAGTCTGGTGAAGCTGAACAGAACGGAATGCGTTTGTAGCTTTTTAGTCTCACCCTGTTGGAAAACGTTCCCGTAACTGGAGAAAACAGTGTCTTGTCTTTAGGGGTGGCTATTTCTGATAGCACATTCGGTGAAAATAGACTGGTGAAACGGAAATGTGTTTGCTTTCCCTGCTGGAAAAGCCAGGTCATACTGTTTTAAGATGGTCAAGTTTGTTTTTAAAACACAGAAGGTTTTGCTGGCCCAAGGTGGTCTACTATAAACCAGATTGAACAAGACAGTTGCTAAAATAATAATAATAATAATAATAATAATAATAATAATAATAATAATGAAGTAAAATAAAAATCTCCTTGGAAGAGCTACAGACCAGAGCTGGTCTTAAGGCCAACCATAAATACATAAACCTTTTTTTTTTTTTTTTTTTAAATATTAAATATTCCTTAAATGAACAGTAAAGTTAAGGCAGCTGCAGTTACCATAAAAACAATGCAAAAAATTACATAAAACTAAATTACAAAAATAAAATAGAAAGTCCCTAATGTACATAACTCATAACAGAAGAAATAAAGCTATTAAATAAAAATACAGTATCACAAAAACACATAATTTTAACAATCTTTTTAAATTCTATGTATTTTCTTGTTGAGCACTTTATATATTTAAACAGTAAATTATGTACTTTTACTACCAAAATTTTATGTTAAATGTTACATATGTTTTATGTAAAAAGTTACATGTTACAGTAAAATTATAAATACACACCAAAAAGGCTGGGTTAAAAACAACTATTGCTGGGTTATTTGGCAACCCAGCGCTGGGTAAATATTGGATAGAACACATGCTGGGTAATTTTAACTCAGCTTGTTTGGTTTTAAACATTAACACATTTGCTGTTTTTGTTTATTTGTTTTTTGTTTTTGTTTTTGTTTTTTTTAAACATAGTGCTGGGTCAGTCAAAAATGTAACATTTAAACATTTCAAACTAAGAGAACTAAAAATATTAAAAATGACCCAACAAAATAACCCAACAAGTGGAACCTAGCATTTAGGTTTTAAAAAAAATAACCCAGTATTTTTTATAATGCAGAAAACCCAGAATTTGGGTAAAAAAAAAAAAAAGAAGACAGTATTTTTTAGAGTGTGGAAAAACTACCTAGCACCCAAGTACAAATCTAAAAAGAAATTACCCAGCAAGCAGAACCCAGCATTTAAAAAAAATGTAACATTTAAACATTTAAACATTTTGAACTAAGCCTAGTTACAGAAAAACTACCCAACACCTGGGTAAAAATATTAAAAATAACCCAATAAAATGACACAACAAGCAGAAAAACTACCCAGCACCTGGGTATATATATATATATATATATATTTATTTATATTTATATATACATATACATATCTTTTTTTAGAGTGTGGAAAAACTACTCAGAACTCTGGTAAAAAGATATCTAAAAAAAAAATAAATAAATAAATAAAATGACTGAACAAGTAGAACCCAGCATTTTTATAGTGCAGAAAACCCAGAATTTGGGTAAAAAGTCTTGATGGTCTGGTCTCGCTCCAATGACGCCAGAAAACATGTAAACCATCTTACAGTTTAAATGACCATCCTATGGATTTTCCAGCATGGCACTGTTCAACAGCATCTCCAGTGGTCATTACTACCATTTAATGTAGAAAGCATTTAATTCTAGTGCTGATACAATCACACACATCGGCCAATCACCTGGCCAGCCCACAGGCTCACACCTCTGAATTTCCAATATGCATTAACTACACTTAATTGAGGTGGTCTTCAATCTTAGCTTGATTAGCCGCCGGCCTCTAAGTGAAGTACGGATAAAGGTGGTAATTTAAGCACTAATGCGACACATTACTCGGTTGTGTTAAAATGGGTAATGCTGCTCCCCGGCACACAGCCGCACGTTCAAAAAACAGAGCGCTTTATGATGAATGCCACGTTTAATGTCTGCTCGCTTCGGTTTTTAATCAGTAGTCACACACACATACACAGACATTAACGGATGAGCTCTGAGAGTGTAATAAAACAACATGAAGGAACATGTTTGGAGGTTTTATGATACACGAGTGTATGTTCAGAAGCAGCTAATGCTGCTATTATAGTTATCAAAG